>CM052669.1:2006545-2077288 GCA_028533165.1 Leontopithecus rosalia
TGAGCCACCGCGCCCAGCCAACAGGCTCTTTGTAGCCTCTTCTCTTCCTTCTCATTTTCCTCTTCTTCAGATCCAACTCTTAGCCAGCCATAAAAATGAAAGGGGGTGAAATCCAACAGTTGAACAAGTTGAAATTGTTTTAAAATAATTTTCTTTCAAACAGATTTAAATCTCTATGAAAGGAGGCTAAGAACTATGAACCTCAGAACTTCAGTTTTAATTCACACTGTGGAATTCTAAAGTAAACTGTGTCTGTTATCTGCTTTCTGCCACGATGTTAAAATTTAGGATTTTTATGATTGCAAGCAAAATATTTTTCTCCGGTAATGCCAGGAAACGAGCTAAGGAACCATAAAGTTAGGGAATCGAATTGGCATAATTCTCAATTTAATAACTTATATGTCTAGGGACATGAGAACTTATAGAATTTTGTCATATTGGGATTTATTTTGAATATAAAGAGAAAAGTAGTCTAGCGCAAGTAACAGAATATTGTAAAATGAGAAATTCAGTCATCTTACAAGATGCAGAATATATTTATGTTTTCTACTTTGCAGTTAGACAATAAAAAAATTATCTCAATGATATTAATGTATTTATTTTATTTCTAATTTATCTGATGACCGAAATCTAACCTAACAAACATACGGTTATTCAACTAGTGAAATTCAAATAAGCTATATCTGTTCACATTTTGTCTCATTGTAAGTTTATTAACCCTTTTACTGTTAAGAACCTTACCTTCGTGCACACGGAAATCCAGTTACCATTCCAAATACGTTTTCCTTCACCAAAACCTCCTTTAGCAATTTGTTAGTTATTGCTTATTCTTTTCTCTGAAAGCAGTTTGGACAGTTTTTGAAGTATTCCTCCTCAGAATGTGCACGTGCCTATGACCTGAAAGAATATGCATAGAGAGGGGTTACTGAGTCTGCTAATTAAGCTAACGAATTTCACAAGCATGTAACATTTAGAAGGGACGTATATCTTTACGGCTTTCAAGACATTAATTATTTTCATATTATTTTCAGTCCAAGTAGGCCGTCTTACCTGAGCTTCTGTCTGTAAGAGCAGTTTTAAAGTTAAAAAAACAGTTTACAGGCCTGGTCCTATCTCAAAACTCTTCTTCCGTGCACAAGTAAGGCAACTCAGACGTGAGACTGTAGAAACTAAATCCTGCCCAGTCAGCTTTCTTACTTGGGTTCTTCATAGAGAAATTTAAATTTCATTTGGGAGATTCTGACCAGAAATAGTTTAGGACAGTTCTAGCCTCTTTAACGTATTTATCCAGCTTGTAGGTTTGGTTTAGCTTTGAAAATGCTCATTGGCCACACATTCTACATAGTGGTTCAAAATAACATGTAGGGAAAAGATTCTTATCACCTCATAAAAACAGGTATTATTCAACCCAGTCCTTTTAAAATTACATCTTTAAGTTCACATTAATTGATGTTCCAATAAGGCATGGAAAAATCGTTCGATTCTTTGGGTTAAGATAGCACTGCCTTGTCATATAAAATATGCACAAAGAAACACTTGGTCTGTGAAGTATATTTTCGAATTTCATCCTGAAAAACAAATTGATGACACTTTCAATGTAGCATTAATGATACTACAATGCTTATTATTGATTTGTATAACAAGCCATGCAGTGAGCATTAATGATTTCCCAATTGCATTCCAAATAAAAAGGTTCTTCCAGTAATAGAAAGTCTCCTTGATGAATGAGTGACTTGCATTCCAGTGAGGACTAAAACTGAATCTGACACATTTTCGCCTTCTTCTCCTACTAGGATTCAGGATGAAGCAACCAACTTTGAAAGCATCAAAGAAATGATTCTAAATCCAGCACGAAGAATTTGCCAAAGAGGGATTGTCTGTTGAGGGCGCTTTTGCAAGTTTCTTTAATGAAAGTATGAATACGTGAAGTTAATTTCAATGGTGAAAGATGATTATTATAAAACTAACACTTGAGTGTTAGTTTTGAGTGTTGAGTAATAGCTCCCCAAGGGTACAGCTACGTCGTCATATTCAGACCTTGTGAATGTGACCTTCTTTGGAAAAAGGGTTTTGCACATGCTAAGGACATAAGATGAGTGAGATCCTCCTGGATTAATGGGTGGACTGTAAATCCAGTGACAAGTGTAAGCATCCTCATAAAAGAAGAAGAGACGACATGAACACAAAGAGAGGAGGAAATGAAATCATGGAGGTGAAGATCGGAGTGATGTTTCCAAATGGTAAGGAACCGTGGGACTCACCAGAGGTTGGAAGAGGCAGGAAGGATCATTCCCTAGAGCCAATGTTGAGAACTTAGGATTTCCACAAGATCTTCTGGGAAGTACCTAGAAACAAATGAAATAACTTGGTTGTGCCAGTGCATCTGTGAGATTTGATTCAGAAGATGCATTTACCAGACTGATCAGGAAAAGCCAAAGACCAGTATTTTCATGGAAGCGAAAATACTACAGTCACATAGGCTGAATTCTTATCCTGCAAAGCCCAAATACTCTCTTCCTATGGGAAGCCCTATAGGGGAAACCAGATGGAAATCAAACATTGTTTGTTGGGTGTGAAATCAGAACTAAAGGGCTTAGTTAGCCAATTTTATGATTTAATGGCACTGATATGGTTTGGCTGTGTCCCACCCAGATCTCGTCTTTAATTCCCACATGTTGTGGAGGGACCTGGTGGGAGGTAATTGAATCATGGGGGCAGGTCTTTCCCATGCTGTTCTCATGGTAGTGAATAAGTCTCACAGGATCTGGAGGTTTTGTAAGTGGGAGGTTTCCTGTGCTCGCGCTCTCTCTCTTTGCCTGCTACCGTCGATCGATCTCCTCCTTGGCTTCTGCCATGATTGTGAGGTCTCTCCATTCACATGGAACTGTAAGTCCATTCCACCTTTTTCTCCATATAAATTGCCAAGTCTTGGGTATGTTTTCGTCAGCAGCGTGAAAATGAACTAATACAGCCATTGAAGCTAACTAGCCTAAACATCTCTTCCATGATAGAGATTTTACTGCCAATAAGATTGGAAGATGAAAATCTACTTTTTAAGTCTCCCTTTTTGATGTCGCTGGGAAAGTTGCTTCTGAACGTCTTTTTACCTGTTTTCCCCTTGTTCGGAACCCAGATAAGTCTTGCTGGTCTAGCAGCCCACTCACAGTTTTAAGCAACTCTGTTTTTTCTGCTTTAATCCATTAGAAGCCGTTTTGAGGTTAACCTTCAGGGGACGTTTTCCCCCAGTTACCCATTCTGCTGCTAGCTCACTGCAAATCCCTGTCGGTCAGCAAACTGCAATTCTGGCCGCCAAGGTGTGTGCATGCCTGTGACATTACACTTATCTTTACCTATCTCTAATCCAAATCCAAACTCTCAAAACTTTGTAGATAAAATTAAATTGGATGGCAAAGGTAACTGACCTTTAGATAAAGCTATTTGAGAGAATTTCAGTTATATGTGACAAAATAAGAACACAAAAATGTAAGACTTCTCCAGAGATAGATAGCTGATAGATAGCTGATAAATAGTTAGAAAAGCAACTTCTTTTCTAAAATTATTCACTCTTTGTTATCAAAAGAGAAATAATCATATATTAAGCCAAATATGCTCTCTGAACATTTCCTTCTTTGAAAGAAGAACTATATCTTACCAAAAAAAGAAAAAAAAAGAAAAAAGAAAACACTGCATCTGGAACACAGTCTGTGCCATTCACTGGAGACATTTAAAGTCTTATTCACAAAAGGCCAAATAGTAAGGATGTGATAAAAACTGAAAATTAAGTTTTTGTTTTCATAGAACTTTGTTGGCTGCAGTATTTACTACATTGTGGCTCTGTAATTATTCTGAATTTACCGTATAAAAGATTTTCAATTATAGCTTTAGGATGAAGTGACTACTTAGCATGCATACAAATTGAAAATTCCAGCTTCTGCTATTCTAATGCCTTTTACTGATGAAAATGTAATTCTTATTTTTAGATTTTAGAAGATGGAAGCTGTAGTCAGAAAAAATTGGTAGGCTGCATTTGCTCTTCCACTTAAATTAAATGATATCCTATTTATTCCTCAAGTAAATTGGTTTTCACAAGTAGATACCAGCATATCAGACAACAGAACCTATTTCCCCCACATACATCATCTATTTTTCGTGACATTTTTAATCAATGATTAGGCACAGGGCCACAGATGTGTTACATTCTTAATCACAGTGTACTAATCCAGGATCTCCTTAAGAAAACTGTCAGAGAATTTTTCTCCTTCCAAAGTAGTAGATCAGACAACATGACCTAGATTTTCTGAAAATGCATCTAATTCTGAAGCCTTACACCCTAAGAAGTGCCCCCACTGAGAGCACACTTCAGCCTACACTTAGAATGTATTTTTCAGGGTTGTGTTTCTTGAGGACTAGAATCTGTTGCCAACTCTGGCATCTTACTTTTTAAAAGAAGACTGTTCTGGCTCACATGGCTGCTGGTTGTCTCTGCCACACAGCATACTCCATCCTCCTTAGGACCACATGGGTAGCTCGAAGTATGTCTTTCTCACAGTGAGAAGTGCTGTGAAGAGAAAAAGCAGATACAATTCCAAGAACACTTTCCCTGCACCTGCCTGCATCCTATTTGCCTGGCCAAAGAGCATCTTGGAACTGAGGCCAGAGAGAAGGTGGAACCTCACGGCAACGTCCTGGTGCAAAGGGCAAACACTCTTGGGAGGGGACTGGATTTTTTTTCAATGTACAATAGTCAATTTTCTGCTCAAAATTCTCACTTTCTTCCCACTTTGAAAATATGTCTAAATCCATTGCTAGGATCTTCTCACATCTCCTCCCATGTTAAGTTTGGTGTCCAGGATCTTGTGACCTGTTTTATACTCAAGTTTCTCTCTTCTTCATCCTGAGAACTGTGAACTAAAAAGACAATGCCTTGCCTCTGAAACACCAAATTTACCCAGTGAGAGAGAGATGGATTCACTGCAATGAACACTTTCACATGGAAAAGAAAAACAAAGATAAATAGCCATGTCTGGTCCACAGTGATTCTGAAATCTGATGAGTAAATTCTGAGAGTCCCCTTTCCTCTAAGGGCAAGGATTCTTTCTGCCTTCTGATAGGGCTTCTTTCACTCCTCTGTAAAGACACTGGAAAAAGCACCTTCTACACAGCTTTCCACCACACAAAGCTTTGGGTCCAGAAACCATCCTACATTTTAGTAGTTTTCATCTGCTGTTTTCTAACACTTTTGCCAGAGCAACCAATTTAAGGAATCAAAAGTCAAAGGAACAACCAACTAAAAAGCCATGTATGATTTTTATTTCAGATTTTAGTTTCCTTCTCATACCAAAACTCTTCTTTCTGTGTGTGCGTGTGTGTGTGTGCGTGTGTGCACACACTTCAATGCTTTACTTTCTAGACGTGATAAGACCTACTGTGGGTAGGGCAGGCTGCTATGGAACAATACAGTCACATTTTTAGAACCTCTTTTTCTTTTTTTTCGATTCATCTAGGCGTGCCTTACTAGGCATCAGCTAGGTTTGTATTTTTCAGATCACTTATTGATAAAGATCATCAGCTTTATTTTTACCTTGAGGCTGTTTTAATGTAAGACAATTTTCTTTGCTAGAGAGGCAGAGAAAGAAAAACAAATTTACTTTTCAACCCTGGGAAATTCTGGAATTTCTAAAATTTATGTAATAGTTTATTTGAATTATGCCTCCAAATTGGCTATTTTATTATTTATTTCATGCCTTTTCTGACATTCAGTCATACGTGAAGCTGCTAAGAGACAGGAGACACTTCCATCCATGTATTTACAAGTTCTCCTCTACAAATCCAGAGAGCCATGAGCTATGTTCTTTGGATTTGTAAAGCCCAATATTTTAAGCTACTATATGCAATATTTTGAATTTGTTTTCTAAACCTTCTCACCCGTTTAACTAGGGTTATGATTTTCTAAGCTGTCTGTAAATTTTCCTTGCCAGTTTCCAACATTATATTAGTTTTTTCTTTTCTAATCACTTTTAGCTTCCAACCACCACGTTGTCCCAAAACAAATGTCAAAAGGTTAGATTTTTATTAGGAAAGCACTGTGGTGTGATGGCACGATTGCTGTATTATCTATTAACTGCCATAGTAGTGTTGCGTGGGAGACAACTGTAAAACTTTGGACACAGGAAACATACATGTCTGTGGAAGTCATGAACCTGCAAGCTGGCGTTCTGGCTGTGAGCAGTGGCTGGCACTTCTGATTCCTGCAAGGCTCTCCCATGCTCTTGGGAAGTTGACAGCTGAACATCTGATGGGCTCGTTAGATTGATGCTGCCAATGCAAATCCACTCTCTTCTCTCATCCTTTTCCTGAGATCTGTAGGCTACTCTGAGGACATCCCTCTCGAGGCAATGACAGGGCAAGACCAGCAAGGTCAAACGTCATGACACACACGCTTCTCCAGCTCTAGCTTACACCACTTTGCTAACATTCCCTTCACCAAAATGAGTTAAGTGCCCAGCTCAAGATCAGATTAGGAGACCTCTGAAAGCTTCGTGAGAAAGAATGAGAGTGCAGCAAAAGAGGAAAAATAAGGGCCAATTTGGGAATCTGTTACGTAGTGAGTGTCAGCTTCCAGTTTCTAAGGTGAATTTGAGAACATTATTTTGGTCCAGAGAAGTGGAGTATGACAGACTCATATGTAATGAAAGTGAATACACACACTTTAGAAAGTGAGAATCAGTTTCAGAAATAGGAGGCCGTCATTATACAAGTATCATGTACAAGCAAAACATTAAATCGAGGACTGAAGAGTAAAATCGATTCTTAAAAAATAGTAGATTTTTCCTTTCATTATAGAGGAGGAAGTTTCTGTTCATTTTCCCTACTGCCTCATTCACAAAAGAGGGAAAAGGCCATCACGGGCACCCAAAAACCCTGCAACAGAAGTTTGAAAACACACTCCAGTGGACGGGAACAACGCTCACGTAGTTCACCTGCGGCCGGGAGCAGTGACTTGTTCCAATGAGAAGACTGAGCAACATTGTCTAGAAACATGGATTCCTTGGTGGTCTTTCCTAAATCTCCAGATATTTGACAATCCTTCACCAGTGGCACAGCTACTGCAAATGTATATCTAAACATGTAGTCATGCCTAGACATAGAATTTCTACGAATTAGAAATTACCCTCATGTGCTCTGCAGATGCAGAGCAAGACAAGCGCCTCTTCAAGTGTGTCTTCAAAGTGTCCCCCAAAGACAGAATAAAATTAAACAGAAGCACCTCAAGGAGAAGCAAGGTATGAAAACATGAGTTTGTGTTAAATCCTTTGTTTTGTATCACTCACGCGTGAATGCTTTTGGGCTACATACACTCAAGTTTACAAACACGCCACATGCCTTCTTCCCATCTATGCAGAAGACTGAGGTCCAGTGACAGGCAGTGCATTCAGGCTTTGTGTTCTTCTATTTCTGGGAATAAGGTAGCCAAGACAGGGACATCTTCAGGGACATCTGAAGGCAAATATAGGAAAATACATAAGTATATTTAAATTTATCAATCAGTAATTTTTTACGCTTTAGGGCTATAAAGAAATTGAAAAAAAATCAAAATTAAAATTAAATGTGTCTATAGTCCTAACACCAAAAATAGTAACTGTAGGTATTTTATTTTATATCATTTGAATATTATTTCTATGAATATATGTGTGCTTTCAAACAAGAGAAGTGATGGTATTTTCTATCTATAAAATCTTTCAGGCCAGGCATGGTGGCTCATGCCTGTAATCCTAACACTTTGGGAGGCCAAGGTGAGCAGATCACCTGAGGTGAGGAGTTTGAGACCAGCCTGACCAACATGATGAAACCCGATCTCCACTAAAAATACAAAATTAGCCGGGCATGGTGGCACAGGCCTGTAATCTCAGCTACCTGGGAGGCTGAGGCAGGAGAATTGCTGGAACCCAGAGGCAAATGTTGCAGTGAGCTGAGATCTCACTATTGCACTCTAACCTGGGCAACAAGAGCAAAACTCTGTCTCAAAATAATAATAATAATAATTAACTAGGTAGTAAATAATACTATACTCATTTAACAGCATTGAGAGCTTTCTTTTTAAACCTTCATCTCTATTTTTAAAAATAATATTGTAGCTTAGTTATCTTTTTAGGTAGAAAATTTATTGACATGTCACAATTTGCTACTTTCACAAATAATTTATATCAGCTAAAATAATTAATATTTAACAGATTTTTGCTTTTCACTGTTTATTTTTCAATAAAAGATACTTTTTCCCCCGTTGGCTTAGAGATGGAGAAGAAAGTATCCAAGGCAAGGATTTTATGAAAAATATAGTGGGAAGAATTAGCAAAAGATGAATCAGGAGCTTATAACAGTGCTTGCAAGGCATCACCAAATGCCCTGTTGTCTGGAAGCCTTTACTACCATGTCAGCTCAAATGTCTCATCCTGCTCTGAATTCTGGCACAGTTCATTTGCTGCATCACTTCCTCGACACCTGCAGCAGGCCTGTGTCTGCTGTTGCTGCCTTCCGTCTCATCGGTCCTTCCTGGGACCAGCTATGACTCCTAAGCAAAGCATGAGGGCCCTTGAAGGCCAGTGATAGAGCTCCACTCCATCACTGTGGCTCCACCGCCTGCTCATGAACCCTGACGCCACCCTTGCACAGGAGCCCTGGAGATGCTACCCATCCTCTACATGGCTCATGACTCATCCCTGAAAAAGGAGCGAATAGCAAAACCTTCCCAATGGGGTGCTTGGAGGTTTGCAGGAGGTGATACGTGTGGTGTTTAGCACAGCGCTGGACACACGGCCGGTGTTGGACATGTTATGCGTTTTCATGATGAAAGATGATAGGATGTGGGTAGCCTGGTGACTACTTTATCTGAGGGGATTAACTGGCTCTCCCCGTCATTGGCTCCTGTGCTGGCTGCTAGACCTGCAGGTGTTTTCCATTGTGGTGGTTTGCTTACCCTCAGGGCATGCGCAGATAGATGTGCTAAGTCTTCCACCTTTATTCTTCCCGGGGTTTCTTAACTATCCCTGCATGCTCTTTCCTCCTGTCTCTCCTTCCAGGCTTCCCCATCCCCATCCTCTTTCTGTTCCTTCCTTCTTTCATTCCTTTCCTCCTTTCACTCACACATACACATCCAAGATGAGCTCAGGTGAACTGGACTCTGCTTTGTCTCCACTCTGGATTGTTTCTTGTTGGGTCTCTCCTTGTGTGCTCAGATCACATGAATAAAGCCTTTGTCAACCTCCCATTTCAGGAATGACTTTGCCCTCTTACCAAAACACTGATGCAGAAACCACAGCCAGACAGGACAGATGGTGGCTCATTTTGGTTTGCTGCACTGTCTCAAGGAACATTGTTAACTACTCTGAGAGCTTCAGTTTTCACCCATTGCCTGAAATTGCATTCAGTAATTGCAGATGAAGCATCTGACAAAATCGACTCTTTGCAAAAATGCTTTGCAAAATGGTTATATAGGAGAATCTCCTCAACCTGACATAACCCATCCATGAAAACCCACAGCTGACATCATAACTGAGGGTAAAAGATGTGAATGCTTTCTTCCTAGGATTGGGGAAGACACAAGAAATCTGTTCTGTTTCTACTTGAGACTGTACTGGAGGCTGTAGCTGACATAGTGAAGCAAGATGATACCTACAAGGTGTGAGTGGGAAGTGAAGAAGCAAAACCGTCTCTTGTTAGAGGTGATGTGGCTCCGTATGTAGAAACGTCAAGGCACTTAAAAAATGCGATTAGAACTAGTAAGTGAGCTTAGCATTGCCATGGAATAGAAAGTCAGTGTGTCAAAATTAATCGTGTGTTTCTACATACTAGCCAGAGCAATTAAAAATTGAAATGTTTCAAGAGTGCCATCTAAAAATCAGTTAAAACAGAAGCAAGTGACACTATTTAACAAAATATGGGTGAGATCAGAAAAGCACGAAACATCATTGAGAGAATTAAATACACGTGTTTTTGTGAACTAAATAACAGAATAGTTAAGAATCCTGTTCTGTTCAAAATAATCTAAAAATTCAATAAAATTTCAATAGACGCTTCATTAGTTTTTGTTTATATAAATTTATATAAATATTTAAAATGTATTTTAATTTAATTTATATTAAATAAATTTGTATTTTTAATTTAACTTATATTAAATTAAAAATGTATTTTTAATATATGAGGACACTGAGAATGACCTAGAATGCCCAAAAACATTTTTTAGTAACACAGGTAGAATGCTAATGTTACCTCATTCAAGACCGATAATAAACCTACAATAATCAGGTTAATGTATTATTAAGAGAACACAGGCATATAGATAAGAGCTAGACTAATAAACACTGAAGAGAAAAGAAAGTGCACAAATAGATCCACACATAGATTATACATTGGTTTTTGAACAAAGAGGCCAAGTTAATGGAAAAAGGATAATTGTTTATGAACTAGTGTTAGAAACACATATTCATATGAGGGAAAAATAGCCTCTATTCTTATCTCAGGTCATACACAAAAAAACCTCAAAATTTAACAATCTCAGTATGAAAGTTGAAACTATGAAATGTATATGACTATATTGTTCATTATGGTGACTGCTAGCCACATGTAATTACTGAACATTTAAAATACGGCTAAGTCCTACTTAAGATATGCTAAAATGGTAAAATGCACACCAGACATCAAAGACTTAGTACTAAAAATGTTAAATATCTTTTTAATAACCTTTATATTGATCCTATGTCAGAATAATATTATTTTGGATGTGTTAGATTCAAATAAATACTTTATTGAAATACATTTTCCTTTGTTTTTGCTTGTTTAATGTGGGTACTGAAACATTTTAATGTTTGCATATGTAACTCACATTGTATTGATGCTGGACAACACTGAGCTAGAAGAAAACTTAAGAAAAAGTTTTACAACCCTGGCTTAGGAAAAGGTTTCTTGAATAAGGCATGAAATCAATTATAAGATGGCTTGATAAATGAGACTTTATCAACATTTAAGTTTTCTACTCTTAAAAGTCATAGTTAAGAAAACAAGAAAGCAGTTAACAGACCAGAAAAAAAAGGTGTAAGACATATATCAGAAAAAGAACTTATTTCTAGGTAATATAAGAAGTCATAACTCGAGAATAAGAAGGTGCAAACTGATTTAAAAATGGATAAACTGTGTGAACAGACACTTCAAATTAGAAGAGAGATGAATGGTCCATGGGCCATTCATAAGGATAGAAGGATCCTCAGCTCCATTTTTAATCATCAGGAATCTGTGTTCAAATCATGGTGAGAAAACTCTGCACACCCCCTGAGACAGTGGACATGCAGAAGAGGATCAGTGTCCAGTGTCGGTGGGAGTGTGGAGCTGTGGAACTCTCCTGTGTGGCTCTTGGGATTACAAAATGATGCAGCCACTTTAAACCATGCTGACATTTTCTTATAAAGTTAAACCTAAGCTTACATACTGTATAACTCAGAAATCACACCTCTACGTATTTGCCCCAAAGAAATGAAAACCCGTGTTCACGTAAACACATACACCTGGGTGTTTACAGCATCTTTGTTCATAATAGCCAACATCTGAAAACAGCAAATGCCCATCAAGGAGGTCACGGATAACAAAATTGGGTTGCATTCCTACAATGGAATGACAATCAATAATAAACAGCACTGAGCTACTGAAGCCTGCAGCAACATAGATGGATCACAAAAATATTTTTCTGAATGCACAGACCCTGACACAAAAGCAAACATCCTACACAATACTGTGTGCAAGGAGCTCTAGACGAGGCACGAAATCTACTCTGACAGCGCGCCCCGCAGTGCTTCCCTGGGCCCCGTGCCGGTGGTGGTTTGCAGGAGGAACACACAAGCACCCGTTGTGGGCAATGCAAACATGCTGTGTCTGAAGAGTGATGGCGGTCACACAAGGAGGTCACACAAGGGCATCCATTGGCTCAAAGTCATCAGTGAGTGTACCGTCAAAGTGGCATGTGGCCTTGTATGCAGACCATTCCTCAAAGAAAGTAAAACAAATAACAGGGCATGGCAAAACTGTTTCCTTTAAAAGAAAAAGAAACGATTTTATACATTGATATAAACTTTTGATGTGCAAATTAAACTCATAAGGAATGTACTTGATTCCTCCATATCACTGATTACCAACTGAGAGACCTCAGGGAGTGGCCACAGAGTGGAAATGCCAGAGGCAAGAGAACAGGTGTTCAGTTCCAGCCACACAGCCTCCCACACTGACCTTGAGAGTAGGCTGTGTAACAGTCAGTGTGTTTCCACGTTAGTGTCTGGAGTAGCCACGGAGGCTGATCAGAAAGGCCAGCACACCGTGGCCTACTTCCAAGGAACTGTACACACCTGTTAAATTCAGTAATAGAAGATACACTATTAAATTGTAAGTCAGAGATCTTTGTTTTTACAAAGGTTTCTTACCATTGACTCATCAAGAAAAGACATTAAAAATGTAAATAATACAATTGTTTAAGTTGAGGAATACGGCCTCTGAGAGATGTGCAGGAGAAAGAAAGAAACAGAGAAAGGAGAAGGAAGGAAGAGAGGGAGGGAGGAAGAAAAAGAATGAAAGAAAGAAAGAGAAAGAAGAAGGAGAGAGAGAGAGGAAGAAGAAAGAAAATAGGAAAAGGAAGAGAGGAAGGGAGGGAGGAAGGGAGGGAGGGAGGGCGGGTGGGGTGCCAAACCTCTGCCCTGTAATTTAAGTAATTTCACACAGTACCTTGGAAACACTGACGGGATTATTTGTTACCTGGTGGTTTGTCTCCTATGTAAACTCACTTCTGTATATTTTTCTTCTTTACAAATACCATGGGGCCCCAAATCATGACCAAGAAAAGCAAGAGTCTGTCTCACCCAAAGCTCTTGATAAACATGAAGCCTTGTCTTTCACATAGATAGACAGGTATGCATGTGATGCAACCAGGGGTTCATAGCAGCAAGATGTGGCCCCGTCTTACCCCTCGCACTGGACATGTGAGGCCACGTCAGATCCCAGCAGCCATCAGAACACCAGCGACACCCTAGCAGACATGGAAAAAGACTAACACACAGACGGACAGATGCGTTGTCGTGTCTGAGAAGGGCGAAATAAATAGTCTTTTGTTCTTTTGTGAACATAGAGGTTAAAATGAAGATTCAAAGAGAATGTAAAGCAATATACAGTTTCAAAATGCCACTCAGCAAAAATATATATATCTTTGAAAAAATTACTTCTCTAAAAGAGCAAAATCTAACAAATTATATTCTAAATACAGACAGTAGAAATTGACTTTTTAAAAAGTACTGAAGATAGTATATGATGCTGCAATTTCTTCAGAGACAGAGATTAAATATGGATGCCCAATCAATAGATAATGCACCTAAGGTGACAAGGTAAGTGATTTCAAATCGGACTTCAGACAATAATACGAAGTCCTCCTAAAGTCCTTGTTCAGTTGGGTCTAAGTACAGCATTTGTTAAAAATTGTTTTCATTTTGTAGTTTAGTGAAAAATCAGATATTTGATCCAGAACTCAGAATGCTTTTCTTGAAAGAGTTGAACTTTTTATCCTTAAAGATAAATCCATGCCCCTTTTCTTCCTTGAGGCCTCAGTTTTATGGGGGTGGTACCCAGTTAGAACCATGCACAGCCACCACAGAGCACAGGCTGCAGGTCTACAAACGGGGTGTGCGTCTGTGAGTGACACCAGCTTCCAACTGGACATGAACACAGCACATTTATAAATAAAATCATCTCCTGGCTCCAAAAATCATGATCTTATACAGGGGCTCTGAAATAGAAAGTACTTCATCATTTTTTTTTCACACCCACAGGGATTCTGAAAGTGATTCTTGCGTGTGCGTGTGTGCGTGTGTGTGTGTGTGTGTGTGTGTGCGTGTTGTTTTTATAAGCTTTGCCCCAGATCTGTATTTGGAACTGCCATTAAAATATTCAGTCATCTGTGTAAAAACAAAGAATCGTGCATTATATCCCAGAGGGAACCCAAATTGTCACTGTCGGATAAGTACAAATTGATGTTTGACATCAACTGTATCCAAATGCAGCAAAACTTAAAACAGTAGAAATGAAGATAATGTATATTTGTACAAATATACAGAAATATATATATAGTAATAATGTAGATGCATACATCCATATGTGGGAATCCTCAATAATAACTATGATTTTTATTTCACATTTAATTCATCCAAACCCTTGCTAAGATACAGATTTTGGTCCCATTGTGTTAACTAGCTTATATGAATAAAATTATGCATAATTTAAAATAAAATAGCTGGGCGCAGTGACTCACGCCTATAATCCCAGCACTTTGAGAGGCTGAGGTGGGCAGATCACCTGAGGTCAGGAGTTTGAAACAAGCCTGGCCAGTGTGGTGAAGACGCATCTCTACTAAAAATACAAAAATTAGCCAGGATTGGTGGTGAACACCTGTAATCCCAGCTACTCGGGAGGCTGAGACAAGAGAATCCCTTGAACCCGTGAGGCGGGGATTGCAGTGAGCCGAGATTGCACCACTGCACTCCAGCCTGCGAGACAGAGTGAAACTCCTTCCCAAGAAAAGAAAAGACTCTTTTGAGAAAATGCTACATAGAATGCGTACGTTTTGGTAAAGAGGTGGTGTTTGGGAATACTGGGTGTGAGGATGGCTGGGGACAACATTCCCTAGAAGCAGTGAAGTGAACGGGAGAGAAGCTGCCCTGAGCCCATCTCCGTCTCCACCAGGTGCACCTGCTCTCTCTGCCGGGAAGTCGTGCCGGAAACCCACGCTGCTGCACTGTCGCTCCTTCCACACGGGGCTTGACACGGGACCGCCTTCTTGCTTGTAGACTTTCTGCCATCCTGAGGGTCTCATCCCAAGGGAAGCATTCCTGCCTCTCCTGCCCACAGCAGACGGCTCTTCAAATATCTCTTTTACTATAGGGACGCCACTGTGGGTTCACTCAAGAGCCATCTGCCTGCATGATTTGATTTTGCTTTAAAAGAAAATTTTGTTGTATTGTTATAAGAACACGTGACATAGCTTCTACCTTCTTAGATTTCTGAGGGTGTTGCACAGTGTTTTTGACTGTGGACTGTTGTACAGCAGCAGTTTTCTAGAACTTACCCATTTCGTATGGCTGAAGCTCATACCCATTGATTAGTAACTCTCATTCCCCTCCCATTAGATTCTGGCAACCACTACTCTGTTTTCTGATTCTGTGAGTTTGACAATTATTTATCTTACATACATAGAATTATGCATGTCTGTTCTTTTGTTTCTGACGTATTTTTCTTAGCACCACGTCCTCTGGTTTTATCTTTATTGTTACAAGTGGCAGTGTTTCCTTCCGTTTTAGGACTGAATAATAGTGTATGCAGACACATTTCTTATCCATTCTTCCGCTGAAGGACACTTGACTAGTTTATGCATCTGGTCTCCTGTAAAAATACTGCAGTGAGCATGGCCGTGTAGATGTCTCTTCAGCATCCGTTTGCTTCCATGTCTGCCTCGCCACTGGGTGGTCAACACCTCACATTTAGGGATCCTTCCGTGGTTCCAGAAGTCAGTGGGGAACGAGATGAAAGTTAACGGAAATCAAGTTTCTCCCCACAATGCAATTCCTTTCGTAATTCTCTCAAGTCCAAATTCTTCCTTTATTTAACAACTCAGGCTCCCTGGCACGTGGAGGAAAGTTCTATCAGCTGCTGTAATACACATGAGGCTTTGGTGTTGGTCTTCGGGATTCACATCCGTCTTCTTATCTTCTTGTGGGTAAATACGGTGGATTAAACAGGCGCCTCATGGATTCATGTGTTCACTATTTTTCTGGATATTCTGGTATCTATATTTCAAAGTTCTTAGTATGTAATCTCAAGAAATATCTCTTAAAACTACACCTTTTACCCCAAAATGAATCTTCAGCATAGCAAAAATAAGTTCCACAGTAAGATTACATTGGTCTGAGAAGCAAGTGTATTGCTTATATACAACAGGTGAGCATTCCCCTCCAAGCACAGGAAATAGCACAATTCATTGAATATCAATAAGATTTAGGGGTCAAACTAATTAATGCTGTTTGAGAAATCCAAAGGAGAGTTGACCAAGCCTCTGATGTCATCCTTGGAGAGTAGGATGCTCCTTTCTTCGCGGTTTTCTACCACACAAGTACCTGCGGTAAGCAACTGGATCTATGTTATAGTTTTACCTGGAGGTAACCCAAAATTGTATGTTATATATACAATTCACCCATCCATTCATCTGCCGAAACACACACATATGTATAGTCTTTTGTAAGTAGTTACTTATTTGTAAGCCTGCACTGTATTTTATATAGTTTACAATGCTCTGTAGACCTTATCTCCATGGTGTGGTTTATCTTAAAAATATAACTAGATTATTATCCCTCCTAGTCTTTACCTTCCGTCCATAAACAAATGGTAGGTTGCTTTTTTAAAAACCAGATGTACTTGTTAGCTGAGGTGATACAAACATTTTGCGTGTGTGCAAGCTTTAGGGGAGTACTAAGTCCATCTTCCGTAAAATAAAGCGGTGTTAACAGGCAATGGCAGTAACGAGAGAGGTGAATGAGCCTGCAACCGGAGAGGCTGTGCTGGGGAGCATGGGAACGGCCGGGCAGGGCTTTTCAGCAGGACTGCTGCACCAGAGTTCTGCACACCGGTAGCGTGGGTTTCTTTAAAGTTTTGTGAATAAGTCGAAGCTGTGATACTGGAATGAACAACAAAATCATGCAGTGGGTGCATTTCTTTTCATGGCAAAGCCAGTAAAATCAAGACCTAAAGTGAGTAAAAATCTTGGAGAAATACGGAAAAGGGATGACTGAGAGGAAAGAAGGCAAGGGTCTGTGTTGAGACATTGGCCAGGGAGGGAGAGGTGCAGGCAGAGAGGGGAGACAGGAAGGGAGGTCAAGGAGGAAAGAAGGCAAGGGTCTGTGTTGAGACATTGGCCAGGGAGGGAGAGGTGCAGGCAGAGAGAGGAGACAGGAAGGGAGGTCAAGGAGGAAAGAGGGAAGGAAAAGGACCGGAGAGTCATGGGGAGAAGAAGGAAGAGGAAAAGCAAGCAAAAGGGGAAGCAAACATGCAAGGAAGAGCAAAGTCTAGGCCGGAGAGCCCCCCAGCAGCTTCAGTCTGCTGCTTCAATCATTCCTGAACTTCAGGCATATGTGTATACATGGTGCATGTGTGCATATGTGTGTGTGAGGGTGTGCATGTGCTTGAGTGCATTCGAGGGCATGTCTGCGTGAGCACATGTGCAACTGCACATGTGTGAGGGTGTGCATGTGCATGAGAGCATGTGTGGGTGCCTGTGTGTGACACCATGCCTTGAAGGAGAGCACGTGTTGGTGCGTGCGTGTGAGGGTGTGCCTCTGTTTGTGAGTGTGCTTGTGCGTAAGCACAGGTATGGGTGGACGTGTGGGGGGCATGTCTGCATGAGGGCATGCCTTTGAAAGCAAGTACTTATTTGTAAGCCTGCACCATACTTTATACAGTTTACAATGCTTTGTAGACCTTATCTCCATGGTGAATGAGCAGGAGTGTGAGTGCATGCGTGTGAGGGTGTGCACGTGCGTAAGGGCATGTGTGTGAGGGTGTGCTTGCCCATGAGTGCATGTGTGCGTGCCTGTGTGTGAGGCCATGCACATGTGTGAGTGCATGTGTATGTGTACACATGTGTGTATGAGTTCAGACACACACAAGCATGTGTATTCTGTCAGAGAGCTTTATATATGTCTATTCGATTTCTTTTTTGGAATAAAGAAACTGGAATTTGGTGTCTTAATTTCAACCCAAAGGCAATACTTACACATTTTATTACTTTTCAAGATTGTCTCCAGACTGCTCTCAAAGTCAGTGCTTGAGAACATCGATCTGTTGTACACGTTCATGTTAAAAATCAATAACCAAGCGCACCTGTTTGATTTCTTTCATTTTGCCTTCCACTTGCCAGGTGAAAACTGGGCTGTGTAATTTTCTTGCAAGAGACTTGGAACGTGTGACTTCAGTCTTTTAAACTTCAATATTCTCCTCCATAAATACTGTTCTCTTGAATATTTAGATAACAGAATACATTTGGAGGACTTAATCTAGCATCTGAAACACATTAAATATCAAGTTATTATTGTCATTACTTTTACCTTATAATTTATTATTACTATTTCAATTATATTTTAGAATATAGACCTGGCACAGACATATCATAAACGTTCAGAACATTGTAATAATTAATGTTTTTATAAAATGTAAATATCATTTATTAATGTAAAACGGAGTTTCAATTTTAATTCGATATGCAACATCATGTACAACAACAAAAATAACAAACACTTTTTAATTAAAATCAGAAATAGAGCAAAGCACACTACACATGTAAATATATTTCAGCCAAAAACTCAAGTGGCTTTTATTTTGACACTTGATAATGTAATTACATATTTTCTTCAATAAGATAGTATAGTAGTAAATAAATATAGAAGAAAAATAATAATAAAGGAATTTCACATCCAGATACTTCACAAGCTATCATAGACTCTGAAGTAGTATTAGTCCTTGAACAGACACATTGATGAAAGAAAATAGAAATACTACACATAAGCCCACTGGAAAGGTATTTGACATACGATGAGTGAAGTTTCTGATAATTTGGTGGTATGTGTTTATACAGATAGTATCTTCATAATGGGTTCATACATAAGAAACTCTCACAGTGATATGACTTTTTCATACAACATGCCAGCATAACTCATATGCAAGCTTAATATTTAAATATTAAAATAAGCTATAAGCATATTTTAATAGTATATTTAAACAGTTGCAATATTTTTGAATGAGGTAGTAATTCTTTTTCAATATTGAAATCCTTAAAAGAAAAGGTAGAGAGAATTAATAAAAACAAAACACTTCTAGCATATAAAAATAATGTAAACAAAAGGTAAAAATAGATAAAATAAGAAAAATGTTTAGAATTTTGGTAAACACCACTCTGTGCCCTGTATATAAGGTCTTATAAAATGTCATTAACAACTGTATAGCTACCAACAAAACCAACAGTAATGGAAAATCATGTGCAAAAGACAGACTCCAAAAATTACTATATAAATACATGAAAAGAAACTGTTCAGATTTATCAGTTGAGGCCTAATGAATTTTGTCCAATAGAAAATTGTCAGAATCTTCAACTATGATTGTGGTTCCGTGATTATTTCTTTTATTTCTGTCTAATTTTACATTGTATTTTTGAAGCTATGTTATTGTATGTATACAGCTAAGAACGTTATGTCTACTCAGTGGACTGACATTTTTATAACCAAGAAATCTTCCACATTATCTAATGTAATTTTCTTGTTTTGAGACCCATTTTTTTTGAAATTAAGGTGACATTTAATTGCATGTTATATTCTGATTCTATGCTAACATCTCAGATGCCCTTTTCCACTTTCTATTTTCTTCTGTGTAACAATTTGGATAATTTCTTTTGCGAATCTTTGATTTACTCACATACCTAATTCCAAGTCCATCCTATCACTAGTTTAATAATTTCCTTTACGTCTGTAAGACGTGTTTGAGTCATTCTTAGTGTGAAACTGATGGTGATAAATTCTCTGCTCTGTTTTGTTTTGAAAGTTCTAAAGTTCAGATTTCAGCTTTATGTTTAAAAAACTTACACTTATTTTTGGACAATTGTATTGAAGCCATTGGAGACAAGAAGGGAAGTCTTATTCCCATAGTTAATTTATAATTCAAAGTGGTTAATCCCAAGACAGAAACTGAAGCAAGGCCAGGAGCCCAGGTCAAGGAAGAATCACCTCCAGTTTCTGGGCATGATGTGGACAGGATGACCTCGGCAGTCTCGTGGAAGTGTGCTAATGACTGGTAACATAATAATCATGTCCACGTAGAGTCTACACTTCCGTGACACAGACTTCTGGAAATGCAAGACAGAAGCTGCTTTCTCTCCCCTGTAACAGGACAGAGATGAGCAGCACCAAACTAGGAGGACAGCATTGCCTGTGTCCCTGTGGGTTCTGGTACCTGAGCTCATGGCCGATGCACCAGCTGAGGTCACATCCTGGGAGGACAGCATTGCTTGCGTCCCTGTGGGTTCTGGTACCTGAGCTCATGGCCAGTCCTCCAGCTGTGGTCACATCCTGGGAGGACAGCATTGCCTTGGCCACTGTGGGTTTTGGAATCTGACCCATGGTCAATGAGCTGAGGTCACACCCTGGGAGGGAGAAGTGGAAATGGAAGGCAGCTGGCTTCCTTTTTAACTGTGTGGTTCAGAAGTTGCACCCATGACTTCTGCCTCCCAGGCAGGCTTTGGTCATGGGGTCAAATCCATCCGCAAAGGAAATCGAAGTATGAGATACTGTTAAGCATCATGTTTGTCTTTCATACTGCAGCAAGCACTCTGTGATTGAGCCCAGGGGTCAGATTTTTAAGTTTTATATAAAGGGCTAGCTAGTAACTATTTCAGGTTCTGCAGGCATAATGGTCTCTCTATTAAGCTACTCAGCCATGTAGATCAACAGCCATCATGGGCTTGATGCAAAGGAATGGACATGGCTATGTTCCAATAAAACTTTATTTATAAAAGAGGCAGCAGGTTGGATGTACCACCTGTTCTAGCCAATGCTGACCACTGTAAACGTCTCAAGCATACCTGCATGTCTTTGCTGCCAGTCTTCTCTCCAGAAATACACCTTTACTTTGGACTGAATTGCAATTGCTGCAGATATCTGATAATACTCATCCTCCTAGACCAAGTTCAGATGTTTCCTCTTCTCTGGGTCTTTTCTTAAGCAGCTATCTTAATTTATCATTTGTGCCTTTCTAATCATTTTTAAATATTTTTTTCTTCATTCCTAACGGAAGACTAACTGATAGTATCAGGACAAGGTTGCATACTTATATATATTGTAGAAATACATACATGCAACAGAAATTTCCTCTAAAAGTATACATTTTAATCCAACTCCAAGCAATATAAGAGCCCAAATAAACACATTATTTTCTTCCTTTTTTTTGAGTCTATGAGACAAAACTTCATTTTCCAGAGGCCATACATGAAAATCAAGTAAAAGTAAAATCAATTCATCAGAATCTGATCAATGAGGACTGTGGAAACTTGTAATTCACTCTGCAGAGATGTTTACAAGTTAAAATATCCCACTTATTTACAAAAACATACAGCAAAAAATATACTTAATGTGCTTGGGAAGCCAGTGGGATAGAAAGAAATATTCATATAGCAGATGTGTGCTCAGATTCGAAAAAGAAAATTGAGGAAAAAAAGACTTATTTAATCTAATTTAAAACTTATCAACACAGAAATGCAATGCATCTTAGAAGAGACCCAGTACAACTAATTAAAATTAATTTGATTGCAATTGTGAGTAGTACAGGAAGAACAAGGGGAACATTTCAGTCAGCATTTCCAAAAATATTATAAATTTCCACGACATTAGCATGCTGGTGTTGAACGTGCTATGTATACAGCGACCACTGAACAGAACATCAAATTGCCTTTTTATGTAAGAAATTGGATAAAGAACAGGAATCAAGTAAATCTAAAGTGTAATTTTCTCATGAACATGAATTGATGGGATGTGTTCAGGTCAAATACAATGCGTGTCGTTATACAGCTGAGGCAGGAATCTGACATTTCTTTGGCCCTGCTATAAAATTTAAAGTGACATGCTTTTATTTTCCTCTGGGGCTGCAGCCACGATTCTCAGATGGGAACTGGCCTCAGCTGGCATGGTTTAAATGGAAATACATGTGGATAATAACCATACACTATTAAAGCACCACTGGCCAACCAGGAATCAAATGAGGGCTAAGTCAAAGCTTTGCTTTTATTTCTTTTGCTTTCAAACCTTTCCAGAGATTTGATTATGTGTGATTAGCATAAAGATTCATTGAATAGAAACCCTAGGAGGCAAAGTAGTATATTTAGCTTCAAGACTCTTCCTGGGGATACGTGTGCGCCTTGTTGCGTGTGCCTGTGTGTCTGTGCACATCAATCTTTCTTCCTATGTGTGTAAAAATAAGAAGAGAATACTGACCAATCTGTCCAGATCTCTTCAGTAGGCAACAAACCTTGTCTAGGACCCAGAACAATGGGTTTTTAAACATACTTCAATCTACTTCCCTTCAGGAAGGCATGAAAGGAATATTGTGTCTTCAGTATGAGCCCAGTGTTGAAGTCTCGGACACAAGCCTCTGACGGGCTCTTAACTAACAGTCCTGTTTCTAAAAGCAGGTGATGGCTTTCAGGATTGCCAGGAAATAACACCTGCCCCATGGCATTTCCTGCCTGAGAACTTCCTTGCCATTTCCAGTTCCCATGGCCCAAGTCTTTGGTGAACTGTCGGTGATAGAAAGGGGCCGGGGGGAAACCAGGAGGACCCTTGTTTGGATGTCCACTTCATGCACACTGTACCATTTATGTTCTGTAGTGCACCCACTGCTGAGTCAGGCCCACCCCCATGGTCATGACAGGGAAGCAGACATGGAGGATAGTGTATTTCACCTAAGGCAGAGCAGCTGCATAATTTGAACTCAGAGCTATGCAAGGTCAAAGGACCCGATTTTCATACCACACTCTCTTCATAGTCTCAAATGTAAGTGATTCAAATTTCCCCTGCATCTTAGCAGTGAACAGCAGTTGAATGCTCCAACACACAGTTTTAGTTGTTTTGTAACAAATGTCATTCTCCCACTGACAGAAATAAATAACACCGAGATATTTTCCCCATGGATAGGACTCACATCAGCGACTACCCCTTGGTCGGGAAGTTTATTCATAGTGAAATTCCGCGAAGAGCCAAGTCATCTGCCATTGTCATAGATGTGGAAGTGGAGCTGCGAGCGCTGCCTGGCTTGCTGTCTGACAGATTTGGTGGTCCCCATGTGGTCCGTGCAGCAAGGAAGGCTTCCAGGCATGCACCACTGGCGGCTCCATGGGATATCAAAAAGTTCTCATTTATGCGCCAACATCCTCCAAAGATTCCTGACTTCAAACATCTGGATGTTGAGGCACTTTTGCAAATCATGAAGAAAAAACAAAAAACTCTCAACTTAGGGAAAACTCATGAATATTTCTAAAATGAAAATCTCTTAGCTTTATCTTGGAAAATATGGCGTAGATTTCAGCCATGATCAAATTTTTGGAAGAACTGTTTCTTAGAATCCTAGGGTTAGGCCAGGTGTGGTGGCTCACGCCTGTAATCCCAGCACTTTGGGAGGCTGAGGCAGGTGGATCACGAGGTCAAGAGATCGAGACCATCCTGGTCAACATGGTGAAACCCTGTCTCTACTAAAAAATACAAAAAATTAGCTGGGCGTGGTGGCGCGTGCCTGTAATCCCAGCTACTCGGGAGGCTGAGGCAGGAGAATTGCCTGAACCCAGGAGGCAAAGGTTGCGGTGAGCCGAGATCGTGCCAAAGCCCTCAAGCCTGGGTGACAAGAGCGAAACTCCATCTCAAAAAAAAAAAAAAAAAAGAAAGAAAGAAAGAAAAGAAAAGAAAAGAAAAGAAAGAATCCTAGGGTTAGCAGGAACCTGCAGAAACAGAAATGCGTGCCATCCTCTTCAGACTCTGCCATTTCACAAAGAAGGTTTTCTGCTGTGAAAAGTCGACACTCTTACTTCCTTTGTGGGGCTTCATGTCTACACTTTCCCCTGTGTTATGTGTTTTTCCCTTCGTTCTTCCACACGTGTCACATCAGTAAGTGAACCCACTGGGACACCAGTGTCACCCTCATCCCCTGTTATATGCATCTTCCTGTCATATATCCTGAGTGTCTTCAGTTTTCCCCGTGGGATTTTGTTCCCAATGCTGGCATTCTAATCTCTGGCTTTTGCTCCGTCTCTGCATCCATTTGTAAGTATATTTCTTTTTTCTTTTTTTTTTTTTTTTTTTTGAGACGGAGTTTCGCTCTTGTTACCCAGGCTGGAGTGCAACGGCGCGATCTCGGCTCACCGCAACCTCCGCCTCCTGGGTTCAGGCAATTCTCCTGCCTCAGCCTCCTGAGTAGCTGGGATTACAGGCATGCGCCACCATGCCCAACTAATTTTTTGTATTTTTAGTAGAGACGGGATTTCACCATGTTGACCAGGATAGTCTCGATCTCTTGACCTCGTGATCCACCCGACTCGGCCTCCCAAAGTGCTGGGATTACACCGTGCCCGATCTGTAAGTATATTTCTTATACCAAGGCACTTGGGTATAAGATTACCAAGTAATCCAACCCATACCAAGACTTCAGTAACCATGGTCGTGGAAATAACCTGTATCTGAAAATAACACCCTTGTTGTGGCAAAGCAAAGGGGTCAAACTCTGTTTAAATGTCACTTTTTAAAGCCTTCGGTTGGATTGTGTTTAATTACAAATTTTCTGGTATTTTTCTTACAAATTCTTATCATGTCAGAAATAATTATCTTCTCATACAAATTAGGTTTTGAAATTAATTAATGTAGCAATTTCAGTTAATCCCTATTAATGTTCACCTTTAAAAAAATTACTACCTCAAATAGTAAAACTGATTTTAAAAATATGTGTATCTTCCATATATATCTCACTGGGAACGACCAAAAGGGCAATAATAGAATATGATGGCACAATTTGGTTGCTTTATCCAAATTCTATTATTTTCCTGCTTGTTTAGTCAACTATTCATCTTCTAAATCTGCATAACTGTGTTTTTATGACTTTTAACTTAAGGAATTCAGATATATTTAGACACAGTAGCTCCCCAATTACAGCCTGGTAAGCCTCTTTGTAATACACATGTTTTTATTACCTGTCTCTGATGCATCCCCTCATCCTCCACACCTGAGGCTCCTTACAGGCACTCTTGTATCCTGTTTGCTGCTATTAATTTACAGTCACTCATTAATCCTTGACAAAAGAGCCCTCAACTCACCTTTAATAGTCACCTCCGTACACTAGCACATAATTCAACTCTGCCCTTAACTCTGTCAAAGGCAATAAATTAAACCAAGAAACTTTCACTGGGGCTCTAAGTACCTTCTCTCTTAAGAAGGAACAGTGGCGGATGGGATGGGATCCCTGGAGGAAACTGGCCTCTTCACATTTTGCTGCGGTGGACAGAGAACCGGAGAACGTCACAGGTACCGGGCTGTCGGCCATCACACGAGGTAACCGAAGTTCACTGCTGGTGCCCTGGTCTTCCACCCAGCCCATCCCTCCATTCAGAAGACATGTTTTCATTGTTTTGGGAAGTAATTATCCAGATTTCCTCATCGTAATGCCCCTGTGTGAATTCATGCCATCGTCAAAACACACTTGCCCAGTTATCAACTCTATAACAGCCCACTCTGAAAAAATGATAGTAAAATCTGGCAGGCGTCATGTTCCACTTCATAGCTGTCTTCGATTTTCTTTGAGTTTTACTCATTGAAGGGGAATAAGAAGAAAAGTACTTTAGGCAGGAACGCTTTGTTAGTAACCTGCTTTAAAAATTACTTTGACAGTTGCTTTCTATTTTTGCATTTTCCAAATAACAGGTCAACTGAGTCAGGTAGACAAATGTGGAAACAAAAACACAAAGTTTGGAAAGAGCCAAATTCCACTGAATTTGTAAAGATCCACTTTGGGAGGTCAAGGCAGGAAGATTGAAGCCAGGAATTGGAGACCACACTGGGCAATAATGTGACATCCCATCTCTACAAAAAATAAAACATTTAGCTGAGTGTGATGCTGTGCTCCTGTTGTCCCAGCTACTTTGGAGCCTGAGGTGGGAGGATTCCTCCAGCCCAGGAGGTCAAGGCTGCAGTGAGCCGTGATCACACCACTGCTCTCTAGACTGGATAACAGAACAAGCAAAGCCTTGTCTAAAAATTAAGAAAAAGACTCATCACCCACATCTTAAGTGGCGACTTACAAAAGAGATACTTAGCATTTCTGGGTGTTAAGACCAAGAAAGAAAGAGGTCAGGCTGGGTGGGCTGCTGTTGAGGTAGAAGTGCTTTGTTCCTGTAGGAAAACAAAATAAGTCCCTTGCGACATACTAGCTACCGATATTTTATTTGTCCTTTGAGAAGAAAACAAATCAGCTCCCTGATTTAGGGGAGCTATAGGATGAGAGACATTGAATAACTCAATGTCCACAATAGTGTATTAAACGTGTATCTCAAGCTAGACCAGTGGTGTTTATTTAATTATCTCATAGTCAGTGGGTAGTGGGTTAAGTAGCCTTCCTCCCGCCCCCATATATATATTCAAGTCCTAATTCCTGATGCTTGGGAAGGTGACCTTAATTGGAAATGAGGTCTTTGAAGATCTAAAGCAGTTTGGATGCAGTCAGAGTAGACTAGCGTGGGACCCAGTCCAATGTGACTGGTGTCTATAAGAGAAATAAGAGCGTGATTTAGACAAAGAGACACAGGGGAAGACCACCCTGTGATGATGGAGGCAGAGATCGGAGTGATATCTCTTCAAGCCAAGGGGCACCAAAAACCACCAGCCATAGCCAGAGCCTCAGAAAGAGGCACCAAACGGATTCTCCCTCTGAGGTTTCAGAAGAAACCAACCCTCATAACACATTGACTTTGGACTTCTGGCCTCCAGAACTGTGAAACAGTACATTTCCACTGTCTTAGGCCACCCTGTGTGGTGCATTCTGTTATGGAAGCCCTACCAAACTCACACGAGTGGTGGACCTGGGCTCACTGACACGGTGGTCTGGGTTTATCTGGTCATGTCTCAGGACATATCTACTTCTTGGGTGCAACAGTGCCATGACCAACTTAGAATTCTGTGGAAGGCCAGAGATTTCTCCACATAAAATCAACATTTAAAATATGCAAGTATCTTGAACTATATATGAAATTTAATAATGCAAAAGTAAAGCCATTCTGTAAATTACATTTAGCTGACAGCTTTAGACTCCTATGCTAAGTTATGTACCATGTACTTTATACCACCATTAATTAGAATTTTTCTGAATAATGTATTTCTGCTGGCCATAGTCTGGTATATTACTTCTTATTTATAATTTTCCTAAAACAAGACCAAATAATTTACTAAAACTAATTTATTTTAATTCTAATCCTTTTAATATTAAAAAGTAAAGTAAGCTTGCCTTCTATGATTCTCATCCTTTCTTCCATCCCTTTCCATTTCTTTGCAACACCAAGGTGTTGGGGAAAGGAGAATCCATGGAGTTGTGTGTGCACCCAGTAGGATATACAAGGGCTGAGGAAGTGGGAGTCATAGAGACTGAAGGAAGAAGAGGTCAGTTGTGTGCATGGGTTATTGGTTACAGCGAGCAAATTATAAATAAATTGAATAACTGAGTAAATGTATTCAGGATACTGAGCACCATTTCCTCAATGTTAGGGCAGCGATTTACAAGCATGGAAAGGAGTAAGGTTAGAAAGTCCTCTGGATGTTAGACTGGAATTGCAGATACAGGTTTGTAAATAGAAAGACACAGATGGGAAAGTAGATAGGAATGTATTGGCGTGTACATACGTGTATATACACACACAGATCATCTAACTGTGTCCTTGACGTGATTTGGCTGTGTCCCCATCCAAATCTCATCTTGAATTGTAGTTCCGTAATTCCCATTGGTCATGGGAGGGACCAATGTGAGGTAATTCAATCATGGGGTTGGTTGCCCTCTTGCTTTTCTGATGGTAGTCAGTTCTTACAAGATCTGATGGCTTTATAAGGGACTTTCCCCCCTTTTGTTCATTCTCCTCTTCCCGCCGCCATGTGAAGAAGGATGGAAGGATGTGTTTGCTTCCCCTTCTGCCATGACTGTAGGTTTCCTGAGGCCTCCCAGCCATGCTGAACTGTGAGTCAATAGACCTCTTTCCTTTATAAATTACCCAGTCTCCGTGATGTCTTTATTAGCAGTGTGAAAACACACTAATACCATCCTCATGAACAACAAACATACCTGGTATCTAGGTATGTTTATCTTCCATCCCCGCCTCCTCGCACTGGTGAAGCAGAATGAGGTGGTCTGGGACAGAGCTTGCCAACATTCCACACTTCTCACACTAGCTTAGTGGGACTTGCTGGGGATCTGAGCCTGTGTTCCTACTTTGCAGCAACAAAGGAGCTGAGTCACCCCTCTGCTCCCTCTCTCTCTGGTGACAGTGAGTCCCAATGGGGCTCTGAGCTTACATTATACCTCAGAGGTAAATAGACAGATGATGCAGGTGATTGCCCCTCTTTCTTCAGGAAAGTATCCGTGGGGGGCCAAGTATCAGAGGGGGGCAGAAATTCTGCCCCATCTTTCTGCAGCAAGGCAGAGTGAGCCAGAACTCCCATTTTGTCTGGGACATACGGGCAGGAGGCAGAGAAAAGGTGCATAGATGCACCTGGCATCCTCTTGCTGTGCTTCATCAGAAGACAATCTGCTTAGGAGGATGAGGACGAGGCAACTAAATAGTCTCAAAATACACGACATGTCCAAGGTATAATCCAAAATCACCGGCTATACCAAAATCCCGAAGAATTGCAACTTGAGTGAGAAAAGAAGATCAGCAAAAACCACCACCGCCATGAATCAGAGTTGAAGTTATCTGACAAGGATTCTTAAGTAGCCATCACAAAAATGCTTTCACAGGCAGGTATGAGCTCCCCTGAAATAAGCGACAATAGGAAATTCCAGCAAATAAGCTGTAAGAAAACACCGGTTGGAAATAACACAACTGAAAAGTGTGCTGAATGGAGCAACCATCTTGGTGGGTGGAGATGTTAGAGGAGAAGAGACAACAGTGGACAGAGTCAATACATTTCAGGATGGGATTCACCTGACCTGAATCAAAGAGAAATCGGACTTTAAAATTTTAGTTATTTATTTATATTTTGAGACGAGTTCCACTGTGTCACTCAGGCTGGAGTGCCGTGGCACGATCTCCACTCACTCCACCTCTCAGGTTCAAGCGACGTTCCTGCCTCAGCCTCCCAAGTAACTGGAAGCACCTTCACCTTCATTTTTCTTCTGTGATCTTCCAAACTCTGTTCCTTCTAGGGTGCACAAGTACAGAAACAGAAACCTGGAGTCCTTCCATCCTGCTTTACAAAATGACAATGTTAAAGAAAAAACAAGATCACCTACATTACCTGCTGGAATTGGAGACGCGGACATGAAAGAGCTGTAAATACAGTTAGAAAACATATTAGCACTTACAAATGTATATGAGAACAAACGGAGGATTTTCAGAGATTATTTTGAGCATTTTTTCTAATATGTGACATGTAAATGAATAAAAAATCAATTTAGTGTTTGGAGTTTTTATTTTTCCTTTTTTAAGTTGCCGGAAAGACTGTCCAGTGTTATGAAGCTTGTGTCAATATTCTGGAATTGACAGGTTTTTTTATTTATATGAGAGAAATAGCTAAAGGTGTACTATAAAGTATTTGCTCACAGGTAATGAAATGTTACCTTTAGCCACAGACTCAAAAAATAAACTATACTACTGTAGAACAAAAACTCAGAGTGAAATGTGCCCTTTCCTTCCTTTGATGTCGTGTTAGCGTCCTCATTTATCTTCCTGGTACTCATGCCATGTAAAAGGCCATAATTTATAGCACTCTGACCTGCTTCATTTCCTGGGGGCTAATGCTATTGAGTTGACTTAATAAGCCTCTACTTTTTGCTTTATTGACTGTAAGGAAATAAAAATAGAATGGGAGAGAACTAACATTAATTGTAAGTACGAAAAAAAAAATGGTGCCATTGTACAAAGGTTTAAAGTGTTCGAGTGATAGAACAAACGATTGGAAATTAGAAGCCCGTCTTCCTGGGAGTTTTTCTCTAACATGGAAGACTCAACTAAAAACCGTGTGTCTGTTTTCTCTATGCATAAATCTTATCATAACCACCCTCAAATCTTAAATAAGCCCCCATACTCTATCGTGTAAAAAGTAGGTAAAATATTTATTTTCCCAAGAGTACAAACTTGATTAATGGCTAAAATGTATTTAAAAATTGGCATATTCTATATCTTGTTTTGTCTATGTGTAATTTTCAAAACTAGAAGAATAGAATCCTCAAAGGCATTTATAATGAACGTATGTTAAAGATTTATGGGGCAGCTATGGGGTAGCCCAGTAGGATGGAAAGCTGGTTCTCAGGAGAACATGAGAAACGGATCTGCCCCTAGTCGGTTAAATGAGAGTGATGACATGGGTTTGTTAAATTAGACAGAAAGGAAATGAGCTCACACACTGCAGAGCAGTAGCAGCAAAACTTCGGAGATCATATTCTCCACTGGACAAAATTATTTGCAAGTCTACAAAGAATGTACAACTCGTTCGTTTTCTAAAAATTAACAGCAGACTTTACACAGTGAGGGTTTTAAACAACTATAGATGATAAACAGAAGAAGATTACATGCCCAGCAAAGACAGACAGTTTTTAGACAGGCTTAGAGAACAATATTTATTCTTATTTCTACTGGCACAATTTTAGTCACTATTTAATTTAATTATCTAATACTTCATTCAACCCCAAATTTGAAACCCTATCCATTCCTTCTTATAAGTTTAGACCTAAGCGGGGTATGTGCGAAACTTGGCAGAACCCCAGACAATTCAACATAATTTAGGGGCTGCCTGCAGTGAAAGCCGTTTTGCACCTAGAACCAATTCTGTTGAGAGTAGCATCCGCTCCTCACAGCCCTGATGTGGAGCATTTCTCCTGTGGACGGTGGCAGGTGCTGAGTCCACGAGCGATGGTGCCACGGGCGGTCCACATTCCCTCCCTGCAGGCACATCTTCCACTGCACCGCTGCCCCAGGCGAGAGGAGAAGGGAGAGGATCTCACCTCTGGCTCTCCTACACACTCAGAGCACAGGGTGCAACCAAAAATCACAACCCAGAACAAAAGGGGTTTGGAATAAGAATATTTTAAAGTCTTGTGCAGGGTGGTATGCAAGCTCCATGCAGGGATAAGTGGGACATGGCGGGGGGGATATTGGGAAATACGTGCCCCACATTGATGATGGAGGAAATGATTCTTGTTTGTTTTTTTTTATTTAACCACAACATCTGGGGCACTTCTCTAATAGATGTATTTATCACTGTAATTCATGACAGCAGGCTTAAGACATGAAAGGACTCCTCAAATTTACCTTGCTGTATTGTAACCAAACAATGAGACTAATATCTTCAGTGCGAAGCCATGTGAAAGGATGTCTTGTAAACCATATAAAGTGCATTTACTCTCGTAGCTTTAGTGAGCCATTCAAAAAAGTATTCGATAAGATGGAGTGAACAAAAGGTCAAAAATAATTGTGATTTTTCAGAATGATATTTTCAGTTTTGTATACAAGTATTATTTAATGCATTTATTTTTTCGCTTTTATATCTCTCTAGCCACTCTGTTCTGAAGCAATTATTTGGTTATAATACAGCAAATATTTAAAGGTACAGTGATTATCTATTCCCTATGTATACATCTATAAATATAAAATCAATATATGTTCACTTTTTAAAATTATTTTTTGAAATGGAATTTTGCTCTTTTTGCCCAGGCTGGAGTGCAATGGCATGATCTCAGCTCATTGCAACCTCCACCTTCCAGATTCAAGTGATGCTCCTGCCTCAGCCTCCCAAGTAGCTGGGATTACAGGCACCTGCCACCACGCCCAGCTAATTTTTGTATTTTTACTAGAAACGGGGTTTCACCACCTTGTCCAGGCTAGTCTCAAACTCTTGACCTCAGGTGATCTGCCTGCCTCATCCTCCCAAAGGGCTGGGATTACAGGTATGAGCCACCAAGCCTGGCCGATGTATTCACTTTAAATATTACGATAATTAAAAAAATAACAGATTTGTATTTGCTATGGAGACTATAATTTTAGTGGGTCTCCGCTGCCATTCTGGCCATTCTGTCAAGGCATGCATACATTGTATCTGGGAAATATTGTATCTGGGAAATGTTTTACAGTGGTGGTGGAAGCCAGGTTTGTAGTTAGTGTCTGTTTTCATGCCAGAAATACCCTCACCATGGGAAAGCTAAAGTTACCCACTTGGCATCAACTGGTGTGAAATCTTGGAATTTTACATCTGTGTTCACATTCAGGTGCCAGGCGAGAGCCAGCCCCAGCACAGCACCGGAATCTTTCTCCCTGCCTGAATCTATGTCCAGATACTGTCCTTTGCCTTCTGTCCTTTTATTACGTTAACTAATTAATTAATAGTGAAAACCAGACTCTTCTGAAGTCCACAGTGTAGTTGGAAAATAACACTGGCCTGTCTGAAACATGGACAGATGTTGTAAGAGTTACACAAAGTTGGAGAATATGAAATACGGAGAGTCGGTGCAGCTGATAAGAGCGGTGATGTGATTCACCATGTCCAGGCACAGTGCCAGTGCCCACACTTACCGCCCGCCCCATTTAATCCTCAACACACTCCTCACAGAATCACACTATTGTCAGTCCCACTTGGCAGTTCAGAAAAGGAAAGTGAAGTAACTTCCCAAGCTCACACGGGTAGTAAATGGAAAACCTGTTTACTTTCAAATGTCTTATACAGCTGAGAACTTTGCCTTTACAAATGGGTAAGATGACTGTGGTTGAAATAGTCTGAGAAGAATATGTGGATACGAAGGGCTTTGGATTATGAGTGAGACTTAAAATTCTATTTAAGTGCAGTGGAGATTAGGGGTGTCGTGCCAATACCCCGCACAAAGGTCTGAGCATATTATTGGAGTCCCCTAAACCGAACTACAAATAGCTACTGTTGACTAACATGTGTTGTGTATTAAATGTGTCATATGCAGTAATTCTTACAATACGGTTAGCTAGAGAAAAGAAAATGTAATTAAGGAAAACATAAGGAAGAGAAAATATATTTGCTCTTCATTAACTTGTAGTGAAATCTCATGGAAGTCTTCCTTCTTGCCGTCACGTGGAGCAGGCAGGGGAGGAAAAGGAGGGTTTGGTTTTTCTGTTTGAGACGTGGCAGAGGTGGAGGAGGTAGAAGGAGAAGCAGGAGAGGTAGGCACACTCAGGGTAAATTTTATCAAAAAAATGTGTAAGTGGACCCTCACAGTTCGAACCCATGTTGTTTATGAGTCAATTTTATACATAATTAAGAGAGAAAGAAAGGTCTCTTATTACATAAGTATCTATTATATTGCCAGTCTATTACGTTTTTACAATAACTATATCATTATCCTCATTTTAGAGAAGAAAAAAATCCTGAGACTTTTAGAAGTGAAATAACTCATCCAATATTAAATAATTATGTTATTAAGCTGTGACTTCACATTCTTAGTGAAGGCTAAACATGTGTTCTTAACACTGTGCTTCCACTCCTAGTAGCTTTCTTTGGGGCCCAAGACAACAGACTTTCTTACCCATGACATGAGTTCACTGGTTCCATATCATTTTGCTAGAGCACTCTCAGAGATCAAGTATTGCTTTACATATGACCAGCTCCCTACAGCCTTTTTAAAAAATTCACTTAAAACCAACACTTTCTCAGAAAAAAGAAGAGAGTCAGAAACTCAGAGAGAAAAAGGACAAGGGAGGTTCCAGGTCACACAGGTGATGAATCACAGAGCACAGACGTGAACCCCTGCACCCTCACCGTATTAATTCTTTTAACCACCATATGGTTTTGTCCCTCAAAAATGCTACGTGTAATTTCGTTAAGTTTAAAAACCACAAGTCTGAATGAGAGAAATGTCACCAAAAGTAATTCAAATATATTTCCAGCCTTCATCTTTGATATTTACTTCTTATCCCCAACTGCTTCTTTCCAACTTATTTTCCTCCTATTTTCCTCCACCAAACGCACAAAACAGTGCAAAATTTGTTTAAAAAAATAAAATAAAACAGGGAGAGAGATTCTCTCCCTGTGGCAGAATGGAGGGAAAAGTAGCTGCCAAGAGAAGTATGTTCAGGTAAGAAACAGATAAAAAGTTGGCACATTAGCTCTCCTGTGGGTAGCACAGTGGCACAAGACAGCTTAGTTACACACCAAAGTCAAGGTGTGAGTGCGGCAGCTGTCTTGCTACTGCACCTGCAGGATCAGGGAAGATACAGAGACAAACTCACAAGCCAGGAGGTGCTGAGCAATCGGAAACCCTGCAGAGGAAGCCCTTTCAAATGGGAAGTCAACTGCCAAATGATCAGGAGGTGTGAAAGGAAGAACCAATCACAAAAGAAAAACAGAAAGCAACCTTCCACCTGTACCAACAGGTAGTCCACACATTTCATTCGACTTCAACTGGAGTCACACACAGCTGCCGAGGGAAGGAGAGCAAATGTATTTGTTAAAATGTCATTTTCCTTAGCAGCAAAAAATTGGAAATATGGTTGAATGTATTTCCTCAATCACTCTCTTCTGAAATAGTCGGATTTTCTCATTATAATTTTTTTTAAGATGCTGCTTTAGATCTCTGCATATTAGATGTTCAATTTCTTTATATATTTCATGATACCCTCTTTTGAAATAAAAAGGAAAATGCTCTTACTCTGTATCTGAAGTGAACCAGTTTTTGGCTGTGCAATGCTAACGTTGGGAAGCATGTATAGGAATAGCATGGGCATTTTGAAATAAAATGCACCTCTCCTTGAAAACTGTGCCCATCCATTTCCCAAATGCCAGACTGGGCTGATGACTTGGGACTGGGTGGGAAATGCAACCATAGCTATTCTTTGCTTTCATGGGGGCTTGGAGACTCGCAGGAAAAACATACTTTAAAGAAGTAATTACAACCCACTGTAAAGAGCTGCTGACAAAGAGCCACCTGTGGGAAGTGAGAGGTGCCTGAGGAGGAGACATGCATGCTGAAGCCCTCTGCTGCATGAAAGCAGAGCCAGGGTGACCTCTGCAGAGGAGTGATGCATGGGAAACAAGGAGAGATTAAGGTGGGGTTGAAGAAGTTATAAATTTTTTCCTAAGAGAAAGAAGCAGGAAATCAGTGAAGGAATTTAAGCACAAAAATGATTTCAAATTTCTACGGAAAGATTTTGACAGTTATGTGGAGAATATAATAGGATAGATCCCAGGATACCAGCTAGAACATTGTGGAAGTGCTTCTTTGGGGGGGGCAGGCAAGGGAGGGACAGCAGGGTTGGGGGAGATGGGGGATGGATAACATGGAGAGCAATGCCAGATGTAGGTGACGGGGGGATGGAGGCAGCAAACCACATTGCCATGTGTGTACCTATGCAACTATCCTGCATGATCTGCACATGTACCCAAAACCTGAAGTACAATTTTAAAAAAAGGAAAAAGTAAAGAAATGATCAGACTAGGAGAGGGGCAGTAAGACTGGACAGAAGTAAACCACTTTTAAATTAAGATCCAATAAAAACATGAATACAAATAATCTGCATAGTACCAAGTCAGCGAATGTTTCCCTCTTGATAAATAGCAACTTAGAGATACTAATGACTAATAAATTTTGAGCAAATAGTCTATGCAGGTATTGTGCTGAAAAATATTGCATGGTTTGGTTTAACCTTTGCTATTACACATTATACAAATAAAGGAACTCTTACTTAGGGTGGGTCGGTAAATTGCCCTGTTCAACTCAGCTTGTAATGCAGAATGGAGCTTGAATATGATCCACACGTCCTCGAGCTTCCATGACACATCCATTGTCCCCATACTCTGGGTGCTTCTCCAACTCCTCAGGCAGCTAAGTAAGTTTCTCAGAGCGATTCTGAATAAACAAGATGGCATTTTTGGTTTATATTATTTCTATTCAAAATGTCATTTCAAATCAATAGTTGATAGAATAAACAATGTCTAAGCATACTACCCTATCTGTATTCAAATATTTAAAAACATTATCAGTTGAAAGAAAAAGGTATTGTTTACAATGAGGCTCCAGGTGGTCAAATCTATGTGTAATAAAAGGGAGTAAAGAAAAAAGAAATAAATTTTTAATTTTTTGTAACATCTAATTTATGGATGAATTTTTTTGTTACATGTGGTTTTACCATGTCTTTTAAAAATTACTTGATCCAAGGACAGAAAGATTTGCTCTACATGCTGTCTTCTAGTTTTATAATTTAGCTATGTGGTCCATTTTGAGTTCGTCTGTGTATATGGTGTGAGATAGGGGTCCACAGTCATTCTTTTGCATTTCAATGTTCAGTTGTCCCAGCACCATTGGTTAGAAAGACCATCTTTTACCAGTAAATCATCTTGGTAGCCTGGTAAAAAATTAACTGACCTTCAATGTAAGGATTTGTTCCTGGATTCTCAATTTATTCATTGATCTATATCTCTATCCCTAACTAGTACAACACTGTCATAATTATTGCGACTTTGTAGTAAGTTTTAAATTAGAGAATTACAAGTCACCCAATTTTTTTTAAGAATGTTTTGGCTATTTAGTGTTCCTTGCATTTCTATATACTTTTTAATATCAGTTTGTCAATTTCTGAAAAATAGGTAACTAGAGATAGAGATTTTGTTCAATCTGTACATCATTTCAGTTGCATGTATTGTCTTCCTACCCATGTGCATGATATGCCATTTTGTTTATTTATATGTTACTTATTTTCTTTGAACAATGTTGTTGAGTTTTTGGTATACAAGACTTATAGTTCTTGCACTGAATTTATTTCTAAGTACTTTATTCTTCTAATGCTGTTGTAAATGAAGTCATTTTCTTAATTGTATTTTTGTATTATTCATTGCTGGTGTATGAAAATACCAGTGATGTTTGCATATTTATGTTGTTTCTTGCTGCATTGCTGAACTCTTTATTAGTTCTAATAGTTTTTATGGGATTCCTGAGAAGCTTTATTGCATAAGTTCATGTCATATAAAAGGAGAGGAAGTTTTACTGCTACCTTTTCAATCTGGATGACTTTCATTTATTTCCTTGCCTGACCTCCCTGCCTAGAACTTCCTACACAATGTTTAATTGAAATGGGAGACTGAAAATCTTGTCTTTTTTATTGTCTTAAGAAAAAAATGCACCCATCTTAATCTACTATATATGATGTTAGCTGTGGGAGTTTTGAACATATCCTTTATCAGGTTGAAAAGTTCCCTTTTATTTCTAGTTTGCTGAATGTTTTCATCATAAATCAGTGATGAATTTTTCCAAATGATTTTTCCGCATGAGTTGAGGTAATCCTATGATTTACTGCTTTATTGTAACAAAATTGCCTATTTATGTTTATTGATTTTTTGCAATTCAAACCAACTTTTTACATATTACACTTGGTCATGGTATATAATCCTTTATAATATATGTTGTTTAATTCAGTTTGAGGATTTTTATCTCTAATGATCCTAAGAGCTATTATTCTGAAGTATTACATTCTTGTGATGGCTTTAGTTGGGTTTTGGTTATAAAGTAATACTGGCTTCAGAGAATAAGTTGAAAAGTGCTGTCAACTCTTCTATGATTTAGAAAAGTTTGATAAAGTATGTTTGGTAGAATTTACCACTGAAACTGTTTGAAACTTGGATTATTAGTGTATATGTAAAATGATTTATTTACTAACTCAATCTTTTCACTTGTGATGATTTATTCAGATTTTCTGTTTCTTCTTAAGCCAGTTTCAGTAGTTTGGGTCTTTCTGGGAATTTGTCCTTTCTGAGAATTTACCTAACTTGTTGAAAGAGAGCTGTTCACAATATGCCCTTATGTATATTTTTTTAATTTCTGTAATGTTCGTAGTGATGTTCCATTTTTCCTTCTTGGTTATGGAAATATGAATCTTTCTTCATTTTTTCTTGTCAGTCGAATTAAATTTTGTCCTTTAAAAATATCCTTCAAAATACCTTTTTCTTTGTTTTCTATTTCCTATTCCATTTAGCCAGCTGTAATCACCATTATCTCCTTCTTTCTGCTTGCTTTTGGTTTAGATTGCTCTTGTTTTCTAGTGTCCTTAAGGTAATTAGATGAGTGTCTGAGTCCTTCTTTTTCCTGGACCTTTCCTAGGCACATACACAAACTTGCACATGCATACAGCCTTCTAATTCCCAAAGAATATGCCTCAGATATTCATTAGGTTATTGGCCTGAAATCACTTTCATTTTTTAATGTAGCTGTTTACAGCTCTATGTTTTCATTTAAACACTGCTTTAGCTGCTTACCATAGGTTTTCATGTGTCATGTTTTTGCTTTTATCCACCTCAAAGTAGTTCATAATTTATCTGGTGACTTCTTTGACCTATTACTAATTTAGGAGTGCGTGGTTTAATTTTTACATAGTTGTGGCTTTTATAAATTTCCTTCTGTAGTTTATACATAATTTTGTTTCTCTGTGATCAGCAAACATAATTTGTGTGATACCCATTTGAATGTATTAAGTCCTATTTTATGGCATATTGTATATTCATTCTGGGAATGTTTCTTGTATACTTCAAAAGAATGAAAATTCTGCTTTTTGTGGTAGAGTACCATGGAAATGTCTCTTAAATAGAACTGATTTTTAATGTTGTTCAAATATTCTACATTCTTACTAATTTTCTGCCCTTTATTTTCTGCCTATATTCATTATTGAGTTTTTAAGTCTCTATTATTATTGATTTTGTATTTGTGCCTTAAATTCTTTCCATTTTGTTCCAGTTATTTCAGGATTCCTTTTCTTAGTAAATGTTCATAATTGTTACAATTTTCTGGCACATTGATCGTCAAGGATAATGAAATCCTTCCTTATCACCTCTATAATCTTTGTCTTAATATCTGTTTTTCCAAATAGTAGAATAGCTTCCAGAGCTACCTTTTGGTTGCCAGGTTTATGGTGTGTCACTTCCATCCTTTTATTTTTAATCTATATCTCTCTTTGAATTTATACTGCATCTTTTATAGACTATCTAGAGCCGGATTAAAATTTGACTGTTTTTTTTTCCATTTTCTGCCATTTGCTTGCTTAATTAACTAATTTACGTTTAATATAACTACCGACATGATAGAATTTATATTTGCCATTTGACTATAATTTTATTTGTCTTAATGATTGTGTTGTTGTTGCATTCTTTTGTTCCTTGATTACAGCCTTCTTTTGTGCTAAATACATATTTTCTAGTGCATCTTTTCATTTCCTCACAGTTTCTTTTACTGTATTTCACCCAGGCTCTCAATCAGAATTTTAACTTAATACAGTCTAGCTTTGATTTCAATGGTTTACAGAAACTCTTCTTTAATATATGTCTGTTTTCATCCCTTGTTCGAGTGCTCCTCTTGTCATCCAAATTATGTATTTATACATTATATATCTCCAACAACACCTCAGTCTAATTATTACTTTATTCAATTATCTTTTAAACAGATAGCAGGCTGTTTCTGGCTAATTTTTTTTAAGTTGTCATTTTTATTTTTAAGTCTGACTTCCTAGGGTCCATCGAGGTTAGTATAATTAAGTAGTCCTCCAATGACTGGTGAAAACTTTTTCTTAAAATTCTCCATTGTTCATCTTCTATCTTTGGCCAAGAGGATCTGTGTGACAAGGTACACCTCAAGCATCAGAAGGATTAATAGACAGCCTTTGCTTTCGTGACTGCTTGGCCAGAGCCTCGTGGTAAGCCAGAGACGAGTGTGTGAGTCCTTCTTCTCCCTAGGCCTTTCCTTGGCACATACACAAACTTGCACGTGCTCACAGTCTTCTGGTTCCCAAAGAATATGCCTCAGATGTTCAAAGCTCTCTATGCTCATATAGTTCTCCAGGAATTAAAAAAACAAAATCCAAACGAGTTCTTGTTTGTCCCAACTGAAATCATGGCCTCACGCAGCTGCAATATGGTGAGGAGCTTGCCACTGCACTGCTAACACTCTTGGATTAAGGTCTTTTTATTCATGGAACTTAGCTCTGAGTTCAATAAAATAACAGAAAAGTACTAAGAGATTTGAGTCTCAGCTGATTGTGAATGTGAAATAAGGCAGACATTGAAATAAATGGCAGACATCTTTTATTACCGCTCTTCCGCATTATGAGACTAATTCACATTCTCATAATTTTTTGTTGCTCTCTGTTTGCTCTGCTTTTATGAACTCTATATGTTTCTCATATGTTTTATTATCTCTCACTCTTGTTGCATACAACAGAAGATAATTGCTTTATAAAAGAACACAGGCTTGTAATTGATTTAAAAATATCTGCTGACCTTGCAGAACAAAGATAGGCGGAATTAGGACACAGGCAGGCCCGCGCTGCGGCTGCCTCACATAGCTGCTTTTTCTTTCTTTTACTGGCAGTCTCACTTACTTTTTTTTTAATTTTCCTTATACTCGAAAGCATATTTTGATGACTTTTAATTGTTATCATTTATGTAATATTTCATGACAATTGTCTTTAAAATGTATATAGTCACCAAATGCTTAAATGGAACAAAATCGTTTGCTCCTGAACCGATGATGAGTACCTTTGATTTTGCATATTTCACCAGCAATTGTAGCTGCAATACTGTAATGAATGTGAGGTTCACTAATGGCCAGACAGCTGAACAGCTTCATCATCTCACTTTCTGAGACCACATTTAGACGACTGAGGTGGTGTCACTTAGAGGCTGGAGGTGAAAGCTTGGAAACAATTAAAGAGCCGAAGAATACCCTTCAGAACCCTTTCTTCTCCCACTGTCTCCCATTCTAATTCAAAGCCTACACACGGTCCTGTAATGAATGTCCTTATTCTAAAATTGCTCTCGCTAATCTCCCATTTCTCTATTTCTCTTTGAATGACTCATTGTACTACAGGAAAATTTTCACTCATGATGCCTGCCAAAGTTGGCTCACCAACTCTCCTCTCTTAACTCAGCTGTACAGATTACTTATGCAGAACCAGGTAAACTCAGCCCCAATCAAAACTGCTGTGTTCTAAGCACACCATGCTAACTTCCATTCACACATCGTGGGTCGTACTTTTCCGCTGTCCTGGAAATTAATCTTACCTATCAAAGAAAGAGTACTTAAAGTTCAAGTCAAGCCTCATCAAGGAAGAACACATCATATTTTACCAAACATGTCTGCCTCTTTATCTTACAATTAAAAATAAAAGTTTAATTGACCTATTCAGTAGGATCATTATTTCTCATTCCTAATTTCAAATTACCAAGTCATTTGTGAGTTGAAGCGATCTTAGGTTCACAGCAGTTTATTTTCTAGGTTGGTACTGTTTAAAACTGCTCATCACATTAAAAGATACAATCCACATACGTTTTATCAAATGAAGTCATGATTCTCTATAACATTTTCGTTTCCTTAAATACAGTTTTATTTTAGAATAGTTGTTTTTGTTACAGAAATATTGTGAAGAGAAAGCATCTGTGTAATCTACACCTGTTTCCCTTACTGGTACAGTGTATTAGCTTGACATATTTCCCACAATTAAGGAACCAGTATTGATACAGGCTAATTAACTGAATTCTGCACATTATCCAGATTTTCTCAGATTTCTATATAATATCTCTTTTCTGTTCCAGAATCTCAAGACAAATACTACATTCCATTTAATTGTCATGCCTCCTAGTCTCTGACTGGTTACAATAGTTTCTCGGGCTTTCCCTGTTTTGGAAGACCTTGGTAATTCTGAGTAGTCGTGGCTAGATTTTGCAGAATGTAGCTGATACTTTTCTCATGATCAGATTATGTGTGTTCCATCAGAAGATGGCAGAGAGAAGGTACTCTTGTGAAGGTACTCATCTGAAGGGTCCCTACAGCCACCACGAAGTCGCTGCTGATGTTAAACTTGATTACCTGGCAGGGGTCTTGTTTGTCAAGCTTTTCCTCTGCAGGGTTGCTCATTTTGTCCCCTTTCAAAATTGAGCTCTTTGCGAAGAAGTTACTGTTCACACCCACGCATAATTCTACTTCACCTCCTTGACAGTGAAGTATCAAATAATATTTGGAATTCTTGACTGCACAGAAGATTTGTGTCTTCTGTTTATTTACTTAATCTTTGTATTTATATCAGTGTGGACTTATGGATATTTATTTTATATTTTGCTTTATAATCCAGTCAATACTAATGCATATATTTTGTGATTCAAGTTGGTCAAGCTTTGCCCACTGGGAGACTCTTGGTTGACTTTTGTGACCCTCTGACACACCCCATCATTGTGCATGTGTGTGTGTGTGTGTGTGCGTGCATGTTTAACACTTAGCTACTTTCTGGTATTACCAGATGCTCTAGGCTTGTCTTGTACATTTCCTATCCTGGTCCTAGAATCAGCCATTTTACCAAGCAGTCATGTTGTGCAGAACAGAATTAGAAATCATGTTTTAAAACTAAGTATGCTCACTGCTACTGGGAAATTATTACTTTTAGATTCTCTTGGCAGACAAAGAAAAAAATGTGTGTATAGTGACCTGTGTAAATGAACATATCTATAAATATTTCTGGATATAATTGTTTGCATCTATAGTAAGATAAACATGCATTTATAGCAATGTCTCTAAGTCCAGTCCGTTTCAACCTGGGTCACTCTAGATTTCTCTGCTGGCTTATCTGTAATCTCCTCACTCTAATAGTGGGAAAAGTGGCCCCTATCATCCGCCATTCATTTATTTTGTTCAATTCCAGTGAACAAGTATAGTGGTTTCAGAATTTATCAATTTGTTTCCTAGGGTAACAACTTTATCAACCAGAGAATTTTTTTATGGACAATTGCTTTAGCCTTTGGTCTTGCATCCCACTCATCTCCAAATCATTCAGGTCTACACTTCCATGCGACCTTCCTTCCATACGACCTTCCTTCGTGAGGTGGTCTCCTGTTTTGATGGTGCAGTTATGTATTTTTGTCACAATCTGCTTTTTATCCTGAGATCTTCCAACGGCCGAAATATCCTTTAAAAATTTGCATACTTAAGGTTTTCTCTTTGTGCTTTAGAGATGTGAGTTTTGACAGATGCGTTCTGTCATATCTCTACCACTGCAGTATCAGAGAGAGCAGTTTCACCACCCTGAGAAAACCCCACTTGCTTTCCCTCTTCACTTATCATCCCACAGAAACCTGACAACCGATGGTCTTTTTACCGTCCTTATAGTATTATTTTCCAGAATGTCCTATCAAGGGACTCAAAAAGTGATAGCGCTATTTCAGACTAGTGGTTTTCACTGAGAAAATTGCATTTGAGAGTGTCCATATGGTTTATTTTTATTCCTGTGTAGTATTTCCTCTTACACCACTAGTTATTTTTCCACTTCATAGTTTGTTATCCTATTGAAGGACATCTTCTTTGATTCTAGTTTTTGATGATTATAAATAATGATGCAGTAAGTATTTGTGTGCAGGCTTTTGTGTAGACAACATACTTCTTTAAATCCATTGGATGACTGCTTGGAAGATGATCGGTGTGCATTTGTTACACCAATGGTAAAACTAATCTTTGTACAAATTTGCCAAAGTTTTCCAAACTGAATTACGATTTTCTTTCCCTTTCCACCAGAAATTAATGAGAATTTATGTTGCTCTGAATTCCCTCCAGCAATCATATTGTCAGTATTTGCAATCTAGCCATTCCAATAGGTGGATGGTGAACTATTGCTGCTGAATTTGTATCTCCTAAATAACATATTGTGGTGAACATCTTTTTATATGCCCATTTGCCACCTCTGCATCTTTGGTGAGGTGTTCAGATTTTTTGCTCATTTTTAAGTTTTTTTTTAACTGTTGGGTTTTAAAAGTCTTTGTATATTTTATATACAAATCTATCAAACAAATGTTTTGCAAATATTTCATCCAAATCTATGGCTTGTCTTATTCTCTTAACAATGTCTTCCACAGAGTATAACTTTTCAATATTAATAGTGTATGTTCAAATTTTTTAATGGGTTACTAAGTTGATGTTGTATCTAAAAAGTCATAGGATATAGGAGTATAACATTTCTACATCTGTCCTTTTACCTTATTGAGAGAGACAGGACAAATCCAATTCTTCTATGAACCAGACTTAAGGTGGAAACAGGAAGACATTGTGGTTTCTGCCTCACTGTTTTATTGGGTTCGTGCAAAAGTAATCACAGTTTTTGCCATTACATTTAATAGCAAAAGTCAATACTTTCTTATCCTTATTTTTTCTGTATGAAATGAGTTTGCTGGCTCTCATAGATCCCACTGCTTCCTCTACCCTCTTAACATTGTCTAAAGTCTAGGTTCCATCTCCTAGTGAGGTCCCATTGAAGGAGACTGTGAAGCCCAACATGAGCGCATGTTGAGGGGATCTACCCTGACCCTTCCTAGTGAGGAAGCACCCACCTCACAGTGAAGGTCATTGGCTGTTCAATGCTCTCTTGTGTCATTCTTCAAGAATTTCTCTGAGCAGAGCTGTTTTACCCTGCTCATGCCCCCCACAAAGGCAGCTGTATCCAATGCGGACCCTGTCCTGCAGTCTCCGGACAATTCGGGAGGTCCACACCACCTGACTTTGTCACATTCAACTTGTTCTTTCATTAGTTCTCCTTTCCTCCCTCCTGTTCAGGTTTGTTCCTTAGAATACTCCCTGGCAAACGTCCTCCAAGTAAATCACTGCTTCAGAGTCTGTTGGTTTTTTTTTTTTCTTTTTGAGAAGGAGTCTTGCTGTGTCTCCCAGGCTGGAGTTCAGTGGTGTGATCTCGGCTCACTGCAACCTCTACCTCCTGGGTTCTAGTGATTCTCGTGCCTCAGCCTCCTGTGTAGCTGGGATTATAGGCGCCCACCACAAGGCCCAGCTAGTCCTTTGTATTTTTAGTAGAGATGGGGTTTTGACATGTGGGCAAAGCTGGTCTCGAACTCCTTACCTCAGGTGATCTAGCCCCCTCGGCTTCCCAGAGTGCTGGGATTACAGGTGGGAGTCACCACACCCAGCCCAGAGTCTGTTTCTTATGAAGCATCTTCATGACATTGAAAAGTACAAAAACACACAAAACAGAGAACTGCCATTATGAACTGCTCCTGGTTGCACATAAATCACTGCACATACAATATGCTTGCTACAAACACTGCAATTTTGCTCTCAATAAACTTACATTCTGGTGAGAAGATTGCATAACTACACAAAAATGTGTCCAGTTAGAATAGCAACAGAAAACCATGTAACATAGGGAGAAATTATGATCTATGAAATCATAATCTATGAAATCATAATTTAATATAGAGAAATTATAATATAGTTTTATATATATATACAAAAAGTGGGCATTTTGGCCATTTAAGTGAATTCAATTATGTTCATTTGATTTAAATACATTTTGAAGTTTGTGCTTTAGTACAGAGATCAGTCATTGTCAGACTCTCAAAGTTCATACATTATGTGTGTGTGTATGTATATACATATAGATATATATGTATATGTATTATCTCATGAGAACAAGGTAACGCACCAGTAGGTAACACCCTGGCTTTCTCAGATCCTGTTGACCTCACTTTTTTTCCAATAATGGTTGTGGTATCAAATTCTATGGGGATGCTGATCTATTCACACATAGATAACCAGGCTGCCTTCACCTTGAGCTCATTGGCCCCCACCCTGGGGCCTCTGTCTTGACCGTGAGGTGTGGCTCACCTGTGAGGATTGTTTTATATTTAGATCTAAAATTGTGGCTCAGCCAAGGAGTTTTGACCAATGGGGGACAAGAGGTGGTTTTACCCTTCTTCATGTGTGCTCTGTCCTGAGGCACCTGCCAGGTCATCCATGGAAGTGAGCATGTAGTCATGCATCACCCCAGAGGGGAGCCTCCCTGTCCTAGCCCTCCCTCATTACCTGAGTCTCCTTCCCACGCTGTTCTCCATGCTCCCTGGATCTCATTCTCAAATGTGTTATTTGCACTGAGCTATCGTCTGAGATCTATGTTCATTTGGGCAACTCGACTAAGCAATGGGCTACAAATTACAGGAATCGAGGAAGCTTCCTGAAAAGTCCTGGTCAAAAGGATATTTCAAACATGGAAAGATGCATACATAATGTAGCTTCCACTCACCTCTCCATCCCTGGCTCTCTCACTGCCCCTGGGGACTCTGTTCTCCTGTTTGTGAAATTTTAAAAAATAATGAAATAAAGAATAGAAGTTGCTTAATGTTATTTTTGGTTTTTGTTTTGCTTGTTACCATCAAAGTCCTGCTTTCCCATGAGAATCACTCCCACATTGGTGGCCTGCTGTACTGATGTATTTAGCACAGCAATGCCGCCTTTTCTCCTCCCGATAACTTGTTTGTATTTCCTCTTTTTCCCCTCCTGCTGCTATTTTATTGTCTATAAAAGCAAGAGTGTTAGAGTTTTTATTTTTTAGAATTTGTTTTTGTCTTATGAGGTTCTGTTTTTATTTCTTTTCTCTGCTGTAGCAAGTAGATTGTCTCTGTTCTGCTGGACTGATTCCAACCTGCCCTTCTTTCACCTCCAGCAGGTACCTTCTGCCAAGCCAAGAGCTGAGGAAGTGAATTTTCTCAGCCATTGATTAGACCCAATTAAAGTATGGAGATCAGAATCAGTTATGAAGACGGCTTAAATGAATGGATAGGTCAGTGTGGGCCAATCCTCCATCACATATAGACAGACGAAATTGAAATAGAGTGTGATATTATTTGAGCTGGTGAATGAGCAAAAAAAGTGTAAATAGTTTCTATCCTTTTCATAATACTATCATTTTGTATCTACAGAATTCACACATGAGAGATTCAGAATTAAATGTTCTCATATGTGATAACTGGGTTAAAAGGAAATCATTACATACAAGAAATACCATGTTCAAATCCAGGAGGTGGTGATTGCAGTGAGCCGAGATTGCGCCACTGCACTCCAGCCTGGCACCTGGTGACAGTGTGAAACTCTCTCTCAAAAAAAAAAAAAAGAAAGAAATACCATGTTCAAATAAAATTACAATTCAGAAAAATCTTTGGAAAGATGCTTGTATTAAGGGCTACCATTCACTGGGGAATATCTACATTACAGGCAATGAATACATGGCAAGAGATATAGTTACAGAGATGAGATGGGTAGATATCAATGCACAGATGTAGTTATAGATATGTCCTCACCTATATCTGTTTTGCAAAACATTTTCTTACATAACATGTTCAAATACAAAATATGATTATTGTTCATTTTGCTGTTGAGGAAGTTGAAAAGACATAAAGAAGAACAGTTGAATAACCCACCGAAATTCCTCAGCGTAACTCACAGCAGACTCAATGTGAACCCACCGAAATTCCTCAGCGTAACTCACAGCAGATTCAATGTGAACCCAGGTTATGGCCTCACCACCAATTCACCGTAGCCTTCCAACTTTTAAGTAATATTATCCACTTATTCAGTGATGGTTGCTAACTGTTTCACGTGCTTTAATTCTATGAAGGACATTCTAAGGTAAACATTATCTCACCATTTCACACATATGGTACCTGAAGCCATGAGATGCTAAGTCACTGTCACAATCCTTCAGCTGATGGATAAAGGAGGACAGGCATGCCTCACGCTGAAGCCTGGACTCTAAACTGCTCCCCTCTGCTGCCACTCTGCAATGCAGCACCTGCGTGTCCTCAGCCTCAGGCTGCCTCCCTCTGTCCTGCCTTGGGAAGGCTGCGTCTTGCTCCAGAGCCACCTGCATCCGCCCTTGTTATCCCCAAAGCTGGATGCGAAGTATTCTTGCCTTTCGTCTATGGTACGTGAGTTTTGTGTATGAACTTTCTGTGTCATTCTTAGGGCAGGGAAGGGTACATGTTCCCTGGTGAGAGGAGGCAGTACTAAATCTCTTTTGGAAGAGACATTTCTCCTAAGAGTCAAGCTGACAATCTCACAAACTATGCTAAGTAACAACGCATCTGTGTATGTGATGGCCGCAGTGACTCCAAAGGAGCGGCACGTGTCACTGGCACGGTTGTGTTGAAAGTGTGTTGAGACAGCTGTGTGCAAATGAGAGGGTTTTCAGGTGTGGCGGACGGCCTCTGTTCTCCACATACGTAGAAAGTGATGCTCTGAGGTAGCGTTGACGGGAGAACACATTATGTGATTTGCAAATGAACTAGACACCTTTGAGGAGGTTGAGGTAGAAGGAAGAGAGGATTTTTGAAAGACAGAAGACTGATTATCAAGGCCAGATCCAGCTCTACGTCATGTGGTAAGGTCACCGTTCTTTCCACGTTCCTCTTCATCTTTCTCATGACAAAGCTCAGTCACTTCTTCCCCGGAAGCCCCGCTCTCTCTTAGGCACATTTCCTTCAATCCTGGGGATACCAAGGAGTTACCAAATTATCATGTTTGATAAACTGCCCCTCTTACGTGGCAGGTTTGTATTTGAACAAAGAGCTTCCAGAAAGCAGAAAACAATGTGTTTAACAAAGAAGAAGGGGAGGCTCCCATGAACTGAGCCCTCTCCTGACCGTGGGAGGAGCTGTTGAGTGGCTCGAGCCTCAGAGGCCCCTGACAGGAAGGAGCTGGCATTCTGGTGTAAACACTAAGCACTGAGGGTAAAGAAACCTCTCAAAGAAGGGAGGTAAGGATGACTTTACAAGTAAAAGATCCTCAGATCATTCCTTGCAACTGTCTGCCTTTCATGCCCCTGTAGACCTGGCCATGAGATTTATTTAAACACGTTAATAACCAAGCTCTGATAATTCTGGATCAGGAACATGAATGGACTTTTTAAAAAACACCATAGAGTGGCTTCTGAGGGTAGACACACCTGGACGGCGTCTCCTGCGATGCTGAATGAGCTCCTTCCGAAACCTGTGGTTAAAATTTCAGGATTAAAGCACTCGCTTCCATCAGAAATGCTCCCTCTAAATTTTCTACTGAGTAAAACCTCTCCCCGATTCTGCGCACGTCGCTGGAAAGGCAGACGATGGCTGTGCTGTGTCATTATGTTCCTCCGTCGTCTGCCAACTCAAACAATTAGAGGCAATTCGAGAACTTTCTGTCCTACTCTTCCGATAGGTCTGGAAACAAATTTAGAAATTCATTATGAGCATCAGTGCTCACATTCACATCTTTTAAAGTGAGGAAACAAAGCACCCTCTCCTCCTGCTCTATAAAGAGAGTTTGGGATTTGGAAGATGCTGAAAAATTTACATGTCATTCCTAATTCCCTGTGCATATCCACACTTGCAAAACAGTTGCATCTTGTTAAGGTCAGACCATAAATTGCTTAGGATGCTCGTGGGTCTGCCCTGCATTTATCAGCCAAGGAAATCATCTCATAAGATATGGGAACTGTCCAATCTAAACACGTTTTACTTGTTCTCATACAGACCTGCCTCTTTTAAGAATTGATTCAAAGTGCCTTAAAATCAAAGGTTTACAGTTACACATATGGCAACTCTAAACTGGACACAATTGGTGTGGTTAGGCTCTAAATTTGGCTCTGGGCTTCCCAGAAAGAAGCAAAAACAAAACCACTGTCACCCTATAGAAAAAGAAGGCACCCTTCCTTTGAGGAACTAAACAAAGTGTTTTTCTAGCCTCAGACATAAATCCAAATCAATTTCACCGTCAAGACTTAGTACAGTAACATCATTTTCATAGTAGGTACATTTATAAATTTTTCTCTTTTTTTTTAGACGGAGTTTCACTCTTGTTACCCAGGCTGGAGTGCAATGGCGCGATCTCGGCTCACCACAACCTCCGCCTCCTGGGTTCAGGCAATTCTCCTGCCTCAGCTTCCTGAGTAGCTGGGATTACAGGCACGCGCCACCGCGCCCAGCTAATTTTTTGTATTTGTAGTAGAAACGGGGTTTCACCATGTTGACCAGGATGGTCTCGATCTCTTGGCCTCATGAGCCACCCGCGTCGGCCTCCCAAAGTCCTGGGATTACAGGCGTGAGCCACGGCGCCTGGCCCAAATATTTTTCTCTTTAAAGAAAAGTAAAACACTTTGTAAAATAACCTGTTATTTAGCCATTTACTAATTTGAACCCACTAAATTAAGTCAGCAAGCTTCTCAGTAAGAACTTTCGGTGTATTTATTCAGATTTCATGCTAAATGAATAAATTGTAGCTGCTTTGCCACATAGTCCACACAAAAGACATGAGATGATGAATATGTTAATTTGCTTCGCAATAGTAACCATTTTAATATGTTCATGCTCCTCATAACATTATATTTTATACTTTAAATTATACCAAATAAAGTTTATTAAAAATAAATAAAATCAGAACAAAGCAAAATTACAAAATACATAAGATGTGTATATTCCTTTCTATAGACAATTAGTTTTGCAATGAATAATGTGATTAGTAATATTTTTTAATCAAAAATGAATCTTCTATGAGACTGTCAATCAAGCATTATAATTTTATCAATAGATTTGATATTAAGAATAGGGTAGCACAGAATGTGTAATTATCAAGACTGCTTTAGATCTTTCCATATTACAGGTTCTTTTAAAAATAATGTTTTGCTTCTTCAATATTGCCAAGAAAGAGAAAGAATATTTAAAAATATATCTACTAAGTAAATAATCATTACTATACTAAGTATTGGTGGTACAAATTTGAATCAAATATGGAAACTTACTTCCTGGGCCTTCTAGAGTAGAAGAGAAGATGAGGGAAATACAATGAATGAAATAAAAAATGACAAAGGGTAAAAGTGACATCAGAGAAACATAGAAGCAGAGAACTTAACAGAACATGGTTAAACTATTAAACATTAAAAAAGAAAAGAAGTCGTAGTCGACATCAAAGACACTGAAGTTTTTAATCACAGTACCATAATTAAGGAAGCCAGGAGCAAAACCATTCTGAGGTACAAGAAAGTGTTTAAATTGCACCCTACTGAGAATGAAGTGCAGGTAACGCATTCGAGCCGTGTCCTGTATGCATATGCATGTGTGTGTGTTTGCATTCGTGCTGTTTTCACTTCTGCTTTGTGCTTATGAGGGCTCAGGGTCTGCACATGTTAGATTACTCAGATGGGGTGTGGGTGTGTGTGTGTGTGTGAGAGAGAGAGAGAGAGAGAGAGGACTGAATATAGAAAGAGACAGAACTCATTATTCTATATATACCATTGCCACAGGCAAAAAAAATTATCTACATTTCAGTTCCCCTGTGATTATGGCTTTTATATTGTAACTATAAAGAAGAATTAACTAGTTTCTGTAGCCACTATACCTACTTCTTCACTCACCATTTCCCTTGTCTCAACTTAATTAGATTTTTGCACTGGTAAATCTATGAATCCACTCTGTTTGGAGTCATCTATAGCTTTTATCCTTCTGTATTAGTGTGTTCTCACACTGCTGATAAAGACATAACCTAGACTGGATAGTTTATAAGGGAAAGAAGTTTAATGAAGTCACAGCTCCACAGGACTGGGAGGCCTCACAATCGTGGTGGAAGACAGAGGAAGAGCAAAGTCACCTCTTACATGGTGGCAGGCAAGAGGGCGTGTGCAGGGGAACCCCCCTTATAAAACCATCAGCCCTCATGAGACTTACTCACTGTCACGAGAACAGCATGGGAAAAACCCACCTCCGTGATTCAATGACCTCTCACCAGGTCCCACCGAGGACACGTGGGTTTATTGCAATTCAAGGTAAGATTTGGGTGTGGACACAGAGCCAGAGCATATCACCTTCCAATGGTCTTCGGATCATTTGGCTCTCCACTGCGCTAGGTGTTTTACAACTGCTCTTCACTCACCTGGCGGCCAAGGTGCGGCACAACCCGGCATTTTCCTGTACCAGCCATTTCCCCTTCCCACCTGCTCTGCTGGTTCCCCTCAAATGCTGTTGTACCCCGAGTTTACTTCCGGGCCCTCTTTCCCCCATTCGTGTCTTCCTACCCCACCTCAGGCAGATCCACGACTTCACACAGCAATTCAACAAGACGTCTACAAATATATTTCTGTAGCTTCACTCTTCCCGAGTCCTGTGTATGGGTAATCAAGAGTGTTGCCGAGTGGTCTGGAAAGGGGAGATGAAAATCAAACTTGATCTGATCACACAGCCAGGAGGAGTGCCCTCGGGGGACGCAGCACTGTTCTCTACCTCGCAACTGAGTCATCGGGTCAAAATTAGTAATTTTCCACCCACTGAAAGTCCATCCTTGAAGCTGACCGTTCAACCTTTGCTGCTAGATCTAGCACTGTGTATGTGGGATGCTCTTTATTCCTGAACATTCGGTCCTCCTTCAGAGTGACCGAAGCTTGAGGGTTTTGCTTGTTTGTTTTTACAGAGCCCGTGATCTCATTAAACCCTTCACTGGAACACAAAAACCCAGATCTGGGCCCAGCATCTGGACCCTAAGTCTTGTAAGCTCATTGACAGTTTCATTGACTGTATCAAAATCAGCATGGACCGTGGAGCAAGCTTCCTGTACTTTGAGATCTGTGTGGTTTATGTTTTAAAACATCTGTAAAAGATACAGCACCTGCTGCCCTCCATGTAAGTGCGGCAGGAATGCAGTTGATCTCCACCTTCAGCTCTGTGACTCTGATTAGGAAAGGGGTGAAGCCATGACATTGTAGATTTGGGAACCCAGGAGCCCTGTGTGGGTAGAGCAAAGGCATCCGGTCAGGACGGGGTGCAGGGAGATGCAAAAACAGATTTTTGGAGACATTGGGTCAGACTCCTCTGTAGCAATTGAGACCTCAACTCATATCCAAGCAGGGTGAGAGGGTGAAACAGAACCAGGCAGATGGTTCCTGAGGGTGGGAAGCAGTGGTGACTGGGTGGGAGGCTCAGTATCGGGGGAGCAGCGTGTGGGTGTTGGAGGGTCACTGGCTTCCCAAGGAGTCAAGAAGAAGGACAGTGGCCGGTGAAAAAGGACCAGGTCCTGGATTAGACCCAGATTCTGTCTCCATGCCGGAACTCTCTGCACTTAGGCAAGAACATTACCTGAGCTTTTCTTTTCCCCTTTTTAAATTTATACGATGACACTTTTATTTCCTAATTTCCTGGCTTGCTGTGAGTTTCCCAGCATTAGTAAGAAAGGTTTTGGAGCACCAGAGACTCACAGGAGCTCCTGCTCGTGGCCCCACGTGGAGCTCAGGCCTGGCTGCCCTCCCAGCCCTCCTGCCTGCGACCTCCCTTTGCACAAAGCCTTCTCCGTTCTCACTGTTCTGTTCTCTCTCTCTGGCTTGTCCTTTTCTGAGTGTCGTTGCTCCCTCAGTTCATCGCCCTCTCTCTTCCCTGGACCATCAATCACCATAAAGGCCTAGAGTGACGAAATGAAGGCCGATGGCTATGTTGTTATTTTTAACATAAAAGAGACAAAAAGAAGGCAGGAGGCAAAATGCGTTGTGTGTCAGGAAGTCAGCCGGGCAGTTCTCAAGTGTCTCATTTAAGACCTCATTTACTGAAAACACATCTCAGGGGGAGTTTTCAACATTTCAGTGTTCCGGGTTTCAGGAGCTTCAGGAAGGCCAGGTGGCTCACGGATGGAGAGAACCCCAGCTCTGCAGGCTGGACGACGTTTCCCCTGTGGGCCGAAGGGCAGAAGACGACCGGGAGCGGCCCTGGACTGAGGTCTGTGTGTCACCGTGTTTTTCTCAGCCTAAAGTTGGAACATAAGAGAATGGCTGAAATTTATACGTGTGAAATCTACATTTACTGCTCAGGCACTGCCAAAGTTACGAATTACAAAGCTTGGTCAAGAGGGACAGATTCTTCCTTCTCTCGTTGCTTCATCTGGGACGGAGGCTGATAAGAAAATAGTTCTCATCATTATTTTTTTTTTGGCAGGACTTGGTACCCTCAGTTTTGAAAGAGGGAAAGCACTTAATTTCACAGCCAGATTTCCTGCATTTTACCTGCCTATTCACTGCGATGCTCATTTAAAAACCTGCTGTTTCCCTGGCAACTGCCCTTTTCTTTTCCTTCCATTGTGTCTTATCAGTTAACACACTGTTAAAAATGTGTTAAAGGAAAATTATAATTTATAACAATTTATCTTGTTTAGCAATAACCTGACCATTGTTTTCATTCTCTCCACAGTTAACACAGAGCCACGTGGCAGAGATGAAGGGTAAATGGTGCTGATAATATTCTTTGGAGGTAAGTGGTCAGCAGAGTGAAAAATCATTGCACGGGAATCTAGCAAGATCTTTCAAGATGTCTCTGCGGTGTTGAAATGGCCATGAGGTATCCAGGCTCCTGGCAGACCATGTGGTCATTTCTAGGGCTTGCTGGGCCATGGGGGAGACAAAGCCAGAAGGAGAGAGACATATGGCCTCTGGGGTATTCAGATTCAAAATCTTGGAAACCTGAGTCCCAGGGCCCAGCAGGCCTCTCACCGAATATGACCTGGAACTATTTGGCTGTCCCCAATTCATTATCCAATGCCTGTCTCTCCAGATGGCGTGCCCTCTGCACCTGCTCCCAATGGCCTCAGAGATGTGGGGCAGAGGGGTCACTCAGCCCTGCATCTACAGCTCGCGCCAGGGCACCCTCCCTAGTGAGTAACAGGCAAATGACAGGGATGCATTCCAAGGGGCAGACAGGTGGCTGCCTTTGCGTTGCACGTTTACCGGGTCTGACTCTGAGACTGTGGTCACGGCTGGCATTTGAAGCACGGTTTGCAGTGCCCAGCCGTGCTTCACAGCACAGCTGAGATCTGCCTGGCCACATCGCACTGCACATGGGTGCTGGCTGTGATGAGGAGTCTTCCCTTACTTCCAGGCAGCCATTCTCAATTTCAGGTGTCATTTGTTCCTGATGTATTGGTATAAAACAGAGAAGGAAGTGTTAGAAGAAAATCTTCAGCCAAATTAAATTTAAAGGGGTTTAATTGAGCAATGATTCCCGAATTGGGCAGTCCCCAGAATCGCAGCAGATTCAGAGAGGCTCCAGCAGACTGCAGGTAGATTAAGTTCTAAAATGAGAATTAGGTTGACTATCATGAGCAGTTTGATGATATCCACACAAAAATGCTTTAGTATATGTTTACAAGTAGGTTTCTTTTAACTTTTTATTTTGAAATAATTACAGATTCACAGAATGTTACAAACAAATGCGCAAGGAGACTCCACCTCTTGTTGACTCAATTTCCTCCCACAGACAATGGTGATGTCATGCATGACCATAATACAGCCTCAGAACCAGAAATGTGACACTGATAGAATGCAGGGAGCTTACTCGGATTTGATTAGGTTTAAATGCACTGGCTTGGTGTGTGTGTGTATTAATGCAGTGCTATTCAATGAGCAGACTCATGCCACCACATCCACAATGAGCACACAGAACTACTCCATCACCAGGAGGTTCCCATTGTGATCACACCCCTCCACCCCACTGCTAACCCTGGCATCCACTAATCTGTCTCCATCTCCACAATTTTGTAATTTTAAATAATAATTATACCATGGAATACTATGCAGTCAAGAAAAATGATGGGTTCATGTCCTTTGCGGGAACATGGATGAAACTGGAAACCACCATTCTCAGCAAACTGACACAGGAACACAAAAACAAACACATGTTCTCTCTTATAAGTGGGTGTTGAACAATGAGAACACAGGGACACAGGGAGGGGACTATCACACACCACACTGGGGCCTGGCGGGTCGGGGGCTAGGGGAGGAGTAGCAGGGGGTGGAGGGATTGGGGAGGGATAGCATTAGAAAAAATACCTAATTAGTAGAGGACAGGGCAATGGGTGCAGCCCACCACCACCATGGCATGTGTACATCTATGTAACAAAACTGCACGATGTGCACGTGCACCCCAGAACTTAAAGCACAAAAATAAATAAATAAATGGAAACATAACAATGTGCAACATTTGGAGATCAATTTTCTTTGTTCAGCCTAAAGCCCTTGAGATCCTCCCAAGGTGTTTGTCATAGTTGATTTTAACCTTTCGTCCCCTGAAGGACATTAGTGGTATTTTCAATTTCTAGCTCTCATGCATAGAGCTGCTATGAGCATTCATGTGCAGGATTTAGTGTGAGCAGTTCCCCTTTCTCTGGAAGAAGTGTATCAGTACGTGTTTAGTTTTAGAAGAAAATGTCAACATGCTTTCTGTGTACTTCACCATTTCCCGTTCCTATCAGCAATATATGAATGATTCAGTTTATCAGTCTCTCCTCCAGCCTTTGAAATCATCACCTTTTTAAAACGTTTTAGACATTATATTAGGTCTTTAGCGACATTTTACTGTTACTTTAGCTGTGTGTCTCTAGTGCTGGTGTTTAATATCTTTTTATGTGCTTATTTTCATCTGTGCATGTCTTCAGTGAAATGTCTGTCCACATCTTTTGTCCATTTTCTAGTTGGAATGTGTATGTTTTAACTTTGAGTTCTTAGAGTTCTTCATAAGTCTTAGGTAGAAGGTCTTTGTCAAACACGTATTTTGCAAGTATTTTCTCCCAGTCTATAGCTTGACTTTTCGTTTCTTTTCACAAGGTCTTTCTCAGGGAAAAAGCTTTTGATTTTTGATGAGATCCAAATTATTAGGCTTTTTTAATTGATAATGCTTTTTAGTGTCATGCTTTGCATAACCTGAGGTCCCAAAGGTTTCTTCTATGTGTGTGTTTTCCCTAAAAACATGATAGCTGCAGGTCTTACATTTAAGTCCATGATTCATTTTGAGTTGATTTTTGTAAAAGGTGTGAAATTTAGCTCAAGATTCTTTTCTGTTATTTCTTTGTCATGTCCAATGCTCCAGTACCATGTGCTGAAAGATTTTCTTTCGCTGAATTTACTTTGTACCTGTCAATAATCATTTGGGCATATATCCTTTTTTCTGTTCAGTTAGATGTGTGTTTTTGACTTGCATTCATAAATTCTTCTATAGTTATTTTTTATTCAAGCCTGCCCTTTCTTGAGTCAATTTGAGGAATTAATATTTTTCCAGGAAATTGATAATTTCACTTAGCATTTTTAAAATTTGCACACAGGAAAATTCAATCTTTGCAGCATACATTCTTATGCATTTAGACAACATATAAAATTTACGTAAATACCACCATCAAAATGTGGAAGCTGGGCACAGTAGCTCACAACCTGTAATCCTAGCACTTTAGGAGACCAAGGCAGGAGGATCACTTGAAGCCAGAAGTTCAAGATCAGCCTAGGCAACATGGCGAGAGATCCTGTCTCTACAGTTTTTTTTTTTTTAATTAGCCAGGCATGGTGGTGAGTGCCTGTGGTCCCAGTGACTTGAAAGGCTGAGGCAGGAGGATCCCTTCAACCTACAAGTTCAAGGCTGCAGTGAGCTCTGATGGTACCACTGCACTCCAGCCTAGGCATCAGAGTGAGCCCCTGCCTCTGAAAACCAAAATAAAAAATGTAGAAAAGTTCAGTTAATCCCCCCAAACTTTTCACTGTTTTTTGTGTGTTTTTCTGCTGTGTGTGTGGTAGAAGCTGAGTCTCTGCTATTCCATCGTGAGCAGAAGCAGAAATGTCAGTCTCCTGCTCTTCATGTTATGTCATCAAACCCTCTATTCCCCTCCTCCCACCATCTGTGGGGGTCCCTGTGTTACTTCCACTTCCCCCATTATGCAAGTGACCCCGTCTCACTCATTTTTTGTACAATCTGTTGGTCTCCACGGAAGAATGCAGCTCTTGACTTACTCTATTTTCACTGAAGCTCTTATCTTAATTCTCAACAGGAATTCCTGCTCACTACTGCCTTGTGCAACCCTCACATTTGTCACCAATAGTGTTGACTTTGCCATCAGAATTATCCACACTGGGACCCTGTCTCGTGAGTCCCATTGCCCCACACTCATGCCTGCCTCATTCTTCTCCATGTTTTCATGGCACCCTTCCTGCTGGTCTCCTACCTCCACAGCTGACTTCTCACAGGCTTTTCAGCACAGGAGCAGAAGAGTTGCCCACACCACTGCACACACCCTGTGTGGCTTCCCACCTAACTCCCTGTTAGGGCCTGCATGGGAGGCGCCAGGTGACCTTTCTGGGCTCTGCCTTGTGTCAGGTGCCTGTCCCCATTCTTGCCTGTGCCCTGGCCGTGCTCACAACCTAACATCCCTGTCACTGAACACTCACATTCCCCTGCAGACTATCACTTCCTTTTCTGAAAAGCTCTTCCCTCAGACATCCCTCCTTCACCCCTCCTGCTGCTGTTCAGCTCTTACCCACACAATGCGGCTTCACTCGACCAGCCTGTTGAAAGTGACACAGGGTCTTCACTTGGTCAACCTACTGAAAATGACACAGAGGCTTCCCTTGGCCATCATACTGTAAATGACACTGAGTCCTCACCTGGCCACTATATTGATAAAGCCACTGCTTCTCTTCTGTTGGTCTCTATGCCATTTCCCTGTTTCATTCATTATTCTTCATAGCATGTAACACTAGTCAATACATTCATTGTGTTTTTTATGCAGATATATTAACATATCTATATAAATATATCTGTTAGTATTATACTACTATTAATATCTATTAGTATTATAATATCGTAGTACTATAATTACATAAACTATAATTATTAGTTATAATATATGAATATAACTAGTATAAGTAATAGTATTAACTAAACTATGGTAATATGCAATACTGCTATAAATACATATTATATAAATATTCTTACATATTTATATACTTATATATCATATATAATACTATAGTATATTGTTATTCATAATATATTAGTATATATAATATAGATGAGTATATGTTAAGTAATATATAATGAAGCATTATATAATCTATTAATTTATATGTATTATATAATACTAACTATAATCTTTTATATAGTACCATACAATTTAATTATCTAAAAATATGTAGCATTCTATTTGTAAATTTTTAATATCATCTAAAATGTTTTTCCAATTCAATCAGGTGTTAATTTGTAGAAATGGATTCTCTCAAACCTCCAGTTTGTTCACTCCACTTATTATCAAACTTGTTATTAGATTTCTTGTATTGTTTTTCTCAAGTTCAACCCAAGAGTAGACTTGCTTAAATTTTCTCTTGGAGCTAACCTCCTTTAAAAATGTTATTCTCAACTGTGAGTTGTATCTTCAAGCAGGTTGCTGCCTGATTCAGTTTATTAGAAGACCCACACAAAAATATCACATTACGCTTTCACGGTTTATATCTTGTTTCATAAGCTGTGCTCATGTGTCATTATAAAATGCTAAACCTATTACTTAATTAGCCAGGAACTATAAATAAACTATGGAGAAAGAGAAGATATTAACAGACAAACCTAAAAGGAAAATCTCGTCTTTGATGATGTGTTAGCTTGAAGAAAAATCAAGATATTTAAAATGCTGTTAAACATTCTAATATACCCTGAGTATGCAGAAAACAAGACTGTAAGGTTGCCACAAATGAAAAATAGACACACTAAAATTTGTATAAATTGAACATATGTGAATAGCTCAGAAAGATTCAAATTTCATAAAATTTGGAGCAAAAAAGTTGAGAAGAAACTCTATTCTGATAAAAATGATTTTGTAACTATACTGCATTGAAAAGTGTCCCTCAAATATTCACCCACAATTTGTAAATGTGACTTTATTCAGAAACAGAGTCTTTTCAGAGTAACTTAAGTGAAGACATGTTCATCCTGGGCATAAGGTGAGGCTTAATTTGTGGGCTAATGTCTTTTAGGGAGGTTGGGGAGGGATAACATGGGGAGAAATGCCAGATATAGGTGATGGGGGGATGGAGGCAGCAAACCACATTGCTGTGTATGTACCTGTGCAACAATCCTGCATGATCTGCACATGTAGATCATGTGTACAATATGTAAAGTAAAATAAAAAAATAAATAATAGATTAAAAATTTAAAAAGAAGATAAAAGACAAGCACACAGGAGTGAAGCCATGCAGGACAGAGGCAGAGACCGGAGCAAGCCACCTACAAACCAGAGAACACTAGGATCCCCAGGAGCCGGCGGAGGCAGGCTAGGATGCTCCTAGACTCTTGGAAGGATCGCTGTCTAGCAATGCTTTGATTTTGGACTTCTGGCTCCCAGAAAATGAGGAGATAAAATTTTGTTGTTTTAATCCCTTGATCTGTGTTAATTTGTTGAAGGAGCCACAGGATACTAATATGGTTAGTTATCTTTTTTTTTTTTTTGAGGCGGAGTTTCGCTCTTGTTACCCAGGCTGGAGTGCAATGGCACAGTCTCGGCTCACTGCAACCTCCGCCTCCTGGGTTCAGGCAATTCTCCTGCCTCAGCCTCCCGAGTAGCTGGGACTACAGGCACGTGCCACCATGCCCAGCTAATTTTTTGTATTTTTAGTAGAGACGGGGTTTCAGCATGTTGACCAGGATGGTCTCGATCTCTTGACCTTGTGATCCACCTGCCTCGGCCTCCCAAAGTGCTGGGATTATGGTTAGTCATCTTTTCCAGTCACTATATAACTAACTCATTGGGGGAAAATATTCTTTTTAAAAAAAGGAGACCTGAATAGGTAAGTGGTTTGTTACTGAGGATTTGCGGGGTCTGAGAGTGGGATTTATGTGAAGATCTCATTCCAGGGCAGGCTTCCAAGTCTTGAGTTCAACCAGCGTGTGATTGGAGATGCTGGATTTCAGGGACCATACCCTGGAATTTCAAGCGGAAAGGTGTAGAAAAGGGTGTTGCATCTCTAGGGAACGGCCTTGGAGCACGTCTGAAGAGGTTGAGAAGTGAGTTCAGGTCTCACAAGTTGACTGTTTTACCTGTAAGTCCCTCCTCCACACTGTAGGAGTCAAACAGTCATGAACTTTTGGAACCTTTGAGCTGTACGTTACTCCAATGCTCCTATTTTACCTTGGGAGAACAGAGCTCCCAAGGCGTAAGTGTGCTGGTTTGGGAACACCCGCTTTATTCTAAATGGGGAATTTACACACTTTAACACCCACTGACAATGTCCTTGTCTTCCAAGAGTAAGGTGAAAATGAGGAGCCAAAAATTAAATGAAAGGCTTGGAACCTCCTAGATGAGAAAAATGCAAATGCTAGAGTTTGGGAACTCAGAAGTGTGGACGTAACTATGGAGTCAATGGGCATGCAAGGAGGAAGCCAGGTCCGCCAGCCGTGGTTATGTGGTTCCAGTGCAGAGGCTGTGATGGAGGGACTATGTGGTGCGGTGGGCACAGGTAGGGGACAGACAAGGAATGGGGGGGGTGCCCAGGGCCTGGCAAAGGTGACCCACGACCACTATTCTCAGGGACGGAAGACCAGGGTGGGATGGGAGGCTCCTGGGAGTCTGTAAGGTAGAACCATAGAAAAGTTACTGCCCAGAGAGAGCTTCGGCTATGTGACCCCAAGACATGCTGCCCAAGCAGAAGGGGAGTGAGAAGCCTCTACCACCCTGCTTCCCAGATTTGCCCCACCTCTGTGGGTGCCTCCCATTGTCCCAACCCTCATGACTCCAGCTGCCCCTGAGCCCAGAGACACAGGCTGCGGGTTTCAGCCTCCCTGACTTCACAGCATGAGAGAGAAGTAAAGAGAAGGAATCCCAGAGAGCAAATCAGCTTACCTGCTGCTACATTTGCGTTCATTCGCTCCAGTGACGCCTAAATGAACTCCTAAAAGTCCCTGTTTACCATCGGCTTCCGTCAGGGGTGGACCGGATCTTTATTCTGTTTGTAACCAGGGGACCCCACAGGTTTTCTGACAAGCAGTAACAGCATATAACAGCATAGTGCACGTTCACAGAATGCCAGATGCTGTGCTGAGTGCGTTACCGACTGCACCTTGCTCTTTTTGTGGTGCTTTGTTTTTGAGATGAAGTCTCACTCTGTCGCCCAGGCAGGAGTGCAGTGGCATGGTCTCAGCTCACTGCAGCGTCTACCTGCCAGGTTCAAGAGACTCTTGTGCCTCAGTCTCCCAAGTAACTGGGATTACAGGTGCCCACCACCACACCTGGCTAAATTTTTGTGTTTTTAGTAGAGACTGGGTTTTGCCATGCTGGCCAGGCTGGTTGTGAACATTTTTGGTTTTATAAGTAGATACTATAGTATTTATTATATATGAACATATTCTGAAATATAGCATTGATAAAATATTGCTAGATGCCAGGTGGTTTTGGAAGTCTACACTCTTCAATACAGTAGCCAGGGGCAACACTTGGTGTTTGAGCCCTGAAATGCGGTCAGCTGTAAGTGAAAATGTGCCGAAAGTGCCTAACCCACCCTGGGTTTTAAACACTGTGAAGAAAAGAATGGAAAATAATTCATTATATATATATATATTTTGAGACGGAGTTTCGCTCTTGTTACCCAGGCTGGAGTGCAATGGCGCGATCTCGGCTCACCGCAACCTCCGCCTCCTGGGTTCAAGCAATTCTCCTGCCTCAGCCTCCTGAGTAGCTGGGACTACAGGCACGTGCCACCGTGCCCAGCTAATTTTTTGTATTTTTAGTAGAGACGGGGTTTCATCATGTTGACCAGGATGGTCTCGATCTCTTGACCTCGTGATCCACCCGCCTCAGCTTCCCAAAGTGCTGGGATTACAGGCGTGAGCCACCGCGCCCAGCCAATTCATTATATTTTATATGAGTTACACTTTTAAATGATGGATGTATACATCATGTGAAAAATTTTAAAAATTAATACAATTTACTTTATCCACTTCTTTTCATGTGACTACTAGAAAACCTGAAGTTAAATCTCTGGCTCCCCTTCGTGGCCTGTACCATGTTTCTAGGAAGCTGCCGCGTGCTTCACGTAGATGTCAAGAGGCAGAAACTGGACCAGAATCGAGATCTTCTCTCTGGAAAATCCACAGCATAGTCACCATGCAGTGTTGTTACACTGTCAATGAAAGAGTGAATGAGAACACAGTTCACCATCCCGAGAGCCTGCCCTGTCCCAGGCACTGTAGCGGGCACTTTGTACAAAATGCTCACAGCAACCCTGTAACATACATACTGTGATACCCACTTGGTAGATGAAAAACACCATTTGGATGTCACGGACTCTCAGCTGCAAAGCCAGTAGGGAGTTAACCAAAATGCAAACTGAATGCACACTCCAGAACCCACGATCTTTAGCTTAATGTTATATGACCTTCTTGATATGAATGTTCTAAGAAACAAGGGGTAAATGTCGAAATCTTAGAGATGAAAACGAACAGCGCATTTCTGAACATACTCAACACGCTAAATTCTAGAGACGCTTAATAACTTACTCTATAATGGGGCATGATTAGCACTAGGCAGAATTTCTCATCCAGGAACTTGTAGAATAACAAATATTAATAAGAAAATCTGCATGACAAATAGCATGATGTGAAATACGTAGTTTGCCATCAATCACTGAGTATTCACCATGTATGAGAAGCATCCATTTTAAACCTAAAGAAGCTTGCACAAATACCTGCTCACAAACACAGCAATCCCTAACACACGAGAGGCTTAATTCTCTATCACAAGAGACAATGAACAGTCAATGGAAAAGAACAAGGGGACTATCTCACAGCACAATTTTTCACTGATTACACATCAGAAAGCTGTAAGGGGCTATGACGTATGTAGGAAGTATGACAAATAACTAAGTCATTTAAAACCATCTTCTATATACAGGGATTCAAACTTAGATAGAGGAATTAAAATACAGGAAGAAAATACTGGAAATCACCTTTCCTATGAGACAGTACTATTAGCAACACAGTACTGAAATGAATTTTGCTTTGTATCTCTCAGGATTTCCACTTTCGTTATGTTGTAATCAGTTTATTTTTCGGTGATGTTTTCCGTTTTCTCACAGTCTTTACGTGCCCAGGATAAAAATGTTATCTATAATAGAAGTTCTTTCCAGAAATACTTTTTCTTTTTTTTAATTAACAAGGGATGTTTCTATTCTTAGTTTTAGAACCAAAGAAATCCAATATTTGTGGACAAATTTTAGCACCTAGAAGGTGTTTTAGTAGGAATTTATTTTATGTGTGGTAATATCATTGTAAGTTTAATTTTTATTTTTATGATGACAAAGAAAGAAAGCTTCTTGGGGAACATAGTTTTGCAATATTCCAAAGGTGGAGTAAGAGGAGGGATAAGGTGAGATGGCCTCAAACAGAAAAAAAATTATCGTAAATTCTATATTTTCAACAATAGACATAACATCATAAAAATAGTTCTGGTAAATCTTAGAACATTTTTATACCTCATCACTCAAATGAAGCCAAAAAGTTTACAAAAGCAGATGTCGAGCTAAGAATTGTTTGTTGTTCAGTGCTGGGCTCATGCTGGACCCTACAAGTGTGCCTTCTGAGCTGGTCTGGTGGGTTGGAGGCAGTAAAATCAATGACAGTTCTGTTTGCTCTGGGTTTTGCAGTATCAGAACTTCTGCTCAAGCACCTTCCATTCCTCCAGAGATGACATCCTCAGTAGGAAATAGAGTAACAGAAATCATTCTGTCTCTCCTTTTCCCTTCTGTAAAGCATATGGCTAATCTATCCTGTGGAAACTCCAATTTATTTTGTATTCATGAACCTTCATGACTAATTTCCTGAGCCAAACTATAATTACTTTAATTCTACTCTGCTGGAGAGAATTTGAAAACAGGACTTCTTTAGAAGAAAATTAACTTACGTAATGAGAGAAAAGATAAATCATATTAACTCTAATTAAAGTATATTAACATTTTGGTTGCATGTGAATAAAAAGCAGACACAATGAAAGCAGGTTTCTCATAAAGAGCCAATTTATGGAGATTTATGAAGATTTTAGGAACTTGCAAAATTTCATTACTTAACATCTCTATTAAAATCTTTACAAGCACGCATAATGAAAAGCCTAATAAAAGATTTAATAAATGGACTTCTGCTTAAAGTCACACTGATTCAGTGCAAGCAAAGGTTTAAACCCCTCATGGAGATTTAAATGATAATTGTCAATTTAAAAAATATATATGCTTTCTACGTGGAGAGAAGTGCAGAGTTAGAATATTAGAAAGTCAGAACGCTATCCTTAGCCAACGTCAGTAATTCCTGGCTTTGCTTCATATCCCAAGACTGTGATGATTACCTCCGTCTTTCATACTGTGTGCTCTATTGCAGAATAGATATTAACTACATGTTATCTACATGAAATAAAGAACATATTAACTGTAAATACCATAATAACTCCAGAGTCCCGGAGAAAAGAAATGTAAACTTTTCTCTACCATGAAACTATATTTCAGATGCTCCTGTTTAGCCTTAATACAAGATCTTTAGCGCTCTCTCCATGTCTAGAACAAGAGTGTGACACAAATAGCAGACTTCCAGGTAATCTTATGTAAGTTTAACTTGAGGGTGAAAATAATTAATTTTTCTTCCAAAATGCTGTTTCTCCAAATGTATACAATGGCCCTGCTCAATGGTTGACTTTTTATTATTGCTCCTGAGTGCCTCCTAAGGTAGACACTCAAACTACGTCGCAGAAAACTGCTTTGCCTGCGAAGGTGCTGAGTGAGCAGCAGGGGCTCCGTGTCTGCTTCGGAGATGAGATTTGCAGCCACGTTAGCCACGGTCCTCTCCGATCTCCAACAAAGCATTGCGTGTCTCTTGTCACTGTTCAGAGCCACCACACCCCACTGGTCACTACACTTTTACACTTCACTGCTGGGGTCCCCGTGGCCACAAACACTGAGAGTCTTCCTGTTCTGTCATTCACACCACAACTTGCTTGCAGCTGCTTTTTATTTTCAATGATTGTCAAATAATATGCCATGACATCATCGAGCATTTAAACCTGGAGGTCTTATAGAACACAGTTATGCTCCTGCTGCAAAAAATGGAAATGTGTAGATTATCAAATAATGTGGATACACATTTTAATTTTAATAGGGAAAATTCCAAACTAAAGACTGTGGAAATGAATGCCAGTTTCACCATTTACGCATCAGTAATTTGGCATTAGAAACAAAAGCTTCTTGTACAGTGTTTGGTTATTCTTTTGCAGAGCTAAATATGACACTGCTTTTAACAGACACACTCTCTTTTCTGTATTCATCATCTCTCTCACTTCTTGAAAATATTTATTGAATTGTGTTTTTAAAACAACTCTGAATTATATTTCTATAGGTACCAAGAGTGAAGAAAGCAGATAATGGAACTTTCTGAGAACACAGAGGATAATTGGAAATTTAAAAGCAGAGAGAAGGAGGGCCGGGCACAGTGGCTCACACCTCTAATCCCAGCACATGGTAAATATAAGGACTAGGTTTACCATGAGTGCAAAGTGGACTTTTGTGGGCAAAGGGCTTTTCAAAAGACTTTTTTAAATCCTGTTTTGTAATCAAGGTCAGGTTTTCTCTGAGACGAGGGAGTCGCTGAGTTCTGTGCAGCAAGAGTTTTTCTTACTCAAGTGTGATACCATAGTGCCTTATGCAGTGCTGGGACTGTACTAGCTTTGCAACATCGATCAGTCAAATAAATGAAGAAATGACCTGGTTGCCACACCCTGTTCTTAAAGGCGTTTAAAGGTCCTCATGGACCATGTTGATTGGCTCTGGATTCAGCTGCGGGTCCGGAGATCACTCCATTGGTATTGACGGGGAGGTCCTCCTTGGCCCCCCGCTATAGTGTTAGGGAAGAGAGTCTCTGGGTGCACTGCTTGCCCGTGTGCCAGTGGCTCATGTGAGGACAGCAGCAGTGAGATTAAGCAGGTGGAAGGCAGCCCATGGGTTACCCTGACCGACAGTTGTTTTTATATCTGGCTAATGTTAGCTCTTGTTGTTAATAATTCCTGTGTGATTCTAGGTAGCCGGAAATAGATGTAACCTTAGGGAGACAAAGATGCACGTGGTGCAGTTATTTTCTGTGTGTGTGTGTGAACCTCCAAAGAAATTCACCATTAGCTTTTACAAGACCTTCTGAAGGAAGCATCACACATAGAAAGGAATAACCAGCATTAGCCTTTCTAAAAATATAGCAAAAAGTAAAGAGCATCAACATAAAGAAGAATTTACATCAACAAATGGATAAAACAGCCAGTTAACATCAAATGGCAGTAACCCTAAATTTAAATCAACTAAATCCCCCAATCAAAAGACACAGCCAAAACCCAACGGCATGTTACATCCAGACCCATTTTACATACAAAGATACACAAAGACTTAAAACAAAGGGATGGAGAAAGATTTACCAACCAAATGGAGAGCAAAAATAAATAAATAAATAAAAAGCAGGAGTTGCAATTCTCACATCTGATAAAATAGATTTCAAAGCAACAAAGATATAGTGGTAAAAAGATCAATGCAACAATAAGAGCTAACGATCCTAATACCCAGATACATAAGACTCATAAAGAGATTTAGACTCAACGAGACAGAAAATTAATAAGGATATCCAGGACTTGAACTCAGATCCAGAACAAGTAAACTCAATAAATATTTATTGAGCTCTCCATTTTAAATATACAAAATATACATTCTCCACCTTAAATACACAAAATATCGATCGACCATTATTAATACCCATTTTTAGAATAAAGCTACATTCCCATTCTCTCCCTCTTTTTCTTCCTCTCCTTCACTCCTTTTTTCTTTCTTTTTTAAAAATAATAATAATAATAAAATAATAAAAATAAAAATAAATAAATATTCGCTAAGTTTATACAATATGCACAGCCCTCTGGGGCATATATTTTTTTAAATCATAAAGTCTGCCCATCAACAGTAATAATTTCGGCTGGACATCGTAGCTCACAGCTGTGATCCCAGCTCTTTGGGAGGCTGATGCAGGAGGACTGCTTGAGCCCAGGAGTTTGAGACCAGCTTGGGCAAAATGGTGAGACCCCCGTCTCCACAAAAAAGAAAAAATAAAAATAAGTAAAAAAAATAAAGAAATTCACCATTAGCTGTCACTTGTTTACGTTCCATGAAAGGTGTTTCTTCTGTGACCTAATTTGTCAAAACCATGCCAAGTGTCTCAGTGAGCCTCAGACCACACAAGCCAAAAGGGCGAACAACGTTGTTTATGTTCTTATTCTTTTTTTTAATCGCATTTTAGGTTTTGGGGTACATGTGAAGAACATGCAAGATAGTTGCATAGGTACAAACGTGGCAGTGTGATTAGCTTCCTTCCTCGCCTTCACCTGTATCTGGCATTTCTCCCCAGGTTCTCTCTCCCCAACTCCCCACCCCCGACTGTCCCTCCCCTAAACCCCCCAACAGACCCCAGTGTGTGATGCTCCCCGCCCTGTGCCCATGTGTTCTCATTGTTCATCACCCGCCTATGCATGAGAACATGTGGTATTTCATTTTCTGTTCTTGTGTCAGTTTGCTGAGAATGATGGTCTCCAGGGTCATCCACTGCAGCACTGAGCTCATCAGGACGCTGTCTATTCATATTGATAATATTGTTAATAAAAATAAAAATGTTACTATATGCTATGTTTTTCTTTTCATATGCGATTGTTGCAATAACTGTGGAAGCTGCAAATTTTGTGTAAGTCAGAAACGATCATTTCTGCCTCAGTTATAGTGTGAGAAATACAAACAACTAAAGTGTTCAGGCAGAAACGTTTTAGTATTCTGATTGATATATGCTATATTATGTTACTCACAGATATTAACAGTTCAAAAGCTACTGAAAAGTTATTATAATTGTTTTCTTGGGTCTCTAAACTATTTTAATTGGCTTGTCAACCCTTTTCACAGTTTTGTGATTTCAAGAGTATATCTGCAGTTATGCCTGCTATTTGTTATTTTTGCAATATATGTTCTATTTTTACTTCATAGGATAAATAACAGGACATGGATAAGGTCACAATTAAGTATGAAAGTAACCCACAGTTAGATCCTGAAATTTATGTTGTGACAAATCTTTCTAATTGTAAGCTTGGAAATGCCCACGCAGGTTACATCTACACGAGAAAATGCAAAGGTGTTTTCTTTGTCAAAATGCTTGTATATTTACTGAGCACATTTGCAAATGACCCCCGACACTTCCAGTAAAAAGTGCCTCTATTTTGAGAGAGTTTTTGCAAAGTATGCTTTACTTTGGTATCATATAAATGACCCTTCTGAAGTAACAATGAGTGAAAAACTTACCAAGTGAATTAAAATTATAAAATTACTACTTTCTCAGCAAAGTGCTGGATGAGTAACTTTAATTTTCTGAGTCTTTGGCAAGCATGTGACTGCATTAAGTCAGTCATCAATCTTCCCGATGACTCAGTGCAGTTCTGACGTCCATGGGAACCATCCAGTACCCTCTGGGAAGGCTGATATTCATTTACCCTTCCCCACACCTTCTCCTGGATGCCTTCTCTATGCCCTTTAGTGGGTTTGTTTTCTGACAGTATGCAGGAAAGGGAACTGAGGACGGTGGCTTCCATGCTCAAATCTCAGATTTATGAGGTTCCTTTCCCCAGATGGCTCAGAGGAAGGACATCTGCCTTCCTCAGGCTTCTCTTGCCTTATAACCAGACAACCCTTATGATACTTTATAGATACAGAAAAGACAATTCATTTTTTAGGAATTTTAATGAACTTTATGGTTGAGGAATTGAATACACCCAAGGAAATTGAGTCAAACTGCACCTCTGACCCAAAGTCCAGTTGACCTGATTTCCAAACTGAAATCTGAATGAAAGCTTTACTTTTATTTTATTATACTACCAAAAAAGACAATCATTTCTCCTATCAAAAACCTCAACGTAACATAGACGAAACCCTATGTATTTTTTAAGTACGTGGAAACAAAGCAAAGACAGACATTTTTCTGGACCCAACCTGAGCCCATCATCTTTTTTTATTCCTTTCTTGGATTTGAATCTAGCCAGTGAATCCCTCATCTTGTGACAAAGGACACAGTTGGTGTGGATCCAATCCCCCACTTCAGTTTTCCCGTAGAGCTTCCCCTAAACATGGGAGTCTGTATGTCTGTGTTCATTTTCTCTTGCTGTATAACCAGTTACCACAATTACAGAAGCTTAGGCTACATGCAAATGTGCTTTCCCACAGTTCTGTCATGCAGAAGTCTGGGCATGGTTGAGCTGGGTCCTGTGCTCACATCTCCCTTGGCTGCAGTCAAGGTGTCCACTGGTCAGTTTCTTTCTGGAGCTAGGAGCTTGCATTCACGTTCAGCTGGTTATTGGCAGAATCACTGCCTTTCAGCTTTGGGGCTGAGGCCACTGTCCTCTTCCTGGCTCAGCAATGGTCCAGGGTCAGCTCTCAGAGGACACTCAGCTCCAAGCCACTGGGCTCCTCCATGTGGCCCCTCTTGGTTTCAGTTTCTCTTTCAGGAAGGGTGCAGTCCCATCCAGTGACTCACCAGTTAGGTTTGTGAGACCCGGATAATCTTCCTTTTGATGAGCTGAGTAGCAGCCTACTCATGAGAGTGACATTCCATGATATTCACAAGCTCAGGCTGCATACAGCAGAGGGGACTACACAGGACATGAACCCAGGATTGGGGAGCTTGGGGCCGTGTCAGACCTTTGCCCACCACAATGTCAGTGTGGAGTGTGCTGAGATGTGCCTTTCCTTTTTATGCGGTGATCACATTACCATCTATGGACTTCTGAACCTCCAAATTCTGGGATTGGGAGATTATCCTTTGGTACTGCAGCTTTCAGGAACTAGAACTCAACACCAGGCAGACCAATGAATATGCTGCACTCTGTTCTTCCCCCAAAACATCTAACCTTAGTTTAAAAACATCAGAAAAATCCCAGGGGAGGGAACAGTCTACAAAAACACCTGATCAATGCTCCTCAAAACTATTAAGGTCATGGAAGACAAGAAAAGTTAAAAAAAAAAAAAAATATATATATATATCATATACATATGTTAAATCTAATATCATATATATAACCAAATATATATCTTTTAGTAAAAATACATATATTTCTACTATATATATTTAGTAAATATATTTTATTTTAATTTTTGTAAATATATTTTATTTATATTTATATTAAATACTATATAGATTTAGTAACATATATTTAGCAAAAACTATATATCTAATATATATTATATAT
>CM052669.1:2077788-2106763 GCA_028533165.1 Leontopithecus rosalia
GAAGGAGAAGGAGAAGGAGAAGGAGAAGGAGAAGGAGAAGGAGAAGGAGAAGGAGAAGGAGAAGGAGAAGGAGAAGGAGAAGGAGAAGGAGAAGGAGAAGGAGAAGGAGAAGGAGAAGGAGAAGGAAAGAAGGAGAAGGAGAAATGTGCTGCTACAAAAAAAAAAGTCCTTAAAAATTCAAATCTAGACAAATCGAAGTTGATGATTAAGAGCACTCTCATCTCCACGTTCCTGTTGATAAATTGAGACACCACTCTGGGTAATTCAGTTTTGACTAGAATATTAAATATATTAATAATTAAGATTTTAGGCATGAATTAAACTACACTTATGCTTTTCAGCTTAACCTACATGTGCAGATGCATACCAGGTATGGCAGAGCTTCAATACTTGTTGGAGGAAGCGCAGCTCGTCACACATCACGCTCTAGGGCTGAAAGTGCTAGAGTTTGTGCCACCCACCCTTAGGTCTTTGTCCGGTGCTTGGATTGCGGTGGTTCCCAGGGGTGAAGGTTTCCTTAGCAAAGGTGGAGCTCACTTCTTCGGTCAGCTTTTAATAGCTTAAAATCCAATCACTTAATATGCAAACATACAAGGGTCTCCTAAAACTTACTAGCAACATACTAATAATGATAATAATAAATTAGACGAAAATGGGCAACGGGCTTGAATAGACATTTCTCTAAAGAAGATATATACCTGGCCAGCGGGCATAGGGAAAGGTATTGTATGCATTGTTGGCAGAAGTGTTTTATCTACCTGTCTGTCATGTGAGAATGAGCTGATGATTCTACCAGAAGAGAGAATGCAAATGGCCTTAAAAATATCAAGTTTGTTTGAAGAATCTCCCAACTCTAGATAGAATTTGTCATTAAAATCACCCTCAGTGCATCATCACAGCATCAGGTGACTTAGAAGTGGCTTCTAGCAGTTCATGGAAACAGAGTACTTTGGCTCTCCCAGGTAATGGGGCTGTTATCCTTAGACAAGAGTATCAGGTCCTGGATCGTAAGTTCACCTCCTCTAAACCACCTGAATAGGCCTAAAGTAATTCTTACATTCAGGGATTTACTGCTTCCCAATGTCTGAGAACGTAAGGGGTCATCAGAGAATGCACAGGGCTTAGATCAGGGAAAATATATGACAGTTTTGGCCATCAGCTATATCTCCCTAAAGTTCAGTGTTCTTCAGAAACTCTTTAGTGCCACTGGTAAAGTTTGTTCCTGTAGGGTCAATCCAGTAGTTATGTCCCAAGTAGTGTAAAGTCAAAAAAATCTATATAGAAAATATATTTTGAGGAAGATCAATGATGACTGCTTATTGTAAATGTTTTAATGTTATCAGAAAAGCAGAATTCACTTCAACAGAAAACAAAACTGCAAATGAGGCTTGGAGAAGGTTCCAGAAGGATGATCTGCAGAATACAATGGATGGCATGACTATGTCCCACCAGAGCCGTGGACAATGCATGAAACACTCAGCACTGTGGAAGGAAGACAAGCACGGAAATCAGGACTGCATCTCACGATGGAAAGGAATGACGTGAGTCTGCTAACGCTGACTGAGAGATAGCATTGATTGGGTGAGACAAGGACCAGGGACGGATGCCTGAACAGAGGAGCTGGCATCATTGCAGGAGCAGAATGTACTAGGAAGGACCTGGCGCGGTGGCTCACGCCTGTAATCCCAGCACTTTGGGAGACCGAGGCGGGTGGATCACGAGGTCAAGAGATCGAGACCATCCTGGTCAACATGGTGAAACTCCGTCTCTACTAAAGATACAAAAAATTAGCTGGGCACGGTGGCGCGTGCCTGTAATCCCAGCTACTCGGGATGCTGAGGCAGGAGAATTGCCTGAACCCAGGAGGCAGAGGTTGTGGTGAGCAGAGATCACGCCATTGCACTCCAGCCTGGGTAACAAGAGCGAAACTCTGTCTCAAAAAAAAAAAAAATGTACTAGGAAGGTGTTAGGAAAGAAATCTGGAGCTCTGTCAGAAAATGTGCTAAGTCACTCTCCTTCCGTGGCCCTTTCATCAAAGCAGCAGCCAGCAAAGAGGTAATGAAGCCAGAAAACATGAAAACCCGCTGGAGAGAATTGTTGCTGAGTGTCAGGAAGCCACTAACGGCACCAGGAATGCTCCCCAAGATTTGACGTCTGGAATTAAGTCATTAGTCATTTAACTATGTCAAGGAGGCTGAAGGAGAATCTTTTGCTTAATTTGTATAATCATGACTGAAAGGTAAAGAGCAATTCTCTAGCTGTTATTAATATTTGATTAGGGAAAAATGTCCCTGGGCTGGAAATCCACAGTCCGAAATCAGCCACTAATTATCTGTCTGGCCTTGAGTGAACTACTGAATATTTCCTGACATCAGTTTCCCCTGTATAAAACGTGTCCGGCAACTTTCAAACTAACCTCTAGGGAACTGCCCTGGATGCCCAAGCCCTGTAGGGCACTTAAGGCAGAATCAGCACCAAAGGGGAATGCAGAACCCCACCCGCACTCCTGGCAGCCACAGCCACACCTTCTCCGGGTAAGCTCTTCACCAAGTCTTCTGCTTTTCTGCGGGCTACATCATCTTTGAGGAAGTAATCTTGCTAAAAACATATATATATTTGAAAAGTATTGACTCTTCGCAACGAATGCACCATAGATTCAGTCCCATTTTCATCAGGAGACACTGTGTTCTAAATTAGAATATCACACCCAAAAACGCATCTTCCATCCTATAGACACACACTCTTTCACTGTTAGGAGAATGTGGCGAAAGAATTCAATTGATATTTCCCCACTATCATTACAATGTATTGAGCTAGGTTTTCAAAAATAAAATAAATTGGCCAGGCGCAGTGGCTCACGCCTGTAATCCCAGCACTTTGAGAGGCCGAGGTGGGTGGATCACGAGGCCAAGAGATCGAGACCATCCTGGTCAACATGGTGAAACCCCGTCTCTACTAAAAATACAAAAAATTAGCTGGGCATGATGGCGCGTGCCTGTAATCCCAGCTACTCGGGAGGCTGAGGCAGGAGAATTGCCTGAACCCAGGAGGCGGAGGTTGCGGTGAGCCGAGATCGCGCCATTGCACTCCAGCCTGGGTAAGAAGAGCGAAACTCCGTCTAAAAAATAACTAAATAAAATAAAATAATTTATTCTAAGAGTGGATATGCAAAGTATCAACAATCACAGATGACTCTGCACCCATAACACATTGTAAGTCTGCCCCCTTTCTCTGTCCCCACAGTCTCCCTTTGCCCCGAGGACTGATGTCAACACTTACTCCTGTTCCTCAGAGTGTTGGTGAATTTCCTGAATCATTGCAACTCCCGGGTATTCTTCCAGGTTCCAACTTTCTTATTTTTGCATATAAAACAATCGTAATTCTTCTTTTCCATTTATGCCGTCACTTTGCTTAGAATCACCACAAAATATGCTTTCTGTATTTTGCCGTAACTCTCCGGCCTGGAGCAGATACGGTGGCTGCCGTGGCTCGCCAAGTCTTTATAAATTTTGGGCTTCCTGGCCCTGCCGTGACTGCACTTTCTGATCTCCTGTGATTGGGAGGTGCCATGTGATTAATCATAGCTAACAAATTGTGAGCAGAAATAACTGCACGTCATTTTGAGCATGAAGCATTTAGTTGCTGGCATGAAACCCTCCAGAGTTCTATTTCCTTCTGGCAAAGTGACCTCCAGTGTCTAAGGCCGCAGCCGCACTGGCAGCTTCAGTTCTTTTTATATTTTATTTTATTTTTTATTTACTTTTTATTTTTTTAATTTTTATTATTATTATTTTTTTTTGAGATGGACTTTCGCTCTTGTTACCCAGGCTGGAGTGCAATGGTGCGATCTCGGCTCACTGCAACCTCCGCCTCCTGGGTTCAGGCAATTCTCCTGCCTCAGCCTCCTGAGTAGCTGGGATTACAGGCACGCACCACCGTGCCCAGCTAATTTTTTGTATTTATAGTAGAGACGGGGTTTCACCATGTTGACCAGGATGGTCTCGAGCTCTTGACCTCGTGATCCACCCACCTCGGCCTCCCAAAGTGCTGGGATTACAGGCTTGAGCCACCGTGCCCGGCCGCTTCAGTTCTTGAGAAATTCCAATAACAAGAGCACTAGTTAGCGTGCATTGCATTTGCGGTAGGGTTGAAAAATAAAGCTTAGTTTTTTAATCCACCAAGATGTGGGGTTGATGTGTGAATGCATCAGAACTAGGCTAACCTAACAGATGAAAGTAATTAACACGCTCGGAAACTAAAACAGCCTGAAGTGTGTCCAGTCCTGTGAGCTCCATGGGATACAGTCAGAGAGAGCGGCCTGGGGGCAAAGTTGCTTTTTGTACCTCCTCTTCCTGTTTGCTGAGTTCACCTGAGATAAAACTTACAGCTTTCTGATCGCCTTTCAGTAAAATCTTGAGTCCTACTTTAGTACTTTAAATCCCTGGCTGCCATTTCATCTGGGCAGGAGACAGATGAGGGCTAGTTCTTAGTGGGAAGCATCTCACTCTTTTTAGACTCCAAGGTAATGTAATGATGCACATGAATGACACGCATTGTCTTCAACTTTGGTGACTTAAGCTGAAATTCTGAGAGAATTGAAGTCCCTTCAACACCAGCTACATGGTTGAATGTAGGAAAGGACATTGGATTATCAGAAACGAAGAATTTAGAATATACTTTCCGCAAGAGGCAGGGCATTCGACTCTGAAAGGAAGAGAAGGAGCTGTAAGGTGGGATCGATTGGGTCAGCTCCCCTTCCCATAACTTCGATCGTAGCAAAGGGTGCAACAAAAATTAATTTAAAAAATTGAGTCCCTGCTGTTAAGCTTGAACACCAAATCTAAGTTCATAAGAAGGGCCAACAGAAACCTTAAGAGGGAGTATCTGATTCCTCTTTCCAGTGAAGCTGTTTCCAACCAAGTCACCACATCCGAGGCACTGTGGCATTCTCTTCTCAGGGAGGGAGAACCTGTAGAAACTCAGGGTGCTGAGCCTGCTGAGCCTGCAGCTGTGGTGCTCAGCAGAATTGCAATGTTTCAGGTTTCCGGGTTTATCAATTTCCCTTCATAGCTTCTCATCCCACCTCTAGTGTTTGACAGTTTCATTTCCATAATTCATTAAATATTCAATGATTCATAATAACAATTTTCCATGTAATTTTATTGTTCTCATTCTGGCATCGAATTCTTGTACCAAATACCAAAAGTAGAATTACCCACTAAAATAAGGACATTTTAGTTGTCATTCTCCTTGCATTATATTATCAAAAAGAGCTTGTTGCAAAAGAGTTCCAAATATTACTGAAAGATGTTTCACTATTGTAACTCTGTGCAAATGATAATTATGAAACAAAAAAGCCAGGAAGGCAGGAATATTCGACCAGTATCACACTAACTAGAGAGGAAGCCAAGAGAGTGTGAAATCAAGGAATAATCAGTTTTCGAAAGGAACCAGGTGCTGCTTATGCTGTTCAGGTTGTTTCAAGGGCACAAGAAAGGCGGAGGAGACTGTGGAAGTTTGATAGAGAGGAATATCGTGGAAGATGGAGAAGCAAGCCTGGGTTTTTCCGCTGAAGAAAGTGGCTTCTGCCCTGCATCTACTGTTTACATTTCTAGAGTTTGACAGGATGCTGCTTTCAGGCCAAAAAAAAAAAAAAAAAAAGGTGGGGGATGCCAAGTTACTCCTAATTGTGCTTGCAGGCCATAAATTCTAGAATAGCATCTCAGGAGGCAGACCCTTGGAAGGCAGTGCGTGGACCTGTACCCAAATCTTCAAATCCTCGTTCTGTGGTTCTCAGGCTCAGCTTTGAAGCTCTGATTTCTCCTGTCTTCATTTCCTTTTAGTGTAGCTCAGCATCTGGGATCCAGCATTTCCACAGCACCCTCTGGGGCCCCTGACACTCTTTTCACCCACTCACGGCACGAAAGGCAGCCTCAGTGGATCAGGGGTCTTCATGTGTTTATGCTGTGAGGAGAAGCCCCACATGGGGCAGACAGGACTCACTGTCAATTCAAGCTCAGCAATCTCTTTGGTCCAGCTGTTAACTCAGTCATCGGAACTGTCAGGTCCTCCTCGAACAGGTGCTCACTTAGTTTAGAAGACAGTAACAGTGAAGACCTAAGGATGACACCCCTCGCTGGACAGATGCCGTGGGTTCCCATTGCTCTCGGAACCGATGTTCAAATCCCAAGTATACTTCCAGCAGGAGGTACCCGCTGCCCGCTCTAGCCCTCTGCCCAATTCACATGGGGAAATATTCAGGAATCACAATCATCCTCGTTCATCCGTCTTTGAATTTGCTAAAAAGACGTCAACAGTTTTTGCTCATTTGGTATGAGGAAGAAATTCATGAGACTTCATAAAAGTCCAAAGCCAACACGACTATCCACACAGCCAAACAAACCTGTTCTGGTCAGAAAACTGCAGACTTGTGTTTTCCAGAGTCAGAAGAGTTAGGAAATGAAGTAATTAGGGCAGAAACATCCTTGGATATGTACAGGGGTCTGATTAAAGCGGATGACTAGACCACACCTTCGTGTAATGTCACTTCTTGACAATATTTGCAGAACAACGTCGCTTTGAAGAGACTGAACTAGTGACTACACTGGATTTCTCAGTGTAGTTTTGAATCCCTCAAATTGCAATTATACTTCAGGTCTTTAAAACAGCATACAATTGAGTTCTATCAAATTGACAATAATAGTGTCTCATTTTTCGTAACTGGCATTTTTAAATGCATTCCATCAAAGTAAATAAATACAAGACAAAGACTCCTCTATAAATGTGACGGAGAACCATGGTATTTTCAGAGAACGTCGTAAGAAGGAAGCTTCGATTGACCAAGATGGCATTTGGTTGTTCGCAAGTGACCCCTCCCAACGTGAGGTTCCCATGCATGACAACCCCCTCCGTGCTCCTCACTCAGCTTCACTTATTCCATGGAAACTGTTCTAGCGTCTACTTCCGACAGCAGATTTCATGCGCCATAGCTGTGTTGGCAAATCCGGCGTCCACAGGCAACATGTGGCCATTTAAATCTAAGTGGAATTAATTAAAAATAAATACAATTAAAAATCCAGGTTTTTAGCCCTGGCAGCCACATTTCACGGGTTTGGTCACCACCTGTTGTGAGTGGATGGACAGGTGCGGGCATGTCCACTACGGAAGTGCCTTGGACAATACCTGTCACGGCTTCCTCTTTTACCATATGCATGGTACGTTCTTTGACACAGCAAAGAAAACTGGACTCCATGCAGCGGCCACCTCTCAGCTCCAAGCAGTACACATGAAAGTAACGCCTTGTTATTTTTGTATATGCTGGAATTTCAAACTCTGGTCCAGCTGTTAACTCAGTCATCGGAACTGTCAGGCCCTCCTGGAACAGATACTCATTTAGTTTAGAAGAAAGCCAAACAATAATAGTCATTGTAACAGTAATAGCAGTGATAATTATAGTTAATGTTATGCAAATTACTGAAAAACTGATGCTATAAAAAGACTAACTTCATAATGCCACAAATATATTTCAACACGAAGGGCTTCTACAAAATTGCAGGCTGCCTTCCTATCTCTTCTGCATCTGTCTTTTCTGTTCTATTATCTCTCAGTGGCAGCGACCTCTTTAATCTCTTTCCCCATTCATACAGGCATCTGCGAAATGGATACGTTTACATCTGAGGTAATAAGCGCTAACATTTACTGAGCATACTGTATGCTGACCACTGCTATGAAAACAACATACATGGATCCATTTAATTCTCCCAACCGCTGTGTGAAGGTGACGCTGTCATTAACTCCAATTTGTAAATACAAAATGAGATACTTAGGATAAGGCACCTGCTTGCAGTCACTCAACCAGAGAGAAACAGAGCCGAGACCTGAGCTCAATCACAGTGAGTTACCGCAGCCACCTAACACAGAGACTCACTGAGGTTTTCAGCTTCTAAAGGAAACAATGGGAATTCTCCCAGAAAACAAAATGCACAGAAATCAAATTCCACATCAAGGATGCTTTAGGACTTAGGTTATAAAACAGCTCCTTAGTCAGTTCTGGCTGCTATGGCAAAGTACCACTTTGAATTTGCTAAAAGCACTTACACGTGTGCTGTACTCCATGTGCTGGGGAGACCTGTAAACAGCATGCAGGGATTTCTCCCAGCTCGGAAGGCTGGGTGTTGGAGGTCAGGGAGCCAGCATGGTTCCTGGTGAGGCTCAGTCCCAAGTGGCAGCCTGCTCACTTCTTACCGTGTCCTCAAATAGGGGAAAGAGGGCAAATTGCTTCCGGGAGTCCCTTTTATAAGAGCACTAATCCCATTAATGGGGACTCAACCCTCATGATGGAGTCAACTTCCAAAGGCCTCACCTCCTGGTTTAATTGCATTGTGCTTTAGGGTTTCGATATGTGAATTTCGGAGGGACACCACCATTCTGTCCCTTGAGGAAACATCTCTCCATTCCTTTCCTCATGTTGTAGCCAGATTAACAGGTTCTGTCTTCCACTGGGCTTCTGGAAAACTTACTCTGCAGTCGATTTATTACATTGTAACTCACAAAAGAAACCAACCTAGGAAACGCTCCAAGTTTTTGCTGTGTCATCCCTTTTCACTTGGAGAGCTCCTGGAAGGCCTCCTGGCACAGACAGCTGCCCACCCATCTCTCTACTTTTCTCGTCTGTCAAAGTGTTTCTTCTGAGAAGAGGCTGGGCACCCAGGAGCTACATCTCTCTCCCAGCACGCCCTGTTCTTTCCACACTGCGTAAGTATAGTTCAGAAGGACATTTCTAAATAATGCCTCATCTGGTTTGATGTGGCGTTGGTGGTTGTTCTCCCAGATGGAACACAAATGGAAATGAGGTCTGAGCTCTGTCCCTTCTTAGCCCAGAGGCTTAGGCAGCAATTAGCCTTCTGGACACACTTGTCACCCCTAGCTGATTTAGCGGGGCTCCACAGGGCAGCTAGAGAGCTGGTTACAAGGGATAGAGGGCCACAGGGTAGGAGGGCACTGTGTCCTCAACCACCTCTTGGAGAAGGGTCACACCACACAGCCAGGAACACCTGTTTTCAGTTTCAGCTGAGGCAGAGTCACATTTCTCTTACCATAAACTCCTGAGTTTTGGGGGCTCAACTGAAAACATATCTCACATTCCCCCATCTAGTATATAAAATTGGTCTCTGTTGAACGTTGCTGTAATGGAAAACCTAAACTATGTGGTGCGAACTTAGTCATAAGGAAATGGATGGCGAAACATCTGATACTGGAATCAAGAAAGTTGTAGGTTCCAGTTCTGCAGTGAGCAGGCAAAAAAACCATCTCCCGCATAAACCAGGAAAACAGACCACATAATTCTAGAGTGTCGTTATAAACCAATAGCCGGAAATAACATTTTTATGTGTATTGGCTATTATTTGGTTTCTCCTATAATGTATTGCAAAATTGTTATCTCAAAAAGAGATCAACAGCAGCTAAGTTCAGACAGCAGGAGCCTGACAAAGTTGGAAATACTGAGTATTTTTTGACCTTAAATATTAAGAAATATGATTCAAAAAGACTTAAGGTAATTGACACCCAGAAATATTTCTCAAATGAAGAAAAACGCTGAATCTGATTAAGGTTGTGGCCTTCTTATGTCCTGGTTCAAATGGTCTCAATGCAATATCTCAGTTGCAAAGAGGCAATAAATAAGAGAATTTAGAATTTCAGTTTCTAGAAAATACAGAATGCATCCTGGCACGTGGGGCTGACTGAAAGCAAGTGGCTCTTCCTCCACCTACCAAGGAAACGGCAAGATAGGAATAAACAGCCTCTGAGGCACAAAACACCTGGGCAGAAAGAGAGACTGAGTGATGGGTCCCAGTACAGTCCATATTCTGAAGGCAACGGGACTGAGGACTCCAGAGGTGATGCGATTTTCCTTATTCAAAGAAGTGGCCAGGAGGTGAGTTTAGAATGACGTGACTCCTGACCAAGAAACCCACAGTTTTCAGAACCTTAATTGCAGAATATCACGTGCAAAGCATATTAAATGCAAACTAGAAAAACGTCCAACAAACTTCTAACCAAGTTGAGACTGGAAACAAGAATCACCATTAAAAATAAGTTCCTCACGGCCAGGCGCGGTGGCTCACGCCTGTAATCCCAGCACTTTGGGAGGCCGAGGCGGGCAGATCACAAGGTCAGGAGATTGAGACCATCCTGGCCAACATGGTGAAACCCTGTCTCTACTAAAATACAAAAAAATTAGCGGGGTGTGGTGGCATCTGTAGTCCCAGGTACTTGGGAGGCTGAGGCAGGGGAATCGCTTGAACCTGGGAGGCAGAGGTTGCAGTGAGCCGAGATGGTGCCACAGCACTTCAGCCTGGTGACAGAGCAGCACACTGTCTCAAAAAAAAAAGTAAGTTCCTCAGGGTGATTCTGATGCAAGGTCCACATATTACAAGGCACTAAACCATATTAAACAAAAAAATAGATGCTTCACATTAAAATATAAAAACTGTACAATTAACTTTATAATTAAAATTAAAATAAGGTGAGAGTGATCTCTTTAGCAGAGGCACTTTCATCCTTTAATCATTCACACTCATTATCATTAATTCCTTAATAAGGAAAATATGCATTTATAATGTTAACTAAGACTTAACTAACACTGAATTTTTCAAAAGTGCCAAGTGACTTTCAGACAAGAATATATCCATCAAAAGGCCTTTCCAAAGGAGAAGAGGAAAATTATCCTAACTTTAAAGATGGATTATATCACTTTGTAGATTCCAGTCAAATGAAGCATTGAAATAGGATAGACTGAACATAAAACCAGATGAGGTATTATTTAGAAATGTCCTTCTGAATTATACTTATTCAGTGTGGAAAATGGTATCTGTTTCCTAATAGACTATGTGCTATTGAAGATAAGGAGGATGTTGTTTGAAGTTTGTAAGAAATAAATTTTTTCATAATAATGAATGAATTGTGTATGCCAGACAAAATGGCTTAGTAATCACAGAATGCAGATAAAAGAGAAATTTGATTATCCTAATTAATGATGATACTACAAAGGTGTCTCAAGAGTAGCGAGGGGCATGTGAAGGATTAATAAATATGCTCGATTATTTGCAAAACTGCCGCTGACTGTGCTGAAGTATGAGGGGATGTGTTGATGTCTTTGCAATTGCTGAGAGGTTGTCATTTTGCTAGGCAGGGTAACCAGCTTCTGGAGGAGGGCAGAGACAGCAGTGGGACCCACACGGCCACAGCCTCCTGCCCCAGTCTTGGGGAGAACTCCATTGTGAGCACAGACAATCACTTTTTTCTTTTTCTTTCTTTTTTTTTTTTTCATAGAGAACCTTGCTCTGTCACCTAGGCTGGAGTACAGTGGTGCAGTATCGGCTCACTGCAACCTCTGCCTCTGGGGTTCAAGCCATCCTCCCACCTAAGCCTCCTGAGTAGCTGGGATTACAGACGCATGCCCCTATGTCTGGCTAATTTTTATATTTTTAGCAGAGATGGGGTTCAACCTGTTGGCCAGGCTGATCTCGAACTCCTAGCCTCAAGTGATCAGCCTGCCTCACCATCTCAAAGTGGTGGGATTACAGGCATGAGCCACCATGCCCAGCTGAGACAACGTCTTTTGTGAGCAAAATTTGTTGGAGATAAAGCAGGTTACAACTCTGACTCTAAAATGAGTGACACCATATGTTAGAAGTTGTGTCCTTAAAGCCTTCTTTAAAAACAGACTCATGGAATATTATGCAGCAATCAAAAACGATGAGTTCGTGTCCTTTGTAGGGACATGGATGAACCTGGAGAACATCATTCTCAGCAAACTGACACAAGAACAGAAAATGAAACACCGCATGTTCTCACTCACAGGCGGGTGTTGAACAATGAGAACACATGGACACAGGGAGGGGAGCACCACACACTGGGGTCTGTTGGGGGGAATAGGGGAGGGACAGCTGGGGGTGTGGAGTTGGGGAAAGATAGCATGGGGAGAAAAACCAGATATAGCTGAAGGGGAGGAAGGCAGCAAATCACACGGCCACGTGTGTACCTATACAGCTATCTTGCATGTTCTTCACATGTACCCGAAAACCGAAAATGCAATAAAAAAATAGATAAACAAAAACAAAACAAAACAAAACCAGACTCATGTAAAGAAAGCAACGAAGATTTTAAAATATACTTTAGTCAGTATGGGGTGAGAATATGAGTAATTTCTCATCAATTAGAAATTGTCGGTGTAAATCAAGCCAAGGGTAAGATGAAACTTTCTATGAACAGATATCTTTATTATTATTATTATTATTATTATTATTATTTAGCTAGAAAAATGAGGTGTCCGTGGCCACCACCAAGTTTTCAGAGTTTTTCAATGTGGTGGAGCGTCTCCCAGGGCCACAGCTCTGGCCGCACGTGCAGCTTCTCTGACATGGAGATTGCCTGCACTGTGCCCCCCAGGGTGCGCTCTGGGCATAGCCGTTCTGGAAGGAAAGAACCTGGAAGGGAGCAACGCTGCAGGAGAAAAGTCGGCCCCTGATACCCACTCCACTAGGGCTTTAGGACAGCCTGCGAGACACAGAGGCTGGAGGGCCTAGGTTACCCTTGCCTCTGCAAGCAGTCATTGTGGTCTGTCTGGGAGCAGCTGACTTTCTTCAGCCAAGCAATCCCTGAAGGTGGCTGAAAGCCGAGCTTCTGGCTGCAGTCACAGCAGCTTGGAGAATAAATCTTCAGCCCGACAGGGAAGGGGCAGGTGCCTCACAGCCTTCTCTAGGACCAAGAGCTATGCGGCAATGCTTCTGTTTTCAGCTGCAGAGCCAATTCAATATGGAAACCGACCCTCCAACTGCAAACTAAAAGGGCAGAATATTAATAAAATACACATTAATATTATTTTTATTGCACCAATATATTTTTTAATACCCGAGGATTCTGCAGAGGTAAAACACTGAGTAAAAATAGGAGGAAAAGAAGTGAATGAAGCTCTGACTTGTCTTTTACCCAGAAGACATTTTCCAAACCCAAGTGAATTTAACCTTTTTCAGAGCTTTGAAGGATGCAAGACACAGGAGATTAAGTCTACCAGGGCCTAAAAGTGATACATCGAATAGGACAGCTTATAATAAACTGGAACCCCAGAAGACACATGTAAGGGTCATGGTGAACTAAGACGTACCACTCTCTGGGAAAAGAGGAAGGAAATGTGTCTAAATCAATTGTATCCCTGGGTGAAGAGGTCGCTCTCTCATGCCGAGAACTCACACTCGCAGCTGGAGCTGCACCTGCCTTCTCCACACCTGGGTGGCTCGAACGAAACCTCACCTGGGAATTTAACTCAGAAAACCCAGTGGACAATATGCACAGTGAAACTGCAGAATCAATTGTGATTTTTCCCCACAAGATTACACATTTAACCTCAATAACTTCTCAGAGTAAACCTTCCACATGGGGCAAGTTCAGAGTTAATCATCAAGGTAACCAAACAAAAACAGCATACAATGAACAAGAGCCAGAAGGAGCAATAAAAAACCATCAAAACTGAAAACCGTCCAAATAGTATAACGCTGGCAGAATGTAAAATGGAGGTTAAAAATGTTTCATCAAAAGAAAGTTTTAACTCTGAGCAAAGGCCAGGAGCCTATCGAAAAATCAACAGGTAGATCTGAAAAAGGTAAAGTGTCAAATAGAATATATATAAACTAAAAATATAATTAAAACTAAAATCGCATTGTGTGACTCTAACCACAGATTACATGTATTTGAAGAGAGAATATTTAAACTGGAAGTAAATTTTTAAAACACGCAAAATTCAACATAGAGGGATGACACCTGGAAAACATTGAGAAATCAAGGACAAAAATTCTAGTTTGAAAGAAATTATCATGCATAGAATTGAAGTCATAAAAGGAAAGCAAAGACAAAATAAACACAACATGAAGCACTAATGTCTGTGTGTGAGCTGGGTGTGTGTGTCTATAAACTGATAAAAGAAATTGATCTTCAAAGTCAGGAATTACAAAAAGATCCCAACTTAAATATACCAAAAAAAAAAAAAAAGAAAATCCACTGCGTCACAGAGAAACTAAAGAATACCACAACCAAAGCAAAGCAACATGTCATAAAAGCAGCCAGATACATAGATGACCTACAGAAGAAATAAATTTGTGCAGAAGTTGGCTTTTCAATGACGGTTATGGAAACCATGAACCAGCGAATATCTTCAATACGTTTGTGGAATAATAAATGGCAACTTGGGGCCGTGTGCCCTGAGAAAATGTGTTTCAGGAGTGAGGGCAAAAAATAAAAAGGCTTCTCAGGAAATCAGTGAAACGAAGAAAATAATTGGTTTTGCCATCACTAGCTCTTAACCAAAGGAACTTCTAAACTCCGTGTTTCTGTCGGAGGAAAAGCGACGCACAGAAGCTCAGTGTGAGGTGCAAGAGGCACCTCCAGCCGAAGGTACAGTTTTGGGAAATGTAACAAATATTGCCCATGTGTTCTTCAAGGTCGAGAAGCTCCTCTAGGATGAAAGACACACCCCAGTGAATTCATCCCAAGTTGGGAGGATGTCATGGGGAGAAGGGTTCTTAGTTTCCTTGCATCAAATAGCAAACTAAATATGTAGATAAACAAATAAAATAGCAACTAAAGTGGCTATTTTCCAAATTAGTGTAGGAGAAATGGTGAAGAAAATTTACTAAGTAAATCCAAAAGGAGGTCAGAAAGAACGTTCTTAAAAAACCGTGTAGCCAGGTGCCCCGTGGCTCAGGCCTGTAATCCCAGAACTTTGGGAGGCTGAGGCGGGCGGATCACCTGAGCTCAGGAGTTCACATTCAGCCTGGGCAAAATGGTAAAATCCCATCTCTACTCAAAATACAAAAAACTAGCCAGGCATGGTGGTGAGTGCCTATAGTCACTTGGAAGGCTGAGGCAGGAAAATGGCTTGAACCCAGGAGGCAGAGGTTGCAGTGAGTCGACATCACAACATACACTCCATGAACCTGTATAACTAGAAATGAGACTGAGGAGGTGAAGCCAGGCCCCCCGGAGTGGAGGGCAGGGTCACGTGTGTGCTGTGGCCAGAGGTGGCTAAAACCCACCATGGGAAGGCAGAAAGTCAGGGTCTGGTGACTTCCACCGCTGGTGAAAGGGCCCAGGAGCATTGTGTGGCTTTTCAATATCTGATAAAGAGACTTTAAGGCAGAAGCCTTGACTGGGGTTAAAGGAGCTCTCACATGATAAGAGTTTCAACTCTTCAGAAAACCTGACAGTTCTTGACTCCTGGGCTCTTAACACAGCCTTGGAACAGAAATACCTAGAATTGACAAGATAATTATGCAAGCTTACCAGTTATATTTCTTCTAAAATGATCATGATGACTGCAGGATTCCAATAAACCGACATGTTGCATTTCATTACAAAGGATCTTCAAAGTACGGTGGTCTAACTATTGATCATGGGGTAAAATTTGGGTCAAGCAAAAAGAGATACAGGCCAGGTGCAGTGGCTCAAGCCTTTAATCCCAGCACTTTGGGAGGCCCAGGCAGACAGATTACTTGACCTCAGGAGTTCCAGACCAGCCTGGCCAACATGGCAAAACCCCGTCTCTAAGTACATCTCTAACCCCATCTGAAAGTACAAAAATTAGTGGGGCATGGTGGTGGGTGCTGGTAATCCCAGATACTCAGGAGGCTGAGGCAGAAGAATCACTTGAACCCAGGAAGCAGAGGTTACAGTGAGCTGAGATTGTACCACTGCACTCCAGCCTGGGCAGCAGAGCAAGACTCTGTATCAAAAAACAAGCAAACAAACAAACAAACAAAAAACACACACAGACACAATGATTCTTGAAAACATTGGACAATAAATTTATTTTTTGGGGGGTCTCATCTGTTAAATTGATTGCAGCGGTGTTGTGAGGAAATCATTTTGGGGGAATAACAGAAGACTGTACTATCAATATCTGATAAATCCTTGTGTCATTTTTCATTATTATTTACCTGGTGTCCCAGGAACCCAAATAATTGTGCCTACTTCAGTGGGAAACACAAGTCCTAGTTCTGGTGACAAAGTATCTTCCTGACTTAAAAATGTTCTTATTGCACTCTAGCATTTTATTACATGACAACATGTGATGGCTTTGACTTGTCTGAACTTTCCCACCCACACGAATACTCACTTACTCAACAAGGAAACCAACTGTCCCTCTTTTCTCTCCGAATGCGCCTTGAGGACCTTGAGGACTATGCACACGAAAGCTAATGTGCACCACCCCACCGCATTTCAGGCCCTAATTACCAGGTCCTGGATTGCCATAGGACCCACTGGCCAGAAAGGGGAGAGGAGAGAGAGCAAAGACTGAAAGAGACAGTGAGAGCAAGAAATAGAGTCGGCCGGGCGCGGTGGCTCACGCCTGTAATCCCAGCACTTTGGGAGGCCGAGGCGGGTGGATCACGAGGTCAACAGATCGAGACCATCCTGGTCAACATGGTGAAACCCCGTCTCTACTAAAGATACAAAAAATTAGCTGGGCATGGTGGCGTGTGCCTGTAATCCCAGCTACTCAGGAGGCTGAGGCAGGAGAATTGCCTGAACCCAGGAGGCGGAGGTTGCGGTGAGCCGAGATCGGGCCATTGCACTCCAGCCTGGGTAACAAGAGCGAAACTCCGTCTCAAAAAAAAGAAATAGAGTCAATCCTCTATTTCAAACCTTTCAGGGGCTTCCTCGGTCCACATAACAAAATCCATTCAAATGTATGCTTACTGGAATGAAGTGCACTGTCTCCGAGCTCTGACTTCTGCCACATACCCTATTTTATTATTCTAATGTCAGAACTAACTTATATGGATAGGTTACCTTGGCTTTGCTTTATGAATGGATAATCTTGGGAAAATTCTTATGCCTTTTTGAAAGCTCTTCAATAGAATAAATCAAAACCCCGCTTTTTTTCTGGCACCTTCATATTTTAATTCAGTGTGATATGCCAGACTCGTTTTTCCTTTACAGACCTGCAAAATCTAGTGCCCTTTGCGTTTCCATATTTAAATTTTTTAGAAAACATCATCTTCTTGATACCAACATTTCAGAGATGAGAAATGGCAGCTACTTCAAAATGAATCTTCAACAGCAGTTGGAGAGGGTTTAAAGACAAGGTATGCAGGAATGTGGGTGTAAGATATCAGGAACTCCATGAATCAGTTTCCCTCTGCGAAAAACCCAAGCAAGACGGGCTCATTAGACTACAGCTGTCCACTGCTAGTGGAAAGTATTTAAGATAAGGATTTTCATAACTTTAGGATACAATCGTTTTCAGGTTCTTTCTATGCTATTGGCCATGGGCCAAGTTTCTCAGTTTGCTGTTGATTTTTGGTCAATAACTGTGAATGGTACATTACCAGATGTTATAACCAATTTGTTTTATAACAGTTTCTTTTAATTATTTTCCACTTTGATACCCACTTGTCACAGTGCTGGAGCTACAGACCATCTCTAAGTTTGATTTTTGCAAAGACGTTGATGCATTTCAAGAAATTAAAGATAATAATGGAATTGATAATAATTATACATTACATTAAAAATAATCAACAGGCCTGGTGCCATGACTCTCGCTTGTAATCCGAGTACTTTGGGAGGCTGAGGCAAGTGGATCACCTGAGGTCAGGAGTTTGAGACCAGCCTGGCCAACATGGTGAAAACCCATCTCTACTGAAATTGAAAAAATAAGCTAGACATATTCGCTCACGCCTGTAGTCCCAACTACTCAGGAGGCTGAGAAACAAGAATGGCGTGAACCTGGGAGGTGGAGGCTGCAGTGAGTCTCCACCGCGCCACTGCACTTCAGCCTGGGTGACAGAGTGAGACTCTGTCTCAAAAAAATACATACATAAATAAAAGGAATTAACAAAGAGTTTCTTGATGGTAAAGTCACCCGTGTGTTTCTATCAGTGACCTTTATGGCTCTGTGTGTCTGTGTGGTGTGGGGAGTGGAGTATGTGCTGATATTATCCCCCATATTTCAAGAAAAGAAAATATCAGGTTACATGATAAAGGTGAAATAGCTGGTAAGTTCCGGAACCGTGGCAAAAACCCAGGCAGTCTTGTTAAGAGTTCATATCCTGAGCCATGTTCCTCTTATTTTACCTGAAACACACTATCTGCTTTATTATTATACGTAAATATCCTAATTGAATTACAGTATGGTGTGCATTCATATGCAGTTTATGTATTTCAATAAAGTGGAGATTCAACTTATTCCTTTCTATGTGACTATAACTGTAGCTGTCTGTTTGCCTCAAGGATCTTAAAAGCCTTCAAGGTGAAGACCAAGCCATAATTACTGATGTATCCGAAACACCCATAATAACATCCAGTCCAAAGTAATAGCTTAATAACAGTTTGAAGAGTAAATTAATAACTTCAAGATTACTTTTTGTATTTGAAGCTTAGGCAAAGGAAAGTCAATGATGCCTTATCAAAAGGCCTTAAAGGATATCCATCTTGCAGTCCTGGGAAACCAAGACAAATCAAAGGTCTGCCTTTATGTCATTCATAGGGGTGCTCTGTGAGGGATTTTTTTTTTTTGCCATTTTTAAGCCTGACGTAATCTGGTAAAGTTTGCCATCTGTGAAGGTCTCCTGGGTAACCATACATTGCACCCACCCTTGTCTCAGAAGAATGAATTACATACTTCCAGAGGAAAAAAAAAATCAAACTGTGGTATTGAATGACTCTAGATAGAAGGTTTGTTTCTCCGTAACTCTGTCATGTCTTCGAGACTTTGGAATTTTAACACCCCATCCCAGTTCATTTCCTACCACATACTTGGTATTCAAAGAATTTCTTAAAACATAGTGTTCAAGAAATCTTTAGAGAAAAAAAACTGTGGAAAGTAAAAAGCATATTTTAATAGAAATAAAACTAGACATTATGATAGAATCTGAATAAAAAGGGAAATATAACCTTTAGCCTGGGGAACAATATCCTGTAAGAATTCCATAGAATATCTCTTAGTAAATATAATAAAAACACTCATTGATTAAAAGAAGTTAGATCTATGGCTCATAACAACATCTCATTGATTGGAAACCACTCTCTGTAATAGCTTTCTTCCTTGTGGTATCTGTCAGGAATTAACCTTCCAGCCTCCTGATCACGTGAAAGGAATTCTTTGTTTCTGCCGCTGCTCACATGACCCCATCCATGACATTTAATAAACGGCATCTATTGAACAGAGATTTGGGTTTTCTAGAAATGAAAAACCCATTGTAAAAGCAAGGCATTTCTCTATGGATTGTATGATAGAATTTAACCACATGATCTGGAGACCTAGCGATATTTTAGCAAACTTTACTACCTCTGAAAAATGACTACTTACAAAGAGATAAGTAAGTTTCAAACTTTACAACATGTAAATAGATTGAGAAGCAATCATGTATTTATTTACTCTTTAAAGGATGCCTTTAAAAATATAAAATGTTCTTCTTATTTAAAGCAATGAGTTAAAATTATACCAAATTCTGTACATAAAAAAGTTAATATGCTAATAAAACAGTCAACAAAGTTTTATTATTAACACTAGGAAATCAATCTGCATGTCCTAACAAGCAAATAACAAAACAGATGAACATTTTAATAAAACATGATCTCTTTTAATTCCAGCTACAAACTTGTGTTGCTTTCTTAAGCAGAAATAATAAAAATAAAATAAAATAAATAGAAAGAGTATTGGCATATTTTAACAAAATACCTACATAATTTTATTGTTCACATAAAAAAAGTAAATCTGTGAAAGAGAGGGGTCATGAAAACAAAATGGCATACACTTTTCAGTCCTTCTCAAAAGGATAAGTAATCTTTCATGCTGATTGTCTACATTTTTTAATAACCCCTGAAGAAGTAAAATTAATGATTAGCATTTCAATTCAGGTTTGAATTTGGATCTGAAACTAACTGAAATAAATTTTACTGAAAATTCTCCAAAGGAATCTAGAAGCACTCAGGTTCAATCACACTCTACTCTTGTCAGTATTTTTGCATTAATATAACCACTCTCTTTCAAAATAAGTTTTAATGAATTCAGTTTGCAAGTGATTGCTGATCTTAATGGAAAAATAATTTCAAAGAAAATCCTTAGCTATTCAAATGTCACTCATATATACAGCACAAAGAATTACAATGGAAGAGATAAGCAGAAAGTGGTGGTCACAAAGTTTATCTACAAATTTGATAAGAATGAATCCATTACGACTGCAGAGGATTTTGATTATGGATTTGCCCTGTGTGGAAAACGCTAAGGCTGACGCTGCCTATCCTGGCTCTTCCGTGACATACGACCATCTCTATTCCTGTCATGCCCAGACACAGGCAAAGTCTGCAGAGTAGCAAACAAGTTTTTGCAAATAAAAGCATCAGGAAACTTATTTTGACTGCACAATTAAAAAAAAAAAAACCTAACACATTTTTTACTAACAATATTTGATCAGAGTTTTATGTTACATGGAAATGTGAAAATATTGAATTCAGTCAGTGGAACAACGTTTTGGGTTCGATTTGAAATATACCAAACACTATAATTCACAACCAGCGGGCAGGAAAAAATTGAATATCCAGTGGTAACTCAGGTTTCTGCCTAACGTGGCCCTCAGTCCGTGGGAAGCAAGATTGAATAAAATTAGAAGTAATTTGATCGACTAGCTCATATCCTTTGATCAAATGGCTCAGAATTGTGCTGAGACTTTCTCAAGTGACCAGATAGAATGAAGTCGAAGGGAGTAATGTCTGCTGCGTGGTAATGGGGTGACTCACAAACGCAGATGAAGAGAAAGAGACAGACAGAAACAGAGAGAGAGAAAGTCAGAGACAGAGAAACACAGAAATGAAGAGACAGAGAGGGAGAGAGGGAGACAGAGAGGAAGAGAGACACAGGGACAAAGATAAAGGTGGGGCAGAGAGAAAGTCAGAGAGAGAGACAGAGAGAGTGAGAGACAGTGTGGGGGGTTCCTCAGGAGACGGAATATCAAAACACTGGTAGATTACCACAGCACTCACTGGTTCCAATAAACCAGTGCACTCATAAATCATGGGATTTCCTCGCTGGTTCGCTCACCGATTCAGCATCTTTGGTGCACATTTGCTCTGGGCCAAGGACTGCTCTTAGTTTTGGAGTTGTTACACCATGGGCAGAATAAGACCCTTGCCTCTAGGAGCCGCTGTCAGCATTCTTACCAAAGGAAAGCTTAGACGTCTTCCCCAGAGAAAGTTCTTCCTGGAAATTTACAGAACTAGTGTTTAGCACAGCTTCACACACATTGTGGCCTCTTGGAGGGTGGAGGGCAGAAGGAGGAAGAGGATCGGGAAAAATAACTAAGGTCTTAGGCTTAATACCTGGATGATGAAATAATCTGAACGACAGAGCCCCTGACATATGTTTACCTATATAACAAACCTGCACATGTGCCTCCGAACTTAGAATAAAAGTTTTTTAAGAGATTATTTGATAGCCTAATGTATACCAGATCAAATGTTTGCGAGAACTGCCAAGAATCTTTAAATAATACAGTTTGCTTTCAATTGCACCTTCTACTTTTTGTTTTAATTTTTAGATTGTCTTACTTAAATTCTGTCAAGTTACTATAATTATTTTTACATATATTTAAAGGAGAAGCATTTTGTATGACATTGCTTATACCTTTTGACACATTTTTTACCATTCCCTTTTCTTTCTTCCGTCACTGAACTTCTTAACAACACTTCCACTGAAAATCTTTGATCACTGCAAGTGTGAAGTCTACTCCATACCTATCATTCATTCCATGAATACTTAACAATACAAAGAATGACAATAAAGGATAGCTAATACTTTTTTCTTATTCTGTGTCAAGCACTGTTTAAGGACTTTACATATACAAACACAATTAATTCCCAAACTAGTAATGGAAAGTGAATGTAATTAATACATTTATTTCACAGGTGAGTAAATTGAAGCACAAAGATTTAATCACTCACTAAAGACACACAACTAGCATGGAGAACTAGATGATTTAGAAGATAGTCCCATTGTAACACTAATTAATTATGAATAAAACACACTTTATCAATATATTGGTAACACTCATTAGAAATGTGATCCCCCAAAATCTCTGCCTACAAAAAAGAATAAGGAAGCTAATGAGCAAAACAAGGGTGGAGGGCACAAAACAGCAACTGAACCCAACAGGTGGAGCCTCACTGAAAGCCAATGCCGATAGAATCAGTATGATCAGTGGACTAGGTCTTTGAGCATGCCTGGAAGAGCTGAGCCCGACATTCCCACATTACGTCTAGGAAACTTGGGTGAACTCTTTCAGCTGAAGTACCTTCCAAGAAGCAGGGGTATCACAAAGGTTTTCATCCAAGTGGTATAATCTAAGAAAAAAATTCTAGAAACAGGAAATACTAGATAAATCATGTTATTGAAATGGTCGCCACCACCAGAATCCAAGTGCCAATCATCTAGGGCCCATTAAGGTGCCGATAAATCGTGGGTCAAAATCTTCTGCCCAAAGGATGGAAGAGAAATGAATTCAGCCAGTGGATCCTGCCCCCAAGCGTCAAGGTTTTCTTCATGAGATACTGTATCTCACACCCGTTCACGTCGAGCCTGGATGAGCACCCCACATCCGGAATGGATGTGCACCAAGCCTGTGTCCAACACACCCTGGGCACGGAATCCAAAACACAGTCAGGAAGCTGGGATGAGGCGTTGCTAGGTGACAAAGGTAAACAGCAGGTTGCCATGGCAATTCCCCTGGTGAGAGAATGGAGAGGGTGCTGGGATGGGCACCTGTAGGCGTTTGGCACACAGACGGCCGTTGCCTCAATTCATGACCACCCTTGGCTTACCACATCAGGAATCGCTCATTATCTCTGGAGGAGAGTCTTCGATTTAGGTGGCCTGGATTAGCACAGATTGAAAACAAACAAATAGGAGCTGGAGAGGCACCACGTAAACAAAGCCATCATCAGTGAGACGCAGCCGTTAAAATAAGCAGTAGATTAGCACGTCTCTCCCCGGAGAACTTCAGAATGTTAAATTGTCAATTACAAAAAATTAATCGGGACCCAAATCCAGCATCGTCTTTGATGTGTTTATTTTATCGTATATAATACTGCATCCAATCTCTCTTTCAGCAAAAGCCATGGTCTTTATCTTGGAAACATATCCAGAATTCCACCACTACTGTACTAACACCATTTCATCCACAAGGTCTAACTGGCAAGCCCATGACCATACTTCTCTGGGATGACATCATTGCATCCTGACTGGTGCCCTCTCTTTCCCTCTGTCTGAATAGTCAGGAACGTGTGCTGTCCTTCCTGAGAGCATCTTAGAGACCATTAGTGGAGCCCAATGCCAATGAGGTCAGACGCACTGACCGCCTACCAGGGGGGCACGCTGCCCCTCAAGTAGATCACCCCTGTGAAGCCACTTGTCCTTCCAGAAGGGCCTCCATGCTTGCCTTCATTAAGCCATTTCATCCAGAGAAATGGGGCAGGAACACGATTTGCTTATTTGATAGCTATGCTTGTCCAGGGCTGAGAGAGAAACAAGGAGAAGCCAGTCGGATGGGATTGAGCTAATTACATATGAGAAGATTTATTAATATTTTGCATATCTCTATGACAATTGTATATTAGTAACAGCCTCCTCATTTTGCTCTGAAGGGAGTGTTCTTTGTATGTGGTGCTGACATCGCCTGTCTTTGCTCAGGAATAATTTCCTAGGTATTCTTGTGAACTAGGAGTTCTTAAACTTTACATAACGAGAATTCACTTGCACCTTCAGAAATCAGCTAAAAGTATGACATGTATCGTAAGTTTTTTAAAAGTTACGTCTGGTTGAATGGAGACTAGTACTTCTCCAGGCTTCTTAGAGTTACTTTTTCCTAGAATCTGCACACAGAATTTTAAGTTCTCGTAGCTACAGAACCTATGACTCACTGAGTATGATTAGTAATGCAGCCATTGAAGGCATGATAATTAATGCTACAAATACCATTATTTGTAACTAAATAATAAGAAGATCAAACTAGACATAGTGTATTTTCATTATGATTTTAAAAACATAAAAGAATATCAGACATGCTTGCTTAACAAAATTATCTTCCCCACAGAACCTCTGACATTCAGAGAGGCTCCAAAACAAAAAGTCATTTGAGTAAAGCTGTAGGTGTAAAAGAAATTTAAGAGTTATAATCAATTTTAAAATCATTAAATGGTAAACATGAAATCATATGCTTCTCTTGACCTAAATAAATGTTTCAGCCTGAGGATAAAGAAAACTAACAGGGCTCAGTACAGCCGCCTCTGGTGTGAGCGCCGCCTCTTCGTATTTTGTCGTGAATGTGTTTCTGTTGTAGCAATCTTGCTTTCATCGCCCTGGGTGCCTTTCATCAAACACTGTGCCAGCCGTTTAATACACAAGAGGCTGGAGAAGTACCAAAAAATCCTTCATCAATATGTTTATATTAAAAAAATGTCAGTAAAGAAAATTGCATAACAACTTATGGTGACTTTATTATTGAACTTTATTTTTACATTGCTTCAGTATGTATTAGTTAGTAGATGCAGCCAAATAAAAGAAATCACTACTAGATAATGTGACATGATTTTTATTAGATCAAGGGACCACAAGTTGCATGACATAAAGATGTGGTAATCATAGGAAAGACGACATCCTCTAAGTTACTCTAAAGAAGGAAAAAAGAAAAAGCTGTTCTGTGGCCTGGAAGTATTACGGTCATAAACTGATAAAATTACCCAGAAAAGCCTTAGAGACATCAGAATATTCCCTATTTAAGCAGCAATATGCTGAAGAATAAATTTCCATTTTTAGTAGCTCAGTTCTATTCTCTATAACCCCTAAAGGGCAATGCTGTTCAATATATCTTTGAAATGACAGAAACGCGGCCGTTTAGTGTGTTTATTTAACCAGCTAATGTTTATTGGCAGGCTTGCCTCTTAAGTACACTAATATTGTGTTGGATGCAATGCCTTTTATTATTTTTTCTTGTAGAGATTTTGTTTGAAGCTTGAGGAAAATAATATTCCATAGAAGTTTTTGGCTTTCTTCCCTCACAAATTTATAGATGAATAGAAATAGATAATTATGACATTTTAAATAAAATGGAAACTTAGAGAAGTATTTTCTGATTTCATAAGTACCAATACCACTGCACAAAATATTACTCTCAAAGAAAGAAATTATGTACGTTTATTAATTTGCTGAGATAAAAGCCACCTTTGGTTATTTCTTATTAAATTTACAGTAACATTGCAAAGAAAGGCTAACTTTTGATATAAGTGAAAGGCCAGTCAGAGCTTATTAATACCATGTATGAACATAATAATAATTTCAAAGATTAAATTTCTTAAGGAATTATTATTCATTCTTAACATCTTGGCTATATGAGTTAGGCATCATTTCTTACCTGCGATTTTTATTAGATATTTTTGAGGAAACCAGGGTTTATGAGGCTAACGGTGTATTGAGAGTGAAGAGCAAGTCTGCCTTGGTCTTGAGAGTTCTTTCTCTGGAGTCTGGTGTTTTCTCACATGCATGTGTGATGGGCACTCAGCTGAGATGTGAGTCATTCTCTCTCTGCAGAAGTCTCCTCCTCAGTGCAGTGCTGTGCAAGCTCTGGGTTCCATGACTTCTCTGGATTCCCAGGTCATTTCTCTCCTGGCTGGGAGACGCTGTGCTCTCCCTGAGCTACTTAATTAGTTTCAAGTCAGTCCTTTCTCTGTGGACTATCAAATTCATCACCTAAGACATACTATTTAAAGGTAATGCCAAAACTTGTATGAATTTGTTAATATAATAACATAACTGCATTTCGTCCCAATCCACAAGCCTAAAATCAGGGATTGAGTTTTTAGCAGTGGAGGAGCTCACTGATGCGTCTATCTTTCTCCTGGCACAGCACTATCCAATTATGTTGAGCTCATCCTAAGCTTCATGTGAGTTCCCTGGATATCTACACAAATAATCATCATGCCGACAAAACAGGGGTAATATGAATAAACAATCAAAATATGTTTGAAGCTATTACAAGTTGTTCCTAGGTAGAAAGTATGTTTAAAGCAAGCATTAATGGTTCATTCTATACTAGGATCTAATAAAACCCATCCAGATTTTCACAAACTGCAAAATCAATTTTTGCTGATCATATTTTAGTAAATCTTGGAATTACTTGCAACTCTTTAATAAGAGAGTTTTTTAAATAAATACAAGCAAGTTTTTAAAAAGATCCAAAATGATTGTTTGGTCAAAGAAATCAGAACAATAATATCAAGGTATATTTAAAATAATGAAAAGACTCTATATATCAATATATGCCCAACATAATTATGGCAGGCATGTTATGGCTGCCAAAAATATGTTTATCAAAAGAATTCCTAAAACCTACCCCTATGTTAGGAAACACGTCAAACGGAAATTCAGGTTGCAGATGGCATCGTTTGCTAAGCATCTGACTGTAAGAAGGAGAAACTGTTCTGTATCATCCAGGTGGCCCAATGTCAGGAACAGGGTCCCTAAAGTGGAAGAGAAAATCAAAAGACAGAAGCAGAGAGGTGGCATCTTGAGGACTTGAACCAACATGGCTGGCTTTGAAGATTGGAGGAGATTCGAGTCCAGGAATGCAGGTGACTTTTGTTAGGCTGGTACAAAAGTAAATGCAGTTCTTGACATTTTAGTGCATCAAGAAGCACAATTCTTCTGCACTAACCTAACAGAACCCGCAGAAGGCATGTCAGCAGATTCTTGCCTGTCACCTGCAGGGGAACAGCCGTGCTGATACTCTCATTTCATTCCCATGATATCCACTTAGGACTTCTGAGCTCCAAAACAGTAAGGCAATAAATGTATGCTGTTGTCAGCCTTAAGGCTACGATAAGTTGTTACACAGCAACAGGAACTATTTTCTAGCTTCAAATGTGTTTATGCAACAAAAACAATCTAAGCCATCACCTCAACGCATATTTCTTAAGTTCAAAAATATGTTAAACAAAAAACAAAGCACCCATTCATAACAACACCCCAGTAGCAGCAAACACACTTGGCACCTATCTTGTTTTCTAAGACCATTCTCCTATAAAACGAACCAGGACTCCTTCAAGGAATGGCTGATTCTAGGACTGAAGTAGAAAATATGTAAGATAATTCCAGAGTATCTTGTGATACCAGAAAACAAGGACGTTCTCAAAACAAGAGCAACAACCAGAAAAAAAAAAACAAGTAAAGAACAGTATTTGTAGTCTGTTCTGTTGATGTAATGTTACACACACACACACACACACACACACACACACACACACACAAGCAAAGGGTATTTTGACTCACTGGTTTTTCTCTCCAAAACACACAACCCCAATCTAGTCATAAAAACGTCACACTAATACCAGGTGAGGGACACTGTATTAAACACCTGAACAGTCCTCCTCAAATATGACAAGGTCATCAGAGACAAGTCTGAGAAGCTGCCTCAGACAAGGCGAGCCTAAGGTCGCATCACAGATATAGACAGGATCCCAGAGTAGCAAAAGGCCATTAAGTGTGCAATAAAGTAATCTCAATACAGTCTGCACTTTCGTTAACAATAACGTGTCAATACTGATTTATTATTCATATCAAAAGTGCCATACTAATGTAAAGAATTATCATGCTAATGTAAGGAAACAGAAGGTAGGGTATACAGGAATCCATGCTGCTTGTTTTCTTAAAAATTGTTCCAAACTTAAAAAGTTTATGTAAAAGATGCATAAAGAAAACAGGAAAATAAAATTTTTGAAACCAATAGTTAATATATTTTAAAAATGTAACGTTAAAGTTGTAAGAAAATCTGTAACTAAAAAAGCTGGCTCTATAAAATATAATCACATAGAAAAATCTTAATATACACATTCATATGCAAATGAAATCAAGTAGGTAGCAGATAGTATTAAAAATACTTAAAAATTAATTATAAAATGAAAACATAATATAATTTTGCACAAGCGGTTCTAGTTTATATGAGCCATAAGTTGTGTTGGGTGCAAGGGTGCCGAATCGTTATTCTTACAGTTGACAAATAGAGAGAAAAGGTAGTAGGCATCCCGCCTGCTCTGAGCTCTATCATTGGCGGGAAACGAAATCCTTCACTATAGACAAATTCCAATTAATTACACAAGGACCAACAATATTAGAACATCACAATTTTACAATCCCCAATGAAATCTTTTTTAAAAGAAACTATCACCATTAGCTGCTAAGACCACGAAGCAAAATTTTGGTGTGAAACTTCCTGCTGGGAGTGTGAGGCTGGGCACGCTGATTTAACTTTGGCATCAGTCAAATGGGACAATCAGAAACTGTGGCAAATAACGTGATGAGATGGGAAGCTCGTAGCCTTGCCTGTGAATCATTTTATGTTCAGACAATCCTGAATCTAACCCAAGTGTTCGCTCTTAATATTAGAATGTAGAAAAGGGCTGGGAGACCCTCGGCAAAATCATAAATGTGAAGTTAGACAAACGTGCTAGTGCCCCCAGCTTAGATGAGCATAGTATTGACTTTGACCAATACATGAGTGATAAAGAAAAAAAGATGGGGTCGCAGTTATAGAAGGAGGGGCCCCCACTGATGAGGTGGTAGGGTGTGGGCAGAGAGGAAGCTTTTGACTGGCATATGAGTAGGTCTCAGTCTCTCGTGAGCCCGTGACCTCCTAGTGTTTGTCAAGGTTCCAGTTTTTCCCTCCTTAGCTGGGACAGGTTGCCTACAGGGGGCTGGTGTTGGGTGTTTAATTCCCCTCTCCCAGGTCAGGTAGGCTCTGTTAATACTCCACGAGGTTAGGCTTGATTTAAGAGTTTCTCCTCCCCTATTTCCCCCAATAGACCTCAGTGTGTGGTGCTCCCTTCCCTGTGTCCATGTGTTCTCATTGTTCATCACCTGCCTATGAGTGAGAATATA
>CM052669.1:2107263-2126569 GCA_028533165.1 Leontopithecus rosalia
CATTTTTTCATATGTTTGTTGGCCTCTTGTATGTCTTCTTTTGTAAAGTGTCTGTTCATTTCCTTTGCCCATTTTTGGATGGGCTTGTTTGCTTTTTTCTTGTAGATCTGTTTGAGTTCTTTGTAGATTCTTGATATCAGCCCTTGTTTACCAAAGGTATGAGATAATGCCCTAGCTTTATTTAGTGAGCTAATACCCTACAATGGCAACTGTAGGCATGCCAGTGTTTAAATAATCAGTCTGTTTTCCTCCTAATGCAGTTTTCACCTCATAGCACATGTGTGTCTATTTGTGGACTCTATTTGTGTATCTATTCAGCCTCTAATACCAAACTCTTTTAATCCCAGTCTGTTTCTAACATGTTTTTAAATGTTATAAACAGTTAAAATATTTTCATATTTTCATATTTCAGAAACTTTTTGACTAATTATGAATTTTCCTTTTTTTATATTAACTTTAGGAATAGTTTGTCTAAGACAAAAAAAGACTTCACTTGTTCTGAATTGAGTTAAAACATGCGATAGTTTGTGTAATTAAACATGTGTTTCTAAACTTTGCCTTTGTCCAAAATGTACATTTTCTTTGATCCAGGTTTTTAATTGATTATTTTAACTAGCAATGTGAAAGACAGAAATCAAATAGTTTTTGTTATTCTTTAATTAAATATTTCTTGCAAAATGAATGTCAATATAGGCAATGTAATAGCAAGACTCCTTCTGGGGAAAGTGTTGGAATTAAAGATGCCTTCATTTGTAAACTTCATTTGTAAACAAATGCATTGACTTCAAGGCATTTTGCGATACGTTTTCCACCGTGGAGAAGACTGCCCTGGAAGAGACTATACCATGAAATCGGTTCAGGGATTACGCATTTGTCTGCTTCAGTGCCCAGGAGATCGCTGAGGAGCTCATCACCAAAATGAAGGATTTGGTCCTCAAGAATCCAGACTGTTTCTGGGCAAATGGGAAAAGGAAGGCTCATGAGTTGGGCACTGTTGCTTTAGCTGCCGCTTAGGAAAAACGGAATCAGGTGGTGAAAGATGAGCCAACTCCTCCATGAATTTTTGCATTTTCAGACTTCCTTTCTTGAGGCATGAACCTCAATACCAACACCATAAATACCAGATTAATAGGTCATTTTCCATCAGGATATCAATTTTAAAAATTCTGTAACTGGCTGGGGATGGTTGCTCAAGACTGTAATCCCAGTACTTTGGGAGGCCAAGTTGGGCAGATCACTTGAGGTCAGGAGTTGAAGACCAGCCTGGCCAACATGGTGAAACCCTGTCTCTATTAAAAATACAAAAAAATTAGCCAGCTATGGTGGCACACAACCTGTAGTCCCAACTACTCAGGAGGCTGAGGGTGGAGAATCACTTTTTTTTAGGCTAGGGAAGAATTTCTTAACTATAAATGCCATTTGCTGACAGACAACATTAATTAAGATAAGCATAAATTAAAGACAATAAATGTTGTCTGACCAGCTCTGTTACAGAATAAACCAGTGAAATATTTTATTTATCTAGTAGACATTCAGAGTGCGTAACATTTCCTCGGCGAATGATATGGGTGGAGAATCTGGGAGGTTGAGGTTGCAGTGAGCTGACAATTTATCACTTCACTCCAGCCTGGGCAACAGAATGAGTCTCCATTTCAAAAACAAAACCAAATCTTGTAAATGTATCATTTTAACATTTCGTTGTCTTGGTTCCTGCAATGGCCAGAGTGTTATCCATTTTTATGTCCCCCATATGAAATGGGATTTATTTGACATACACACATCTGAGTTTCTCAGTGAATGAAGGGTTATAACTCCAGAAACATTAATAAAATATGACACTTGCCTTAATGTAAGGTGTGAGACTTTCATTAAAATATGCTTACTTAATTTATAATTGGAAAAAGTGAGTCTGCTCCCATGTGCTGTTGAAACCTTGCACAAGGGCAGGTCCTGGGTCCCCCATTTTCTGTCTGTGCCAAAGGCTTGTCTTATGATTAGGGTTATGCAGGCTCCGTGGAGCTCACCTGCAGACAGCAACTTGACAAGAACATCGTTCTATCCTGTTCTCTAAGATTTACAGTTACATGAGCAAAAGGAAATCACATGGACTCTGAATGTCTACTGAATAAATAAAACATTTCACTGGTTTGTCTGTAGTACAGCTGGTCAGACAATGTTTATCTTAGTTAATGCTGCCTGTCAGCAAATGGCACTTATAGGTAAGAAATTCTTCCCTAGTCTAAAAAAAAAGTGAATCTCACTCACCGGCTGGTTCATCAAGAAGCATAAATTCTACTTCACAATGGGGTTTCTCAAAGATTGGAATTCAAATCATGCAAGATTCACTAGGAGAAATGGTTGGTCGGCTGGACTTTTCTTGAATGATTAGTCTTATCTAAATCAGGTCGCGGTGTTATTGAGTTAACATTTTGCAGAATTAACTCAAAGAGAAAATTTGGTTTATCAATCAAGCGGAAAATGCAGGGCTAAGAAGACATTAGTCTTTTGCTCTTTTTCTTTTTTCTTTTTTTTCCCTTCTTGGAATGAATAAAAGAACTATGCAAAATTTTAGAAAAATTGACTATGATATTTTTTCTTCTTCTTCTCTTTTCATTCTTGAGTCTTGCCGAAGCAGATCTCATGTGCATTCCAGAAAGGGAACTTGCAGCACTTCTCTGAGAGTATGATGCTCTGACATACAAAGGAGAATAAAGCAATTTAATGTGCCTCATAAGCTCCTACCCGTGCACACCCTCCCGCTTAGTCATGTGTTAAATCTTCTTACCTAATCACACAGGGAAAGTCAGGTCTGACTTCCTGAATGCTTATAGAACCTGTCTAGACATGCCTGTTTTTTTCAGTTTTTTTTTTTTTTTTTTTTTTTTGACAGAATCTGCTCTGTCCCCCAGGTTGGAGTGCAGTGGCACCATCTTGGTTCACTGCAACCTCTGCCTCCCAGGTTCAAGCCATTCTCCTGCCTTAGCTTCTCATGTAGCTGGGATTACAGTCACCTGTGACCACGCCTGGCTAATTTTTGTATTTTTAGTAGAGCTGGGGTTTCACCATGTTTGCCAGACTGGTCTCAAACTTCCGATCTCAGGTGATCTGCCCTCCTCGGCCTCCCAAAGTGATCTGTTTTTTAACTTATCGCATAAAGCACTACGTATGTTTCTTATATACTAGTATGTTTCATTCCTGTGTCTTTAACTAAACAATGCTAATAACATTTTATATCAGCACCACTGGTGGTTATAAATATATTCACTCTTGATTGTGCTACTGATTTAGTTTCAATTTCATATTTACCTTGACGGTGCTTCACTGCAAAGGATCCCAAGATTCAGTGGCCTTATAAGCATTACTTAGCGCCTGAGTTGGAGGGTCAGTGACTGGCAAGGTTGGGGGTTCCTTCTGGTCTGGGCTGGGCTCATTCATATGTCTAGGTCGGGCTGGCTCTTGACCTGGACTGACCTTAAAGATGGGCAGCCACGTTGTGCTCCATTCTCATCTCTTCTGCTCCAGAAGGCCTCCCCAGGCTCCTGGGACATGGCAGCAGAAATAGAGACAGATCCTAAGGCAACCAGGCAGCCTCCAGAGGACCAGACCGGGAATGAGGACATCTCCACTCTGCTGGGTCATGTTGGCAAAGCAAGCCATTATATGGGGCCAAATTCAAAAGCAAGGAAGAGACTGCAAAGGTTTAATTTAAGGGACCACAAGGTCACCTGGCCAGCAACATAGCAAGGGAAGCTTGCGGAATTGCACCGCTGAAGCAGCTAGTCCATCCCAGCTACCAACCAAGGCTTTCAATTCAACCCTGTGGCCCCCAAAATTATAAAAAGGACAACATCATTTTGTAGTGATAAAACCCGTGGTGAAGAATGTAACGGATACAATGGCCCCCAAAATTATAAAAAGGACAACATCATTTTGTAGTGATAAAACCCGTGGTGAAGAACGTAACGGATACAATATTAACCTGAAAACCAGAGTCTTAATCTATGTATTAAAAATCGTCTCCTACGTGTATTTACACCAGAATGTATCACCACAGTCAATGTGTGTAACAGGTTCCCCGTTTGCCAGCTCTGTCCCAAGAGGTTTCCCAGCACTAGCTCATTTAATCTTCACAGCACCACTATTAGATCTGCAGTGCGCCATGCACGCACGGCATCCCCATCCACCTTCCTGCCGGTGAATGCAAGCTGCATTACAAATAAATGGAAAATAAAGAGCTATTTCAAAATAAATCACGACTAATTTCCATTCACCTAAAGTCTGTCCACTGAAGATGTTTCCTTTTCTGTCCAAAGAAATCAGTTCATTTGTTTTCTGTAAACTTCATTAACAGTCAGATTTTAACCATTTTCTTCTTCAATTAGGCTATGACTGGATAGGTAGAAAATAAAAACATATACATTTTAATGATGAAATTTAGAATACATTGCAGAATGGGCCACAGAAAGCTCAGGAGCATTTCATTTCACTTTTCAAGGTACCATTTGCAAATGTGCTTCCCATGCTTGCCGTCCTCCTCCAATAAAGAAGAAGAAATAAATAGGAAAGCATCAAAATGGGTTAAAAAAAATACTCGAGAATCACCAGGCATTATTAGAGCCAGTATTATAATCATCATGCACTGGCATTAAATGTGGCATTATAGAAATTGAGGAAATAATGGCAACAACAAAGCCAAAAATCTGCATAATGTTCTGTTGCTTGTTCTATATTAGAAATGTATTAATCTCATGCTACCTTTCTAAAAATGCTTCTACCTATTTAAAAAGCTAAGCCAAGAATAGTATCAGGTTATTTTTCTGGTTCCATAAGGAAGACACTCTTCCTTTTCATAAGTAAATTATAAAACCCAGAACTGCCAAGTGTGTTACTAAATGACCTGCTTGTGATTTCTATCAGAGAACGGCGTGTTCTTGTGGTCGATGGTAGGAAGCACTTTTAGCTTCCCACATAATTCCATGATCTGATTTCCCCATAGAATCTTTAACTGTAGTATATATATGTACATTCAGACGTATTGTCGCAAATGAGTTGTCAGATGGTGCATTTGTATATTTTAAGGAATATGTGTCAGAATTTAGGCAAATAATTTTTCTCTTTTAAATATTAACTTTAATGTACCATGCAACTTAAAATTTTTAGATTATTTTTTAATCATGCATAGAACATTTTTAGAGTATTTTTTGTTTATATTCTTTTTTTTTTTTTTTTTTTGAGACGGAGTTTCGCTCTTGTTACCCAGGCTGGAGTGCAATGGCTTGATCTCGGCTTACCGCAACCTCCGCCTCCTGGGTTCAGGCAATTCTCCTGCCTCAGCCTCCCAAGTAGCCAGGATTACAGGCATGCGCCACCATGCCCAGCTAATTTTTTTGTATTTTTAGTAGAGCCGGGGGTTTCACCATGTTGACCAGGATGGTCTCGACCTCTTCACCTCGTGATCCACCCGCCTCGGCCTCCCAAAGTGCTGGGATTACAGGCGTGAGCCACCGCACCTGGCCCTTTTGTTTATATTCTTAACCATAACATTTAGGATCTTCAGAAACGAAACATTTTTCCAACCATTTTATAATGAATGTGTATCGTTTTCATAATCAGAAAAATAGACCAAGTGGACCATTTTAACTGTTAAATCTGGGAAGCTAGTAGTGTTTCACCTTCACAAATTTATTCCCATTTTTAAAACTTTTATGCTCAAAGGGACGTCAGGACCCATGTTCAGGTCTCCCTGGGTCACTATGAAGGCAGAATGTTCTTCCCGGTCCAAGACCAAAAGGGTGGATCGCTGAATTGAAGGCCCTGTTTCTCACCCCGGCTTATAACCACAGTGCCAAATAACCCTGCGTTTCCTCTGAGGTGTGGGTTCTATTTTCCAGTTCTTCGAAACTGACTTGCCCTGTCTGTTGTTGGATGATGAATATGGTGTAAACAGCAGTGAGCCGGTCCAAGCCGAGGGCGGTGGTGTTTCGCTTGCTGTCTTCTTGCACTCTGTGCTGCTGTCGCTACGGGAAATGCCCGGCCTCGGAAAATGCCAGCATCCCTGCACCCCCTCCCAACCAGGTCTCCTAAGGAATGTCCTCCCCACTCTGTCCACAGCCAGCAGACCCTCAGGCCGGTGAGGGAACTGGACACTTTCAGCAGGGCTCCCCCAGCTGCTGTCCCTGGACGCAAGCACAATTCATGCTTGACATTGTTTGGCACTGAAGATTCCTGGCTGTTTGTTACACACCCTCATGAAGGAAGAGATTATTGATATATCAGGTTAACACTAGTGAGGAGTCTGAGTTTTGAAATGCAGGATAAATGAGTCTTTGCATAAATGAAAGCTTTACACAGCCGTCAAAGGCCAAGTCTCAAAGCTTACAATCGGAGTTAGTTGTTTTAATCGTTTTATATGATTAGAAATCATATGGATGTTTTAAATGTATATGCACCTATCATTTTCCAATTATTAAGAACAGCCTTTCATAAATATTTTCCTTCCTTTTCGACAAGACCGTTTGCACTGGCAGCATGTGACAAGACGGAAGTGGTCATATTTCGCCTGTTTTTTGTTGTTGTTGTTTTGTTTTGTTTGTTAGCCTGACAGAAAAGACATGCCTAGAACTGAGAGTTTATCCATCAGTCTCCAATTCCTTTGGAAGGAAAACCATCTAGTAACGGATGGGTGTGTAGAGACTTGCGCGGCAGTGGCCACCACCATATTGACAACTGAAGAGACTCTCGCTGGGAATCCCAGCTTTTTAGTTAATCTGCGCTCAAGTCAATACAATTATCTCAGCTGTGCTTGGCTCGCTTGTAAAATGAGAGTAGCAAAACCACATGCAGAAGAAATATACATCACGTTACTCCACACAGCTGAGTGTTTCCGTCTGTTTACTTCACAGGCACATGTTCTGTAAACTCGCAAGCACTACGTTAATGTAAGTCATTATCATCGTACTGCCTTGTCCAACGTTTGCCTCTCCCATCAGTTTTCCTTTTATTGTTATTTGAGCTCTATTTATTTGGTTTAATGTATTTAATTATATGACCACGATCACCAGCTCCTTCTCCTTTCCTCAGATCTTGATACTGCTGACCAGGGACAAAGAGCTGACCTGACAGACTCGTGGGCAGTGAGGGCCCTGGGGCCACAGGATGGGGAGAAACTGGCCCAGCTCAGGCCAGTGGCTTGGAGAACTGCCCGAAGGTGATCACCGATGTGCAGATTTCTGATCTCCGTTTAATGTAGAAGCCGACTGTTCTGCATCTGACATTTTATTTACAGTCTATGAAGTAGCTTAAGCCAATGACTGATAGTCACCTGCCCCTCCTCAGTCACATGGACATGTTTTGTGTGCTAGAATCCAAACTGATTCTGAATGCAGATCCTGAAAACATGAGACACTCACTCGGGTGTCACTCTCGGGTGTCACTGGTCTTTTAATTATTTTCTATCAATAGACCGACCTTAGATTTACTTGTCAAAAAAAGTAAGGCTATTTTATAAGCACTTTCATTCCAATTTCCTAGATGTCTTTTCTGATTAGAAAAACCCATAAACTATGTAGCTTTGAATTTATAGAATCATTATTCCTGAAGGTTTTGCTGTCCTTCGTGCTTGGAGATGGTTCCATTGACCCGGATGGCCGAGCCTGTGATCTCAGCTCCAGGGGTGATCAATTCACTTGCTCCCCTGTGTCTCCATCTCCCCATGTTTTCCTGTCACCCCACAAAGCATCTGCATTCCCCACATGCAACCCAGTCAACAGAGTCCATCCATAAGTCCAGCTGGTTCACCTGCTTGTTTTCAGCTTTCTGACTGTGACCCGCCGTGGGAAGCAAGGCAAATGACACATTTACACAGGTGCACACACACAGCATTTCAAAAAGCAGCACTTTATTAACTATGCTACTTCTATTCCTTTTAAATTCCAATTCTTTTTAACTTTTGCAGGAAGCGTTTCTATGCATTTAATTGATTACTATTCATAGTTAGAAAAAAATACGTTGGTCTTGTGCATGGTAATAAAACTGCAGAGTTTACTGAGCATCAGTTCTTCACACAGTAATTCTTTACAACAGTCCAAAAGCATCAGTGGCATGCTAAAGTGCATGCTGGTCTCAGCTCATGGCCTGGGGGTGGCTGCATGGGCCAGTGCGGGGCTGGGCTGGCTGGAGGCTCGCGCTCCTTTGGTGAGCAGCCGGTGAGTCTGTGCTCCCATCTGCCCCTCTGCACCTCAGGGCCTGGCTGGGAGCCAGTCTAGAGGGGTGAGAACTGGGGGAGTGGAGAAATTGGCTCTGTCCTCCACCTAGATAACCCAGGTGTATTCCTGGAATCTCGGGAAAGTTCAACAGAGACAGAAAGATTTCTCAAGTGCTTTTGAAGGCCTCCACTTCCCTCATGTCTCCTAACAGCTCCTTGGATAGAATGTCACAAATCTTGGTCTGAGCAAGAGTGGGCAAGTGGGGGCGAGGGTGAGAAATTGGAGTCATTCCCATCACTGATCCCAGAGTTTCGTAAGGAAAACAGCGGTGACTTTCAGTGCAGCGTGCTGTTCTGAGCCAAACAAGCTGCAAGCAGACCCAAGGGGTGTCCTCAATGCCCTGGAGTGAAGTTCTTCAATGGGAGTGTCTGTGAAATCTGTCATGGAAGTCAACCTTTTACGCTGGTCAATGCCTTGCATAAATGGGGAGAGGAAGAGGAGATTCTAAATGCCTTAACTATGGAAGAAAATGCTGTGTATATTAATCATGATGTGGCTTAAAAAATCATGATTAAGACATTATTTTAATTATTATTTTATTTTACTTATTTTATTTAGTTATTATTTTATAATTAAATTATTATTTTAATTTACACAGTGGATAGGGAAGGCACATCCAAAATTCAAGTAGCCTAGTGCAGCAAAAGCAGTGGATGGAGAATTCAACTTCACACCATTGCTCTAAAAGATACTTTTTTCCATAGCAACCACTAGCAATTGCAAATATCTATTGCTCTGGTGTATTTTTAAAAAATACTTACTAACAGGTCTCAGTATCCCTGACCAGGTCAAAATATTTTTGACTGAAACTTAGCAATGAATAATTTTTTACCAATATGTACATTTTTTATATTGATTTTTACCAATCACTAACACATGGCAATTGTTATGGCAAAATTCTATTCAAATTTCTTTTTCAGAAATACTTTTGTTACCTAAAATTTATATGGTGTGATCTTATGTTTGTAGTTTTCTCATATCATGGGCTATTTCCATTACTTGCAATTTTCCTACAATGAGAATATCATTATTTAATGCATGGTAAGTAAAAATGAAAAACAAAATATAAACATGTTTGGTGCTGTATGAATTCCAATAATGTATTTTTCATGAAACTTGCTTTAAAAAACAAGGCAGAGATGTGGATATGGCTGTCAGTTGTCGAATAATAGAGCATGAATATAGCTATCAGAGGTCTGCATTTTATACGATCACCAAGCTGTGTTGAAGCCTTTGAAGATGGGCATTGATTAATTCTTTCACGCAGTCTAAAGAGCATCCTGGCCACTGGAAAAATGCCAGGAGATGGGTCTGATGCTACAGAGGCTCTCCATGTTCACTGGAAGAGCTCCAAGATAAAACAACTGATTAATGTTTAGAGTGACCTTTAGGAACCACCACGGAGCACTGGAAAATCCCCTTGAAAATGAGACACGTTGGGTTATCATCCCCAACAACACTACGAGTGACGGTTTGGACTTTGGGAGATTTACTCCCATCCTGATTCCCCATTCCTAATCCATAAAGAATGATGAAACCTACTTAGAGGGCTCAGCATGTTATTTCTGCAAATTGTGTACCGTAGAACGTAAACTTAATCAATTGAACACTTTAAATGGATTTTCTGGAATTGGGTGTAGTCTGGGTAATGACTCTAATTTATTCTGTCGAACGGTGTTGTATGTTCTGTGATTTTGACTCCAGAACTTGACATCACAAAGAAATTGCCAACTATGAGGCTGGACTGTGGTGCCAATGCCAGAAAATTTGATCTAGAAAAAAGTACAAATGAAAGCAAGAGGGATAAATTCATAAAAATCATCGCCTAGGTGCTCCATAACTGCCACCATGAATGTCCTACCCTCTTCGGCGGGATGAGGTCAGCCTCACTGCTAAGGCTGGAATCCTTCATAAGGCTTTGTCTGTGATCATTAAAAATAATTGACTTTCTTAATGATGACTGTATATTCCTCATTTTACTTTTGTGTAAACAACTTTGAAAATTAAGACATAAAAAGTTTTTTGTTCATTCTGTGGAAAAACCAGGAGATTTGTGAGCCGACCAAACTGGATTTGAATTCTGTTTCTGAAAATAAGCAATTACGTGAGTCACTCAACCTCTGAGCTTGAGTTTCTGCATCTGTAAACTAAGGATAATGCGTGAGTTTTGCTTCTTTCCCTAAGACAAGTTATGCAAACTGGTAAGAGCACAGTAGGCCCTTAACTAATCTGTTTCGTTTTTTAGTAGTTCTTAATTCCAAAATTTCCATGAGAATTAAGATTAAAAGATGTAGTTTTGCTCAGATGATGGCAAAATCGTAAGTGTATCTTTTTAAAACTTATTATCAAATATAATTATGTAGTCATTAATTAAATTATGTAGTCATTAATTAATTAATTAAACAAGAATAAAAATGACAGTGAAACAAATAGTTTCCTTCACCTAAAAATGTGTGTTGAGTTTCCTTTATGTCAAATGTGAGTTTTCCTGCAAGGCCAGTTTGTGGAACTCCATATTCATATGTCTTTTAGAGAAACGCGATACCCCAAATGACTGAAATTTTCTTTAGTAAGTTCCCATTTTTCTGTTGTTGTTTTTGATTGCTGAGCCTCTGAGTTAGTGTTTTATATGGACTTTGCCTTGGATCTCCCTGGTTTCAATCCTCTAAACCTGTCAAAAATAGCTTAACCTGTTTTATTGTTCCCATAAATTCATATGTAACTAGTAGCTGAATCCAATTTGCGTCAATCTGTCTTTCTTTGTGGCCTATTCTAAATCTCCCAGAGTGTTTCCCAAAAGTAGAATCCTATTAACACCAAATAACCAGCTCTGTATTTTATTCAGTAGTTATTATAGGCCTTCCAGTGTCACAATGCAGAAAAGATCCTGATCTCACCGCTGATGTATTACAACAAGAATTCTCAAGCTCGTTATTCTGGGAGGGAGGGAGGGAGAGAGAGAGAGAGAGAGAGAGAGAGAGAGAGAGAGAGAGAGAGAGAGATTGCATGCTGTGGAGGTCCAGAGTGTTTTATAGATGTTCGTACGCATCCTGCCTTTTCTTCAAATTTAGGTGACTGCCAACACCATCTAAAATGATTTGACAAGGAAATTCCAGATATTATGGAGTACAAAATGGCTCCACATTATAAAAATAAATAATCGAAAATTTGTAATTGAATATTAAGTGTGAAAAAGTAATACAAAAGTTGAAAACAATTTTAATTGAGGTGTATGATTTGACTGATTTGATTGATGTGACCTCAAGGAAATACCATATTTGACGCATGGTATGGATGAAAGCACTTTCCTGTGACCATCCAATTTACATCAAAGGGATATCAAAGGCATGATCTAACATTCTGAGTTCTGCTTTGCATATTATCTAATGAGCTTCACAATTTTATTCAGTAGAAGAGTTTCAGGTTGAATTAGCCAATACTCTTTACCATAGAATGCTTAAAAACAAAACTGTTACTACTTTTTGAATTTATTACAACTTAGACTCTTAAATTTATTACAACTTCAACTCATGTTTATTACAACATAAACTTAAGTTTTAATAGTATTATCAATAAATATATTTTGCAATATGATTTGGCAGATATATTGTCACATTTATTTTATTTTAATTTTTATTATCACATGTAATTAAAAAAATTATTTTTATACATTTAGGACATCCAGAAAGATGTGCTTTCTATTAAACTAGTTTATCTTTTATCACATTATTTCATTTTAAAATATCAAATTAATTTTAGTTATCCAATACTTTTACAGCTAGTCAGTAGGAAGACCAAATTCTGCCCGTCTTCTCTCTGATTAAATCAAAATTCCCAAAATATTAATTAATAATTATTTAATCCCAAAACTATAAATTCAGAAAAATAGATATTTGTACATGATTAATATTTTGGATGAAATTCAGTTATGATCATGTTAAAAATGTTCTAATACTTACACATAGGGTGATCAGTCAAAACCCTGAGTTAGAGAGAAGCACATTGTCCCAGGTGCAGCTCGCCGTAATGCAACTGGAAACAGCAAGAGGGGCACAGCTTCAACACACGCAGCACACTCGGGGTCCGTGCTGCGCCACACACACTCCAGCTCTCTGCAAGCAGTTTCTCTTTTCACATCTTCTCCACATACTTGCAACCGATGATGCTCAAATAAGGTCCACAGGTTCGCAACCGTGGGTTACTGTCCTAGGATGGGATGAGGCCAGATGGCCAGGAAAACAACTGAGAATTTTCTGTAGCAGTTTCACAGAGTTATTTTATGTCTGTTGAATGTAATAATGAAAATGTTGTTCCTGATTTTTGTTTTTGAAACGGAGTTTCGCTCTTGTGACCCAGGCTGCAGTGCAATGGCGCGATCTCGGCTCACCGCAACCTCCGCCTCCTGGGTTCAGGCAATTCTCCTGCCTCAGCCTCTGAGTAGCTGGGATTACAGGCACGCGCCACCATGCCCAGCTAATTTTTTTTTATTTTTAGTAGAGACGGGGGTTTCACCATGTTGACCAGGATGGTCTCGATCTCTTGACCTCATTATCCACCTGCCTCAGTCTCCCAAAGTGCTGGGATTACAGGCGTGAGCCACCGCGCCCGGCCCTGTTCCAGAATTTTTATGTCATTTTATTCTTCTACTATGTCCATGTTATTATATCGTACAAAAGTACTGATCTGCAAGTGATAGTAAAGTAAAAATAAAAGAAAACATACATTTAAACAAAATAAAAGTAGTCTTTCTCCAGGAATGCTTTGAGAGGCGTGACTACAGGCTACAATCCTTTACCCACCCATGTCTTTATCTACAGAAATTGGTTTATATCCCACATATGTTTGATGCCTACCTTAGATTCCTTGTGTTAGGTTAATATTTAAACATAGTTCAATCTGCCTTCCTGAACCAGCAATTCAATTCGTGTGTGTGTGTGTGTGTGTGTGTGTGTGTGTGTGTGTGTGCATGCTCCCGCGTGTGAGTGTGTATTGGTCAGAAACATTTATTTTTATTCATAGTGTATCTAACAACAGTAACATTTGTATACATTGTCATTAGAACATGCTTAGATTCCAGAAAACTGTAGCAAAGCATTCGGTGTAAAGAGACAGTAAACAGGTTTGCAGTGACAACTTCCAGTCCTCCCCGTGCTCTAGGACACAGGTCTGCGTGTCTGGAATTTGCAACAATGGTAAAGCCTGGCTCTTCACTATGGTGCAGTAGCTCTTACATTGTTTAATACTTCAGTTTTCCAGCTCCTGAATTTCCAGCTCCATTTCCCTTTCCTCATCACTTGTTAATGTAAATATATCAAAGCTCCTATCTTCTTGCTGAAATCTTCCATAATCGTACTTGCCCCAAAGATTTCAACAAATACAGGTGTATATCATTAGTTATGTTATGTAAGTATAGTCTGGCTAGAATTTAAATATTTCAGGAGAGAGATGCTCATGTGTGTTTTTTTTTCATATTTGAATGGAATGAATGTCTGAACATATTTACTCATTGAGCCAGAATAACAAGATTGAACATTCATTTAGGAGTGCAGTGACCTCAGTTCCATGAATTCTATCACTATAAGTTGATGAGATTACTTAACTTCACAAAACTTTTTATATCCACTAAAAGGAGGTATTAAATTATTAACTGTTACTACAAAAATTAAAATTCCCTTTTGCAACAAATAAGAATTAATATTACACTAATCATATACTTCATTTATGGGGGCGGGAGAGGTAGTCTTAGCTTTTATTTTACTAATAATATATTTCGCCTTATCAATGAATCAGTGAGCTGTGACCCCTAAGGTGCAAACCAGGCTACATGCTTCAGTGTGACCTTGGACCAACTTTATCTTTGCTTGCAAAGCAGAACTGGGGCCATGGTCAGGCTTTTGAAAGAAGGACGGCAGAAGGCAGAAGACCTGGGAACTTGGCATTCTATTTCCATATCAGTATTGAGGCTCTTTCAATGATAAGGGACTTCAAATTAATGCTGGGGTCAGGGATCTAAAATGCTATGGAAATGTCTACATAAATCTTATGTAACTCAATCAGTATTACATAATATCAAACTTTTCAAAGTTAGTTAATAGCTTTCTGAAATGTTCCCGACTGAATGTAGGGAGATAACGGGGGTTGAGGAATGGGAGGTAGAGAGAGTCAGGAGAAAGAAGGGCACCTTAGGGAGGATGCAGCTTGTCAGCCAAAATATTTCCTTTAAAATACAACTTAGGATGAGGGAAAAGTCTTTCTTATATTAAAAATATATTTATACACATAGGTATATGTGTCTGTGTGTGTGTGTGTGTGTGTATATATCCATATATATATATATGATTAAGAGTTTGTATTTTTTCTTGATAATAATCACCAATAAATTCAGGCTAATTGAAGAAGAGAATAAAATAATTGAACATTTGAGTTAGATAATTTTTCAAAGATCTGTAATATTATATACATAAAATCAAGACATGATAAAATAAAATATTTTCCTAATTCCTGTTTTATAGACAAGCTTTAATAAAGAGATAAGAATGATAAGTAATTAACATACCACTATTTTTACATAAATAGAGTCTTCTAAATACCTATACAAACAGTTGTTTTATTTATTTAGGTAAGTATATTAATATAGTCTTGTTTCTATTATTAATTCTCAGAGTAAAATCTTTATTCACATATGGAAGAACAGCAATATCCTCTGTGTTTGAATTTCTGGGTTACCCCATATTAGAATTTAAAACTCAAAGTTAATAAGAATTTATCACATTAACATTTGCTAATTACATCATGGATGCCCATCTTTCATTTAAAATATGCATATGAGAATGCAATGGCAAAGAAATAATGATTTCTGGATCTTAAAATGGCAGGCTAAGTTACCTTAAACCTTCCCGTGCTTTTAAATAAAACATTTTAATGTTCAGATGAGCACAAAAGAACAAAAAGAGAAATCCCTGATGTTTCATAATTAAAGGCAAAATGCTGTAGATGCTCTGAGCAGGGAAGGGTACCAGATGGACAGGCTAGCTTGTTGGGAATACAAGTTCAAGGGCTGGTGTTTTATTATTGAAGAGACAAGGAACGGAGCCCTGGACCATGGGGAGAGCTATGCCTCACACAGAAGAGCCATTCCGTATATTTTAATATTTCTGAAGATTTGGTGGTGAGATTGGAACTGAAGCCCAAGACCCTGTGAGAGAGGAGGCAGGACTCGCCTCTGGAGGTGGGGCTGGGACACTGGACCAAACTGAAGACTAGCTAGAACAGGTCCCAGATGAGGCAGCTTTCCATAAAACACAGCCACCAGGGTGCCATGTCAGTTCACCATTGCCATGGCAACACCTGAAATTTCCCACCCTCTTCCTTGGACACAACCCTGCTTCTGGGGTCCTAGATATTTCTCATAACTGCTGCTTAATTTGCAAATAGTTAAAAGTGAGTATAAATATGAGCGAAGAGCCCCTCTGAGTTGCTACCTGGACGCACTGCCTGTGGGGTAGCCCTGCGGTGCCTCTTCTGGGGCTGCCCAGAGCCACTTCAGTCAAAGCACCTGTTGAACACCATTGGCTCATCTTTGAATTCTTTCCGGGTGCCTTTGAATTATTTCAGAGCTAAGCCAAGAACCCTGGGGACTGAGTCTCCATTTGGGGGCTGGCCTGTCTGTCCTGCAGCACCTGCATTAATCCAGGATTACAGAAGGCTATACTTTCAGCACAATGGTGACGGGAAAATAATCTCCATCCCAATACAGGAGACTGTGTCTGAGTGTTTGGATTCTGAGTAAAAATAAACAATGAATTAAAACTGCCTTTAAGAAAACCAGAGTCTGGAGCTTCCCTCAAGTGGAGAAACAAAATGTGTATCCATGTGAGGTAAAACTCCAAGTTGAAAAATAAATGTAAAAAATTAGGGAATGTACCTAGCAAAACAAATGCAAAACCTGCCAGGATGACCGTTCTCATAGGATTTACATGGAAAAAACACCCGACGCTGTGAAGGTGAACCCTGTGAAACAACTGCAAAGTGCGAAACGGAGGGTGGAAGTCATTCTGTAATGAAAATTCTAGAACGTGCTAAAGAGTTTAATAAGAGTGGCCTGGGCGTCCTCCCACCACAGCCCTGTGCGCAGCAGAGCAGGCGGAGGAAGAGCCGAGGCAGAGCCGCACACGGCTGCGTGCAGGGCCTGCGTCTTTCTCTTCCGCCTGGAGAGGTGCTCTGCTCTGACCCTCCTCCTCAAAACACGCAAGTGGAATTCCAGAAAACCAGCACGTCTGCACAATGAGAAACCCAGGGTCTCCTGTCACTGTCAACGTCTGCTAGCCTCGCAGTTTCGCTGACTCACCCCTGGGGCCAGTGTGGACAGACCGGCACGAAGGTTGGAGCAAGATTGCAAGATGGCAATGGGACAGTCGTGGAGTGGTCTGGACTATTTCCACATGACCATGCAGATCTCTCTCGTGAACCAGGAGACCTAAACCGTGTCGCTAGAACCAGCATATTTTAAAAAGGAGCCTGTAGTGGGTAGTCTTCCCAGAACAGAGGGGAGACTGGAGCTGAGGGGACCTGGAAGACAGGGTCCCCGAACAGAGCCACCTGTTGTGGGATTGTGCAGTGAGACGCTCCTGAGCAGCCCAGCAGAACTCACCCATGACCTCCTGAGGACCACAAGAACGTGCCATTACTCGCGACCCCTCCACTCCGCGCACCCTCTCCACTCCGCGCGCCCCCTCCACTCTACGCGCCCCCTCCACTCTGTGCACCCACTCTCCACTCCTCACGCCCCTCTCCACTCCGCACGTCCCCCTCCACTCCGCTGCTCTCCATCTCAGCACACTCAGAAGGGAAACCAGAGAAAACAGCCGCAGGAATGAAGGGGCGTGCTACCTATAAAACAAAACTATTTTAGATGATAATACAATTTGTTTTAAAAATAACTATGTATGGTAATATAAAAAGAATTCCTAAGAAAAAGAATAGAACATCTGGGAAAAGGAGGATGCATTTGAAAAGAACAAAACAGAGTTTCTCGAAATAAATAGTAATAATTTCTGAGTTTGAAAACTCATTGAATGCCGGTGTTCAGAGCAGGATGTAGAAACTAAGATTTTTAAACAGAAAGCAATTGAATATTGGAAATTAGATGCTTATGAAGCGGCAGGGTAGCTGGCAGATCAGCAGTAGAGACCATCGATCACTCAATTCACTGATTCCAATTGAATATTGGAAATTAGATGCTTATGAAGCGGCAGGGTAGCTGGAGGATGAGCAGTAGAGACCACCGATCACTCAATTCACCGATTCCAAGTTCACTGCTTGGAATTCCTGAGACATAGGCGTGAAACATGAGGTGTTCGCTGTACCATGTAATTAAACTGCTCAGATCACAGTGGTCTTTCAGTTTTACAAGCCGGTAACTAGACACAGGAAGTTAATCCAGACAGAAGGTAACAATTGTGCTTAGATCTCCAAACGTCGCTTCCAGTTGGAACAGAAGTAGGTTCCCTGCACTTCACTTCCACCTGCTGAATCTTACATCATATGTCACCTTGGTGCAATGCAAATCTAGAAGTCCGATTGCAAGAGAACACTGGTAATACGGAATTGAGCTTTCCACTACTCTGGGGAAAATGACACATTTAATGTTATGGTCTATTCACTCAAATATGAAAAACCAAAATGTGACCATGTATATGCAGCAGAAATAGAACTTAACAAGAAATTGATAATGTATCCATAATCGTTAACTGCAGGCTTCTTAAAAGAATCTTTTCTTTACTTCGCGATTTATTTCTTTCCTTTCTCATTCTTTTCTTTCCATTTTCAAAGCAATAAAAGGATCAAGAGAAAATTTCCCATGAAAAATACATGTTTCTATTCTTTAGTTCAATTCTGCTCTTAAAATGTATAAAAGCCACCCGTTTCAGGAAGAAGAGAAGACTCACAATGAGTTCTGAGTTTTTAATAAGAAGGTTTTCTAGCAAAGAAGTTAAGAAGACACTTCAAGTCACCAGTGAGGGTAAATCTCCCAAATCACTGGAGAGCTCAGGTTTTAGAAGAATAAGTCAAAAACCATGAAGAAGGAGGTTTCTCAATCAAGGGCAGCTTCAAAGAGTGGTGCAAACCTGTACGATGTGTCAGAAAGACTAATGAATTATATCAAATTAAAACCCAGAAAGAGCTGATGCTTGCAAAAAGCATTGATAATGACCCATGTGATTTTTAAAAAAGAACTAAAGCTTTTAAAGTGACATTAAAAAGAAAAAGAAAGGAAAAAGTGAGTCCATTTATTGAGGTATATACAACTTAAATGAATGAAACAAAATTGCTTAATAGAATATGAAGTTTATATATCCTTTTCTGCAACCAATATTTTTAAGTCACCCAAACAATATTGCAAGTGTGACATGGATTTGAGTTCATGATGTGATGCTCTACGCTTTATATTATCTAAATCAATTTGGTTAACTTCTTCACCTCAGCTTTATAGATAGATAGATGATAGGTAGATAGCTAGATAGACAGATAAATAATAGAAAGGTAGATAGATGGATAGAGAGATAATAGAAAGATAGATAAACAGATGGATAACTGTTTCTTTCATGGTTATTTCATGACGTTGTTGTAAAAAAAATCAATTATTGGTAAAAATAAACCATTTATTATTATCAATACTATCCTGCTTTCATCTTTACCTAGAACATTCTTTAGGTTTTTTACAGTAGACCTTACGTTATTAAAGGGAAACTGAATCCCAACTTAGATGAGGAGATAGAGAAAAATATATAATTTAAATGAATATAGATTTTGCTATATTATATACTTATAACACTACAAAGATATAGACAATATTAGAAAAATAATTCTAATGATTAATTTAAAATCATGCGTAAAATGGAAAACAAATACGTGTGTGTGTATATATATACTCTACTTCTGCCCTTTGAATATATATATATTGAATATATATGTGTGTGTATATATATACATACTCTACTTCTGCCCTTTGAATATATATATATATATTGAATATATATATA
>CM052669.1:2127069-2148227 GCA_028533165.1 Leontopithecus rosalia
TATTCTCTCTCTATATATATATATATTCAATATATATATATTCTCTCTCTCTCTCTATATATATATATATATATTCAAAGGGCAGAAGTAGAGTTGACCACATTTAAGTAATGAACTTTAAATGATCAGAATACTTCTGAAATTTTATTTTAAGTGGCATGGGGGGAAAAAGCGATAATCATTACTGTATCACAGGAAAATAATCACCCTACCCTAAAGTCACCTTACTTTTAGTAGAATGTCTAGACTGAAGCACAGGAAAATTCTGTAGACATTAAGTACCTTATTTGTTTTTCTGTTTAAACATGTATTGTAGCTTTATAGGCAACTGGGGAAACATTCGTCTATCTTTAAGCAAATTATTGTATGTTAGAAAAAGGTTGGCCAGAATTTTAGTAAAGAAAACATTTTGAGTGTAAGTTTCCAGGGCTATGCTACAGTGATGTTTTTGTTTTATCTAAGTCTGCTCTGCGTTCAGACAACCTTGATAAAATTATTGTAAGATTGGTTTTTAGATCAAATATGAGACTTGTAAGAAGTATGTGAAGGACCATACTATCTTAGCAATTTTAAGAATTTTAAGTATAGTGATTAAAAGTGCAAAAGATAACTGTATGGGGAGAATGAGTGATTTATTTCCCATACTAAAAATAATTAGCACTAAAAAGGAGACCAAAATGACAAAGATACCTGAGTGAAGTATCTTCTCTGAGAATATTACGAAAGGAGAGGCTGTAGCAGGAAGCAAGGGGTGAAGTTCAATAAGTAATGACAAGAATAAAAGTCTAGCTTATTATTACAATCTGTAAGTAATTATTATTTGATAAGCAATTCTTGGAAAATACATATTTGTAGCAATATTGTCTCATGAAGAAAGAACATTTTTGTAAAAGACTTAGAACATTTAAAAAAGGAAATGTAGTGGAAATTTGTTGGTTTTTGGCCATCAAACATGGATACCAGATTCAGAAAATAATCTAAGTTTAGGAAGGTTTAAAACAAAGCTGATGTGGGAAGTAGAAAAGTTCCTTTTTAAAGTTTTCTTTCTTGTTAAAGAAAACGTGTGCTAATAACTTTGTTAAGCCTTTGTTAAGCCCTATTCTATGTAGCTATTAAACATGCCATGCTTACAGGCTCATAGTATATTCTGTGTCCTTGTACTTTAACCAAGATATCTGTGCTGGATGTGTTCACAGGCATGTCCTACTTCTCCGTTGCTTTTACTTGTTTAGAAAACTGGAACAACAAAAAATCCTTGCATTGAATGTTCTATTTCTGGAGAACCAAAAGCTAGGGATGTCCCTGCAGAAGGTGGAGTGCCTGCCCTCAGCAGGGCACCACTTCTCCTTAGAGGACCCCACCCAGGCAGGGTGAGGCAAGGGTCATGTGAGGAGCCATCATCTCTGACGTGGTTCGGCTATGTCCCTACCCAAATCTCATCTTGAATTGTAGCTCCCATAATCCCCATATGTTGTGGGAGGCACCCTGTGGGAAGTCATTGAATCATGGGGAGGGGCTTTTCCTGCTGTTCTTGTGATAATGAGTAAGTCTCATGAAATCTGATGGATTTATAAAGGGTGGTTCCCCTGCACACGCTCTCTTGCCTGCCACCATGGAAGACCTTCCTTTGCTCCTCCTTTGACTTTGGCCTTGATTGTGAGGCTTGCCCAGTCATGTGGAACTGTGAGTCCATTAAACCTCTCCTTTATAAATGACCCAGTCTCAGCACCCGACTGCACGCCTTGTCCCTTTGATACTCACACCCTGCCCTGACCTGACAGGGTGCATCACAGACTCCAGTGGCCAAACCCAGTCACCAGAAAGTGCTGAGTCTGGCAGGAAGGGGCACTGCAGGGACAAAGAAAAGGAGAATGGGGCCTGGACCCCACCATTTTAAGCAATGTTTTTCATAGAGAACTCTTCTTTTTCTACTTTTATTTGTAAGTGTTTTCTTCTTTGGATGCTATTATAAATAGAATTGTGCTCCTATTTTTATTTTCCAATTGATGAGGTCCAATTGTTCAATTCTCCTGCATTTCTCCATGATACAGATTTCTCTCCTGGCCAAAGAGTGTCCTGGACGTGGTTCTAGACTCTTTGAGGCCTGGGAGGGCCTCCTTTCTGGTCTGTTCAGCCTCACGAGGACACACTGGGTGTCCGATGCATTGCAAAGCCTCAAGGGTGCACACTCTTAGCCTCAGAGGGGAGTGCGGGGGAGCCCTGGCCACTTCAGGGTGCAGCCTTGGATTTTAATGCTTGCTTGCATGAGCATTTTTTTGTATTTTTCCTGCCTGTGAATGTCTTCTGTATGTATTCTGTTTCGACCTTAATGCTCTGTGTGTCTAAAGATGGGTGGTATTGGTTCAATTTTCTTTTTAAAAATAAAAAAGTTTTCAAGTACAGTTTCCATAAATTTAAGTGCTAAAACCTTTAACGCACAGTTTTCGTACATTTAAGCTCCCCCATTATCCCAAATCAAGTGACTGGCTCTTCCTAGCAACAGACACAGGAGCAACAGATGAGCAAGGCATTGTTAAAACCCAGTCACCTGCGAGTGGGTAAATACCGGTGAAAATGCAGCTAACACCCTGCCATCATGGGTATACTTTCAGAACGTTATTCCCACTGAACTTACTTATCTCAAAATTACAGTCTGCATTTCCTTAACATGGTGGGAGATCACAGAAGATAATTGGTCAGGCTGTAGTACCAAAGTAGCATGCTAATGATAAGCCCCCCGTCAAAAAGGTAATTAAGACCTAAATCTAACTATATTCAATTACCTCTCCACACGGCTTTTGTAATTCTGGGAATTCTGCCCTAAGAAGGAGCTAAAGTTCAGCTTGGGTTTTCTCTACAGCATTGATACAGGATCGAGGCAGGCAGCAGTTAACATGTCTGCCCTCCCTTTCTTCCAGATCCTTCTTTTGTAGGTTGCAGTGAGCTCAGCATCCCTTCCGGTTTAGGAAGAAGGATGAGAGCTGTGCCCACAGGCATCCAGGCAGAGTTATGAAGGCAGCCACATTCAGTTTTCTGCGCAGTTGACGCTTGTGTTAAGCAGAAAACAAGGACAGTGTCTACGTCCTCAATGGGAAAAGCTAATGAAGAAAGACTGCAGGCATCTGGGGATTATAGTTGTCGGAAGGGACAGCCAGATTGTTCTGTGATTCTTAAATCATAACAAAATTGATGAGGGGTGATGCTGCTGAGAGGTGGCAAGATGGAGCTAAAAGCTGGGAAATCTAAATCTCATTTTCAGCGATGCTTCTGCTGTTTGTGCTTTCAAATCTACAACGATCAAATGGGGGAATAATAGCTACTGTTCTTTAAAGAAGTCCCATAAAAAAGTGACGATTGAGCCAAAGACTTACATTGAAATGTCAACCAGACTCTTAGGTCAGGAAGAGAGACAGCAGAAATTCCTTTTAGAAATGCAAAGATTTTCCTGTGGAAGGGATATCAGATAAATAGCTCTTCATCATTCATAAACAAGGAGAACTCATATAAATCAGCTCATTTTAAACCTCATGGTGTAAAGACACAGAGATGACAAGTCAACTTGCTTTTGCTACTGTTTGTTTTTCTGATTAAAAGGGAATTTATATTCACTGCAGGAAACTCGTGAAGTACGGAAAGTACAAACAAGAGATTTTGTTTGCTTTTTGGCAGACATTCTTCTCCATCCACGTATCCTTACGTTTCCAGAACTGCATCCCGACCTCACCTCCAGTTTTGATGTGACGTGTCATGACCCGTGGATATCCAGTGTTTCCCCAGATCATGGCTGGTATTTCCAGGCACCAGAGACTCACCCACAGTGCTTCATCCTCCGTGAAGAGGGGCAGGGTGCAGAAGGAGGAGCCTGGAAAAACATGGAAGCACCATCGTTGTCACACAAAAACATTTCCAGAGCTTCTTTGGAGGTAAAAAGAGAGAGATGGAATCTTTTACCCTGTTTTTGGTCCTGATCTCCGTTACAAAGGCTCAACTGCCGAGGTGTTTCTCTTCCCTCCAAGGAATCCCCCTTCCCCCACGAGTTGTATTGGGGGTTGTATGTCTCAGCACAGGGCACTGGGCCAGAGGACAGCAGTCAGCAGCGCTGTGCTTCACGTTTTCCATTTGAACTGCCTGCCTCGTGTGCTGCCATTCTGACTTCCTGCCGCTGCACCTGTTCCACCTCTTTGCACAAGGCTCAGCTGCTCTGTGCACTCTGACTTTCCAACCACACTTTATATTTTATCCAAAATGCTCTATGGTCCTAGTTGAAGAAACTCTGGCTTCTTTGACAGAAAATCTTGCATGTGGGGGCAGCAGAGGTGGAGAAGGAATCTTGAAGGAGGAGAAAGACCAAACCTCCAGCCTCAGCACGCACTGGTCCTGGGCCTCCCCGTTGTCCATGGGTTCAGACCAGCATGACTCCACAGCTCTCCATGGAGCAGGCTTCACCAAGCGCCTGGGGAATGAAAAGGGAGCTACGGCCAGGAGCCTCGGGGCTGGCCAGCAGACGTGCCTGCTCTCTGCTCCTGGTGGGCACAGGCCATCTTCATGGCATCACAACAAGTTCCCACCACGGCACAAGCCACCTTTCCTCACTTTCCTGACAGCCACCACACAAAACTGGAATCCTCTGAGCCCAGCGAAGGAACAAGGCACACGGACAAGTCCACCGCCCACTGGCCAGAGGCCCACTACACACTGCAGTCTCTTGTCCCAGGATCAGTAGATTGTCTGTCTATCTATGTATCTATTACCTATCTCTCTATCATCTATTCTCTGTCTAATCTGTTATGTACCTATCATCTGTCAGCTATTTCTCCATCGTCTACTTGTTATCTACCTACCTATTATCTACGTATCATCAAACCATCATCTCTCCATTTTCAGTCTCCCTACCCAACTATTATCTATCTATTTACCTGCCTACCTATTCATCTATCCTCTTTCCAGAATGAATGTCTGGGTAGACTGAGTCTGTTCAAGGGAGATCTTAACTCTCATCCATATCGTCTTCTTTACCTAATCATCTCTATATTTGAACCACTTAAAAATAGAAGCACCCCGAAAAGCAGCAAACTTTCTGTGAACCAGAGAGAGGTACGCCAGCAGCTGAGACACAGGGCTTGGGTGGAAAGAGAAACCACCCAGAATATGGTTGTGTGGAGATTTGGAAACACTAGGAATGCACCCAAGGCCTGCAAATCTGGAATCAGCGGCCCATGTTTTTCGGCGTTTGTGGGGAAAGACACCGACCTGGCTAAATTTAAGTTTCTCTCTTTAGAAAATGGGTGCCAATGCATGCTTCATGCATTTGTATGCGCATACACTGTGAACCACGGGGAATCTCTTCCTCTCTCTTCCTGCATCCCTCTCTCCATCCCTCCTCTCTCTCTCTCTCTCTGCTTCTCCCTCATACTTGGTGCCTGAAGCTAGTCTCCCTGGGCTGGGAGCTGAGCACAGTATATTCAGGAAAAATGTAAAAGCCCACAGAGTGCTTGGCCTTCACTTCAGCCTCCTTTCAGGAATGGGAGTGGGAGTGGGAGTGGCTCAGATGGGAATGCCTTGAATCGTTTAGCGCGCACAGTGCCACTGCAGCATCTGCAAGAGGAACCAAGAGCTTGGTAACAGCAAGAACAAAAAAAAGCATTTCGAAGCTTCCTGCCACCTTTGTCACGTGGTGGTAGCGATACCGTCACAGTGCAGAGAAGCTGGATGACATCGCGGCCTAGGAAGCACCCTGGCACTGCCAAAGGGACCGGTGTCTGTGAAACACAGCACATAGTTGGGGCTGTCAACTGTGCTAAAATGGTTTTAACAAGTCCAGAATCAACCGGGCATGGTGGCTCATGCCCATAAATCCTAGCATTTCGGGAGGTCGAGGTGAGTGGATCACGAGATCGGGAGTTCAAGACCAGCCTGGCCGAGGTGGTGAAACCCTGTCTCTACTAAAAATACAAAAATTAGCCACCTGTAATCTCAGCTACTTGGGAGGCTGAGGCAGGAGAATTGCTCAAACCCTGGAGGTGGAGGTTGCAGTGAGCCAAGATGGCGCCACTGCACACCAGCCTGGGCAATAGACTGCGACTCTGTCTCAAAAAAAAAAAAATCTCAGAATCAGAGTGATGTTTATGTACGAATCTCCCTCGGTGTTCAACGTCCTTTATTGGCTGGCTACGTAAGCTATGTAAAAATTATGAGGGTGATGTTGTACTCATTTCTTGCATAGTCATTAAGAATCATCGTGCATTTTGTGCTTACAGCATATCTCAATTCAGACGCCAGATTTTCATCAGAAATAATTGATCCATTTTGAGCCTCCATAAAATTTGCAACTGAAAAAATAATTTACATATGCAAGTGCTTCCAAAGAAACTAATAATTTAATCACACATCTGTTTTCACATACTGATTTTTTTTTAATGGAATAAAATTTCAAATTTAGGTCCTCGGTCCCACTCGCCATATTTTAAGAGTGCAGGCAGTTCACAGATTGGCCAGTGTGATCTTGAGCCAGGCTTCTCCCCACGGGCCCAGACAAGGCCTGAGATTGCCGGAAAGATTTGCTCTGACCCGAGGGCTTGCCTGAGAACTGTGGGCCCAGCTTGCACCTCATGAGTCGTCCAGTCTTTGGAGAAGGCACAGGGAGTTCTCTGCTGTCCACAACCAGCCTCAGATCCAGTGGAAGTCTGGCTGTGATGGGGCTAGGAACAGAGATGCTGCGGAGGCTTGGCCCTGAGACCCAGAAGCTCGAGCCACCTGGAGCTGGGGCTGTGTCTGGAGAGCAGGGACATCTCCTGCTTAAGCCAGGGCACGTGCAGCTCAGGACTGAGTGCAGCAGACCCCACAGTGAGCTGAAGGCAGAAGAGGAAGCATGAGAACAACCTTCCCACATCCCAGCTCAAGGACGAGCAGGAGGTGAGAGCCGTTGACACACAGGAGGAGTCACAGGACTGCCCTGCCAGGGTGACAGTGACGGCAGCAGTAAAACGCAACCCCACTCGGTGCCTCATGTGATTTGGCTGTGTCCCCACCCAAATCTCATCACGAATTGTAACTCCCACAATTCCCACAGGTTGTGGGAAGGACCCGGCGGGAGATCATTGAATCCCTGGGGCAGTTTCCCCCATACTGTTCCTCATATTTTGCTCTCGTGGTAGCAAATCTCACAAGATCTGAAGGTTGTATAAGGGGGAAACTCCTCTCACTTGGTTTTCAGCCTCCTTCTTGCCTGTTGCTATGTACATAAGATGTGCCTTTCAGCCAGAGGTGATGGCTCATGCCTGTAATCCCATCACTTCTGGTGGCCGAGGCAGGTAGATTGCTTGAGGTCAGGAGTTCGAGACCAGCCTGCCCAATATGGTGAAACCCCGTCTCTACTAAAAATTGAAAAATTAGGCGGGTGTGGTGGCAAGTGCCTTAATCACAGCTACTGGGGGGCTGAGGCAGGAGAATTGCCTGAGCATGGGAGGTGGAGGTTGCAGTGAGCCGAGATCGTGCCACTGCACTCCAGCTGGGGTGACTGAGCAAGACTCTGTCATAAATAAATAAATAAATAGTATGCCTACATTTTGGCAAAGAATTAATGGCAATTAAAATTCAAAGAATAACATTTGCAATAATTTTAAAACATAAAATATTTAGGGCCACTTCTAAGAAAATATTTGTGGATTTGCATATGGAAAACTATGAAGTATTTATGAAAGTATTTTTAATTTTTTTTTCCTTTTTATTATACTTTAAGTTGTGGGGTACATGTGCAGATTGTGCAGGTTTGTTACACAGGTGTACATGTGCCATGGTGCTTTGCTGTGTCCATCCCCCCTGTCATCTACATTAGGTATTTCTCCTAATGCTATCCCTCCCCAATCCCCCCATCCCCTGCTATCCCTCTCCCAGCCCCCGACCTCCCAACAGGCCCCAGTGTGTGATGTTCCCCTCCCTGTGTCCATGTGTTCTCATATTTCACGAAAGTAATTTTCAAAGACCTAAATTAATAGATAAGCCATTCATTAATTGAAAAAATTCACATTGTTAAGTATTTAGTTCTCCCCGAGTTGATCCATAAACTTAAGGCAGTTCCAATAAAAATCCTAAATGAATGTTTTTTGGCAGAAATTAACAAATTGATTCTGAAATACTTCTTTGTAAAAGTAGAATGCTTAAAACAGTCATTTCTCATTGATTTTCATTTTATTGATTTCTAGTTACCTACTTACAGTTTGAAAGACATGATCTCGAATTTGACTAGCATTTCTGGTTTTCCATGGTTGGTGTGTATGAGAGGGGAGACAGTGCCCAATAGTCACTGTGGTTTTATTTAAAACATGTCTCAGATCAGATAACATCGTTTCTATCTTTCACAAAACTTTTATAATTCTTCGATGTCCATTAAAAACATTACAAAGTCATTATTCTTCTATTTGAGGTTGTCTGTACACAGGCTGAACCTACCTGAGCTTGTATTTTGAGACTACTTACTATTCATCTCTATTCCACTGAAAATGATTTTTGATCTGGGGTTTACGACACTTTGCCTTTCTCCTGTCTTTCTTTCTATTTTGAACCATTGATTTGAACTTCCATTTACTCAACTCCAACCATCCTTCAAAGCCCAGCTCAACTTTGAACTTACTCCAAAAGCTTTCTAATATCAAGTCAGGTTTAGTGCGTCTGTCCTCACTATTCCGCTATCGTTTCTGAAGACAGTCCTCAGTTCTGTACCCCTCACAACAGTGCATCTCTGTTCAGTAAATATTTGCTGAACTGAATTGTACAATATCCTGAGATGAACTTGATCAGGGAAAGATTGAACAGTGCATGAGGAGTAGCTAAAATGAAAGCTACAACAGGGCTTCCCACGTGTGAGAAGCTGGATTCCAAACACGTAACAACAGATGAAAGAGAGTGAAACGGATTATTCACATTCTCATTAACTAAAACTCTTTAATTCAGAGCATTGTTTCGAACACAAACAAAAGGAGAAGGAAAAAATCCTTTCGTTGAATTACTTGAGAACGTAAGTCAAAGTTGCTTTTATTCTAAGAGCTATTTTTAAAAGTTGACCAAAACAGCATTGAATCAAACAGTTAAGTTTCAATTTTGAATTGCAGAATGCTGTTAATCTTAAAGAAAATAGTTTTTAGTGGCATAAAATAAGTTATCGGGCAAGACTATATTTGTCTGGTAGAGAAAATATTTTAATATAAGCATATTCTTTTTATTTTGTTGGTTATAAAGCATATTGTATTTTTAAATATTATAGCCATATATCTGTTTTTCCCATTCAAACATAAGAAAAAATTATCATTATTTAATGGAAAATAACTTCCAAAAGCCCTTTATATATGACCTGTATTTGAAGCTGCAAGTCTACATAAATATCTTCAATCCTCAAATATAAATATTTGTCTAATTTAGCTTCTATGTGCGTTTTAAAGTTTAAAGTTCCTCCTATCCATCACTCATCCTTCAAAAACAGTGATTTAAAGGAATTCAGAATAATCACAAGAGGAATTGCTCTTTCAAATCTGAAATGGAGATCTGCTACTCAGATTACACTGAGAAATAATAATACCAACTACATTTGTATGTCTGTCGATCTGTTTTCCTGACTTCCAGGTAAAACATGACACAGCAGCCCGCAGTGGTCCATCTCCATGGAGACTTGGCTCCGTGCTGTGCAAATCAGGACCTTCCCAGAGAGCTGTGGTCGTCATGGGGACAAGGCCTTCCCAATGAGCCTCTTCAGTGCATAGCTGAGTATTTATATCAGCTGTCTTATCTCTCAGTGTCTCAGAGAAGGCACATAAATTGAGTTATTTAGGGTTATTTGATGCTCTGTAACCATCTTTTCAGCAATGGATTGCTGCCTCGTTTTAATACAGGCTGAAATATAAGGAGATATGATTTTCACAGAGTAAGATAATTCAGATTTAAAACAATGACATTGAAAATATAATGTAAAAACCAAAATCACATGTCCAAAGGGGGAGCCCAGGTGCAAAGTGGGTCTTCTTCGAAGCTTCTTTCAGCCTTCCCCGAGTCAGCTAAATGTCTCACTAGAGAAATCCCCTTCTCAGTGGGACATTTATTTTCATTTCATTTGAATTGTGTTGATGGGAAGCGTGAGGAGAAAACGCTTCTTCGGCTATGATACTCCCATGTAGATCGTGACTGGTCATCTCTGCACATGTTCCTCACTGCTCCCTGCACCCCTCTTTGCTATTCAGAGTTTGTCACTATGCAGAAAGATGATATTGTCTTCTGTTTAAAAAGTCACTTAACTTTTCTATTATCATTTACTGTTATTTGTATGTACATCTTCTGTTTACAAGATTATGTTAAAGATTGAAAACCTGTATAGACCACCTTGGATATTTTATAGAATTTTACAAGAATGCACTCAAGGAGAGTAAAACACTGAAATTTCAGGCAGCACCAGCTCAGAATATATGCTTAACTCTCGTGCCTGTCACATCAAGTGTGGTCCATCCAGAAGGTACTTGATAAGTCCTTTTGAATACATTTAGAACACGGTAAAGTTTATCTCCATCACAGGTCAATGTTGGTTGGTTCAAAAGCCAGTAGAAAGTATTATTTATTTCATGGTCCCTTCAAAGATGATAGAGTAATAAAGAGAGTAGCTGTTTTAAAATATAAAAGAGAGGGAAATTTTGAATTATTTAACTTAGGGAAGAAAAATTCTGGAATCAACTGAATAGAGTCATTCCACCTGTAAGAATTTATGTCATCATTAAAGAGTATTAATATAGAAAGAGATCATATTCCTGTGTGAAGCCTTTTTATGTATGTATTTATTTATTTAGAGATGGAGTCTCACTCTGTTGTCCAGGCTGGAGTGCAGTGGTGCAACCTCTGCTCACTGCAACCTCCACCTCCTGGGTTCAAGCAATTCTTCTGTCTCAGTCTCCCGAGTAACTGGGATTACAGGCGTGTGCCAACATAGCAGGTTAATTTTTGTACTTTTAGTAGAGACGGGGTTTCACTGTATTGGTCAGGCTGGTCTCAAACTTCTGATCTTAAGTGATCCACCTGCCTTGGCCTCCCAAAGTGCTGGGATTACAGGCTTGAGCCACTACACCTGGCTGAAGCCTTTTGATAGACATGAGACCAGATACCATCGTGAAGTCACTGTGAGAGATCAGACTGCATGTGACCTGATGACCTCACTGATTATGGAGCCAGTTTTGGACCATATGGTTTTGCCCAGGTTCAGAGTTAGGGGGACAGAATTCCACTACCGTTTTGTTGTAGCCTTCCCCAGAGACAGGGACCTGCTCAACTTCCACACAAGCTCTGTCCACACAACAGGAGGCTGCGTGTTTGCGGCTCAGCCCTAAGCACTGGAGGATGGGAGCTGGTGTGTCAGTGACCCAGGCTGTGCCCACGTGCAGACTGTCCTGGGGGGGTGTCCTGTGTGCTTCTCAGAGTTCACATGGCATGGACTCACTTTTATCAACAACAGCTACCTTTAAATGCATCCCTATTTGAAACGTCTCCTGGCCGTCTCCATCTCATCACTCGCTCACTCTGGCATAGGGGAGCAAAGCCCGAGTTATTGAGCCTGAACTCAGGTCCTTGCTTGGATGATATTGCTTTTGAAGGAGGCAAAGTGTCATAAATACTGGTTTGGGGAAGAGTAAAAGCCATACGGTTACATTTGTGTTCATGCGCTCATCCAACTACTATATATACAAAATTTCAGATTTTAACCAGCTAGGTTGATTCGTATCTCAATTTCTTACCAACACCCTAATTAACAGGCTCAATTGGGAACATTGTCGGGTGATTTATACGTGGTGCTGAGATCATAAGTTTAATATTAGCTAGGAAGAAGACAGAATATTTTTAAGCATCTGAGATTAGAAAATACATTAACTCTCTAAAAGTGATAAAATTATAAATATACATGAAGTCAGCTACAAAACTGTTGAAACATGGATCACAGTTCTGGCGCTTCTGCAAAAATACAAAAAGTAATATTTCCATCAAATTGGAAAGTAAAAACCAATAAATGCCATAAAATGTTTTTATAATTCAGTTGATAACACTGCTTCCAGCAAGATTGTTATCGAGGGGAAGCTACCTTGCTATTTCTCAGAATCAGCCATCAGCCTCTTCCTTAAACATTTCGGTTTGCTATGCTTCTGTTAGAACTCGAAGTGACTGTCTAAACTGCAGCCTGACTCTATGAGCAAAGACACCCCTAGCCAAGAAGAAGAGCTCCCTCCCTACCTCCCTCCCTCCCTCTCACTCTCCCACCCTCCCTCCCTCCCTCTCACCCTCCCACCCTCCTTCCCTCTCACACTCTCACCCTCCTTCCCTCCCTCCCTCCCTCTCGCCCTCCCACCCTCCTTCCTTCCCTCCCTCCCTTTCCTTCCTTCCTTCCTTCTTTCCTTCCTTCCTTCTTTCCTTCCTTCCTACTTTCCTTCCTTCCTTCCTTTCTCTTTCTTTTCCTTTTTCTTTTTATATGAGATTGGTTTCGACTGAATAAAGTAGAATTTAATTGGCATAGTATCATATTCTTGCTTAAATATTCCCACTCATTGGAAGAAAAGTAATCTGTATTTGGATTTGAGTGAAAAAGAAATTGAACCTATGATAGCAGAGAAAGTAGTAAATGACATAGGTGTTGGGAGGTGAGACAAGGGTGTGAAATTATAAAGAGCTCCAATACTTCAAAATCGGTGACTAAGAAACCATCATCCACTGGACCAGGAGCTCCTAGCCTCCCACTCACTTGTCTCACACCCAAAATCAGAGCAAGGATTGATGTCCACTCTCTGCTGCCCACGGGTTTTGGAGGCTGCCCTTCCACAAGGTAACAAGTCTGGTAAAGCTACCAGCTTTCTACAGCTTGGAATTACTGTTGGTCATGGGGAGAAAAGACACGGCAGGAAGAAGGCTCACCCGGCTATGTGAGGTGTCACTGCCATTTAGACAGGTCCTCCAGGTGTAGAAATTAGACATGCGTCAAACCAAGGAGAAAAGTCAGAGTGAAACCAAGAAGGAAAGACAGAGGCAGCCTCCTGGGATAATGGTGGACAAACCCAAATGATGCCAGGGCAGAAATGAAGGAAGTTAAAGGTGGTGCATGACCAACTTGAGTTTTAAAGACAGTATTTTATATATGTGTGTATATATATATATGCATACACATGCTACATAGAAATTTAAAATAGCTTTAAACAAGTTGTGCATCAAGTGAGAAAACACCGCTACCATAGGCGTGTAATTTATTAATTATACGTAGCCTGCTTTGAAAGCATGCGGTCACAGTAACCTGGATGGTCACCGAGAGCAGCTCTTGGTGGATGATAAACAGAGGGATCCTGGAGCAGAATTGCTACTTCTCATTCACCTGTTTGTAGTGGAATTTTCACATCCTCCTATTCACCAGCTATTAGTAAGAGCAAGTATATTGGTCCGTAGCTGAATTAAACTTTATATAGCTGAATAATTCAGATGACTATGTTCTACACAGATGAAATTAATAATCTACATTTTAATGTAAAAATACATACTTTACAAAATAAATATACGAGCAACATTTTTAATGACAATTACCAAGTCTGATGTCCCTCACGTCTTTTATGTGATACTACTCAAAACATGCGTTCATTACATTTGTACCTAATTTTTTCAGCAGTTGAATCACTTACAGAAAGGAAAAAAACATCTCTAGCTGAACAGAGCTTCCCAGGTACAACAGCAGTTTCCGTAAAACCTTTTCTTTACTATTTATTATTTTCAGGAAGAAAATGACTTCTACATCAAAAGGATCTAATATTTGTTTAACGTATAAACCACGAGCTAAATTAAATTTAGCAATTACTGTGGATTGTAAGGCTTGCGCAGATCACTGTGGTAGGTAGTAGCCACAGTGAAAAACCGCCTTCAGGCTTCATAATTCCTGTTAAAGGACTGCTTCTGCATGCAAAAATATTTTGGAAACCACAGATCTCATTAAACTCCGGGTTTTATTCATAATAAGAATAAATCAGGCTCAGAACAGTGAAGTGAGGTGGGTGCCCCAGGCCCTGACAAACTTGGAGCAGAGTTAGTCAGACAGGGCGCCTGGCCCCATCTTGGTGCGGGCGCCCCAAATCCAGGCGCTGGGAGGTTTCTCTTCATGACTCTGTGTCTATACTCATCACCCGGAAAGTCAGGGCGAGGAGAGAACTGCTCCCTTATTATTGTTTCTGGACAGCAAGGATCATTAAAAACATGGGGAACAGATTGGACCGATAGGTTGTCATGTTTTATCTTTGTTATTGTGCTCAAAAATAAAATAATATCGAAGAAATAATGTGAAGGCAATAGAACAGCACCTCCCTCCCACTGCTGTTGTCAGGGCAGATACTTCCAGTGTTTCTGATTCCGTTTCTTCAGAAATTTCTCCCAATAGTAAATAATGAACACATACCACTGTAGATAGATAGATACATAGATAAAATATAAAAATTAAATTCAGTTATGTTATTTTTGAGCCCTTTCTCCTCAATTTGATTTGGTTAAATTGCTTTTCTGTTGATTACCTTTTTTTCTGCCAATTATAGTTTTGTCTCCATATTATTTATATTCATTTCCATATTAATTTTTGCATTGTTTTATCAATAACAAATACAATAAATTTTAGTTTTACCTCTTAAATCTAAAAGATGGAAAATGTGAGCGTGCATTATAGGTGGCAATCATGTGAGCACCGTTCAGCGCAAGGTTGAGCTCTGGGCTTGGACCACTGCTCCTTTCTCCAGGAATCCTTTGTCAAGAACCCGCAAACTCCAGGGTGAATGTTTCCAACATTTTAAAATCCATCATTTTCTCAAAACCATGCCCACTTAGTTGCTCTTCACATCGACTAAGTTTTTTCTGATTTTTTTTTTCCTTTACATTGTAACTGTAGAGTTTTTCTAGCATCTGTTGAACTGGGAAAAGGAATTGTTTGATTCAGGATATCAGCAATATTTTTTCACTTCTGTTTTATTGAGTCAATTCCATCAGCTTCTCCATAGGTCCCTGGCTCACGCCTCTGGTCTATCACATGTCAGAGCCACAACTGTCCCCAAGGGGCTTCCTTTTCCTCATGTTTTTGTAGATTCTACAGTTGTTTTTATGTTTTTGTTTATCAAGGGAATACTAAATAATGTCCTCTAAAGTGTCACATTAAAGGCAGATTGTCTTGAAATATCTCACTAACTGACGGCGTAGCTTGGAATAGACTTCAAGTCCACAATTTCGAACATTTGATAGACAGCACAGGTGACGGCATTAACATACAGATCTCTATTAGTCTGTTCTCATGCTGCTAATAAAGACGCACCTGAGAGTGGGTAATTTATAATGGAAGGAGGTTTAATGGACTCACAGTTCCACAGGACTGGAGAGGACACAGGAAACGTAGCCATGGTGGAAGTGGAAGCAGCATGTCCTCCTTTACCTGGCAGCAGGAAGGAGACACGCACAGTGAAGAGGGGAAAGTCCCTTATGAAACCGTCAGATCTCATGAGAACTCACTCACTACCAGCAGAACCGCATGGAAATAACTGCCCCCCCATTCAGTTACCTTCCACAGGTACTTCCATAACATGTGGGATTATAGAAACAGCAACTGAAGATGAGATTTGGGCGGGGATACAGCCAAACCATACCACTCAGTACAGTTTTAACATTGAAATCATCAGAAAACAAATTCCTTTGCCAGGTCTCCCCCAAAACATCTGGGCTTTTATGGAGGTGGGAGGTGTTATCCTCATGCTTACAAGCATGGCATCTCACCAAGCACACCGCAACCGGCAGGTGACTTCTCTCCAGCTCTGCCCCGCGATGTGTGGTCTGCACCTGAGGCCTCCACCCACTTGAAGCCAGGTGAGCATCTGCTGTCAGCCCCTGACACCACAGCAGCGCCTGCTCTCTCCTCAAGAACACAGAAAGGCTGCCACTCATGAACCAAAGACTTCAACTACCCAAGGCTTGCTGGGATCACTGGAGCTTTCAAGGCTTTGGGGCCTGCGACAGTTTGGATATTTGTCCCCTAAAGCTCAGGTTGAAATGTTGTCCCCAAGGTTGAAGTCGGGGCCTAGTAAGAGGTGTTGAGGTTATGGAGGTGGATTCCTCTTGAATGGCATGGTGTCAGCCTGGCAGTAATGAGATAGCTCTTGCCCTGTGGGTTCTCTGAGAGCTCATTGATTAAAACGAGCCTGGTGCCTCCCCTCCTCACCTCGGCTCCTCTCTGGCCACGTGATCTCTATACCTGCAGCTCCCCTCTTCCTTCTACCGTGACTGCCTCACCAGAAGCAGATGCTGGTGCCAGGCTTCCTGTACAGCCTGCAGAACTGTGAGCCAAAGCAATGTCTTTTCTTTTCAATTTACCCAGCCTCAGCTATTTCTTTATAGCAACACAAAATAAAGTCAGACCACACTCATTTACCACTAAAGCCCAAAGAATTCTGCCCTCATAGCTGCTTTGTACAGTGCAAAGTGGGTCTCCGAGCACCATTGTTCTGTGTTCACAGGGCTCTCTAGGACCTTTAGTGAAACCACCCTTTCACGTTATAAAGACAGCCTGTCTCTGTATAGGATCCAGTATTCGTCAAGAGTTGGGCTGGAGGGTGAATCTGAGGGAGACAGGATGCACACAAATTCAACGCTCATTCTCTCAGAAGATGGCAAATGAAGCTACATTCTTCAGAAAGATGAGAAAGCCATCTCTTTCTCATGCCTTCTGAGAGTGTTTTCCCAGATGAGCCCTGCATTCTTTAAACAGATAAGTTCCTGGAGACACATCCATAGAGGTCTGCTTGTTACAGGGACCCCACAAGCAAAGAGCTGTTATGCATGCTTGCAGAGTGAAGAGGTCAGAGTTAATATGTATATGGTGATACTTTATTCAAAGGACTGAATTGGAAATACTGAATATTGACTGCTTCCTTTAAGACAAAATCTTAGAACTTGAATCATGATTAAATTTAAACGAATGTATCTATTTAGAAGACAAATATATTTAGGAAATTTAATGTCATTAAGTAAATACTTCATTATTTGACCAGAACTAACACATTAGTAACAGAGAATAAATGCACACTGAGATTAAAAAATATTTTAAACTGTAAATCCCAGAGAAAGTAGGAGATAATCAGCACAGTGCCACAGGTACTTCGCTGCAGTGGGTCAATTTCAAGAAAAGGAATAAGTATGTTGACAAACTCCCAAAAGACAAAATAATATTTTTAATAAGGAACATGGTAATCTATTTATTATAAAGACTTATCACACTCTCAATTATTATTTGAAGGTTAGTACCAGCACTTTTGCATCACCTGAGGTCAGGAGTTTGAGACCATCCTTGCCAACATGGCAAAACCCTGTCTCTACTAAAAATACAAAAATTAGCTTGGTGTGACGGTGGGCATGGGTAATTCCAGCTACTCAGGAGACTGAGGCAGGAGGAATGGCTTGAAGCCAGGAGGCAGAGTTTGCAGTGAGCCGAGATCACACCACTGCACTCTAGCCTGGGCGACAGAGCAAGACTCCATCTCAAAAAAAACTAAAATTAAAAAAAAAATTAAAATAAATTTTAAAAAATGATGTTTAGCAAATGCCTACCACCAATTCAAGTTCTCTGAGTGCAAAGTATAAAGAAATGTGAGATTCTCTTGCCTTTGGGAGCTTCTACCTATAACGAGATAGTGGAATTACTCTTCTTGATTGAAAGACCGTGCATTTGCTGAAATCAAGATCCTAACCCACTCTGCAAAGGGCACTGGCTAGCTGCTTACCCCAGCAGTAAATTCCATGGTCAGATTCTTTCTGAGTTCCGTTCTTCTGATCCTATTAGTGGAAACATTGCAAAGATGAAAATCTGCGTAGAGGCAGATTTGGTCTCCACTGATCCACCTCTGAAAATGTGGAGACGCTTTTCACTGTGAACATTAAGATTGTCCACTGACTTTCATTGACAAGCTCTTCTAAATACTGAGTGATCAGTCATGACTGTACAATAACAAACGATGTAGTAAAATGTGTCACTGAACTTGCAGAAATTATAAAAAAGGACTTTCCTGTCATTTTCAAGCAAATATTTTCCGAGTCCCTAACAGGTATTCGGTGTTGAAAGAAAATAAAGAAGTATGTTTTAATCTTCATAAGGTTACAATCTACTCAAAATTCAATAATTACCATATAAGACAGTAGAGGAGAATTAACTGGCTACTGTAGCATCAGACAAACTCAGAAATTCTTATTTTCACTGGACTACATCATATCATGATACTATTTCAGTTTTTCACAATGAGATAGAAATTGCAAGAAACCAAATTACAGAGGTTGAAGAGTTTCCCTCACTTGCATATCCAATACCAATCAATTGAGTCAACATCCAGATATTGATAAGCAACCTTCCTGTGGGAAAGTGGAGACACATTCTAGCTGCAGGTGAGCCCCTGCCATGCAGAGCATCAGCCTCACACAGCACAGGGCTAAACACTCAGACGGGCAGAATGAGCTGAACATATAAATAAACATAGATTTATGTAGAATTCCTGGAAGAAAAAGAAAAACTCACTTACAAGGGATGACATTCTGTTGGTCATTTTAACATTTAAAAAAATACCCTTCACTTTGGGAGGCCGAGGCGGGTGGATCACGAGGTCAAGAGATCGAGACCATCCTGGTCAACATGGTGAAACCCCGTCTCTACTAAAAATAAAAAAAGTTAGCTGGGCATGGTGGCACATGCCTGTAATCTCAGACTCAGGAGGCTGAGGCAGGAGAATTGCTTGAACCCAGGAGGCGGAGGTTGCCGTGAGCCGAGATCTCGCCATTGCACTCCAGCCTGGGTATCAAGAGCGAAACTCCGCCTGAAAAAAAAATATATACCCTTTTCTAGAAAGACTTCAGGAGACTCCCTGTCCTCTATGACAGCAGTGGTTGTTAAAAGCCCATCACCAAGAGCTACACATCCTTAAAAGTAGAGCAGTTAAAGCCATCCACATACTCTAGTACTAAAGCAATAAACAAGGCTTCCTTGACTGGCAAAAACTAAGACAAACTGACAAACGAAGTGGAGAATAAAAGCAGCCAGGAGTTATGGTGGACAAAAAGGGCATTCCCATGTGGAGGGTTTTCAGTACATTTAAATCAAGTTCTACAGTGAAAAAGGTCAGAATCATACCCATAGAAAGAAAAGCATGTTACGGACCTTGACGAACTAAAAATCGTATATTGCTGAGTTTGAAAGTTCTGTTAAATGTCTAGAGCCAGGGCCCATGCCACTAATCAGGAGCACGCGGCAAGCCAGCAGCTTGTGTCTTTAAGTCCATTTTACCTGCCTTTCCGCAGCAGCTCCTCCTACTACACCCGTACAGACAGGAACACGATGGAGATAACCGAAGTAAGTGTTGGGGCCTGTGTGGTTAAGAACCTCGGTTCTTTGGGCTCACAGCGAGTCAGGAGCCACGTCTCCCAGCTCTACACTCCGATTTGATTTTTGCCTGTGTGTTGACCTTTGGAGAGGAATGGCACTGAACCCTAGATGCCCCATTCTTTGACTCTATGGGTCCTAAAATTTATGTCAGGTTTATTCTCTTAGGGGATAGGTTGGGATGAAGGGAAGGGAAGGGAAGGGAACTCTGGGATCCAATTTCTCTGTTTCATTGCACTTGAAAGCAGAATATATAACATATAATTCTAAAAATCAATAAATGATATAAAAAATACCTCTATGCCTTAAATTCACTAAAGGAAAGAAAAGCAGACACAACCTGTCTCGCTAGCAGCAGAGAGAAAACAATGCAAACAGCAAGGAAATGCAAAATAAAACCCCTTACATGATATAAATGCTTTCAACAGAAGAAAAATTAGAGATTAACTCAACCAACAAAACCAAACTCTGTGCTACCTCAATAGGACACATTGAAAGCAAAGGCAAATTTGACACGTTAGACCAATGTGATGAACGCCAAGTGTATTATGTGAACGAAGTAAAAAAAGATGAAAGAACAAAGAAGGAAAAATATGTCTTTACACTTAATAACGAACAGGATAAAATTGGAAACAAAATAATTACGCAGAAAAAAGAGAGTTCTGTTGCAGTGTGCAGCATACAACCCGCAGATACAATAGCAGAGGAGTGAACTTTCCTCCTCAGTGAATTTTGCTCTGATACCTTGGGTGACATGAATACAAAGTATGTGACATAAAACAGGAGCAATTTACAGAAAAAGAAATCAGAAAAATAGTTTCACTGATTATTAAAAAAAGGTTTTTCAGCAAGGGAAATATTTAAGCATTCAAAGCAAAATAAGCACTCCCAACAAAATCGGAACCGAATATCAAATCACAACAGTGAGTTTGGAACACGGTTATCAGAGTGCATGCAACCCAAGGTGAAATCACCTGTCATGAAAGCGTTTGCGAACTAACCAAACAACAAAAGAAATTAACAAAAGAAAATGGCAACTAAAACAACAAGAAAACATGTATATCAGTCCCTTTTCGTTATGGTTCCCCTCGTTTCTAAAATGGAATAACCTTGAAGGAATCCTCACGTGAATTCCCACCTTTTCCTTTAAGCTCAGGATGATGAATCCCCGGACTGTGTCCTGAGCACAGTCACCTGGTTCCTCCTAGGCAAAGGTTGGCCGCAGCCTACCTGATCGCTCGCTAGTCTAGCTATTTTACAGACTGGAGAAAATCTGATGGAAACTAATGAAAAGATGTTAATTCGAGTGTTTAAACCTGTGCATACTTCTTGGAGTTCCTGTATTGTATTCAGAGGTCGAAGTCCAACTTAATGAAATAAAACAAGAAGACAAGATTAGAGAAAAAATTATAAAAAGGAATGAACAAAGTCTCCAAGAAATGTGGGACTATGTGAAAAGACCAAATTTACGTTTGATAGGTGTACCTGAATGCGACGGAGAGAATGAATCCAAGCTGGAAAATGCCCTTCAGGATATTATTCAGGAAAATTTTCCTAAACTAGCAAAGCAGGTCAATATACAACCCCAGGAAATACAGAGAACACCACAAAGATATTCCTCAAGAAGAGCAACCCCAAGGCACATAATCGTTAGATTCACCAGGGTTGAAACGAAGGAGAAAATACTAAGGGCAGCCAGAGAGAAAGGTCAGGTTACCCA
>CM052669.1:2148727-2201690 GCA_028533165.1 Leontopithecus rosalia
CAAAAAAAAAAAAAAAAAAAAAAAAAAAAAAAAGATGTTAATGCTGGCAGATGGCTCCCTAGTACTGGGACTGTTCTGATACCTGTTTTACGGAAATCATCTGCTCTGCTGTTACTCTCAGCCTTTGTGAGCCGATAATGAGGTGGGAGAGCAGAACAGGCCTGCGCGATGCTGCCACTTCTGATTTCATTAGTCTTTCACTGCAGGCAAAATGAAGGCACTAAATGGTAAGTTAATTGTTTCTTTGCTGCTGTACCTCCCTTGGGTGCATTATGTCATTGTTAACACTGATATATTAAGATAGGCACTTTATGGTGTTTGCCAATGACACAACGCTAATGTGTTTTTATTCCTAACTGCAAAACTAAGTTCAGCCCATTTCCCTGAGCTTTATATTATTTTGAGGACACTCCTTCACTGGAAATAGTAACCGTTCCATCTGAGAGAAAGACCTGCTTATATCATAATCTCTGTAAGATCTCACTGAAAACTGTGGAGACCTAGAGTTTACTTGTGTTATTAGAATAAAAGGAACTCCTGCTTACAGGAGGGTGACATGAGGAGCCCTGTGGACCTGTTTCCAGAGAAACAATTATCACTAGTGAAAATTATTTAACAAGTAATAATAAAGTTTTTTGGATTGTCCGAGGGGCATACAGTAAACGAGGAAGCATTTATTTGAGGAAATCGACTAAGGCTCAGCAAGAACAGCAGGAACCTATTCCACTTAGGACATGATTGCTCCCCAGTCACCCCTCCCTCACTCACAGTGCTCCACTCGAAGTGGGTGGGACCAATGAGATAACCGTCTCCTTTTGCCCAGATCCCAATTATGCCTACAGTATCCCACCAGAAATGGCACGCCACAATAATGTCTCATCTACCCAAACCCTAAGTTTCAGAGACTAAATTACTGGTGATCATGGCCAAGAGGTTGGGAGTTCCCTTCCTCCTCCCAGCATCCCCATAGAGGGTGGAGCTGTACTCTGGGCACAGCAGGCAGGAACGTTGGGGTCCTGATAGCCCTTGATGCAGCTCTTACGGGAAAGAGTTTCTGTGCCGGGAAAACAAGCTAAGAGAACCAGAATCTGCTCCTTTCCACAGAACCAGAATCTGCTCCCTGTCACCCACAAAAGAGGCTCAGAAGAGGGGAGGCAGTCCCTAAGAGCAGGAAGCACTAGTTCTCTCCTGCAGCAGCTGACCTGATTTGAAACAATGTGGGAAAGTTCCAGCCTAGGGTAGTCTTAAAAACAAAGAATATTTTAGTATTAAACAATTAAGTGGATAATTATAGCACAATAAAAGCAGTAAAATATGCATCTGCTATCTAGTTTATCAGCGATAACTAATAAAACCATTAGAAACTAGTGAAAAAAGGCTGTCCTCAAAAACTACCTTCACCTGAGAGTAACATCAACAGTAGATATGAAGTCCCAGCTCTTATTCCCCTTTGGAAACATCAAAATACAGCAACAAGAGAATGACCAAACTAACACACAGGAGCTCTGGTTACAGCAACCAGGTGAATCCTAATCAAGGAAAAGCCATCATCAAAACGCTAGGAAGAATGTTGTAGCATTTTACTTCTTGCCCCACCCTCTACCTGCTGTACAGTGATCTTGGTCTATGGGAGGTGGAAAAAGTCTTATTTGCAACATACTGAGCTGTCCGGTGGCTACCTGAAGGATGGATCTTAGTACAGCCCAACTCTGATCCTAGTCAGGAAAAGTAGTGAGTGATGCTGTGGAAGCTACAGTGAGATTAACATTTCTGGGGGAAAAAATAATGGGTGGATATAAACAGTAGAACACTCAAGAGTTAAGGAGACACTGGGTGAGGCTCTTTAGGGAAAAGAAGACATTCAAAAGCAGCCAAATATACAGGAGAATTGAGAAAGCCACACACACCCAGACCAAGGAATGATACTGTTCTAAAAAGTCCTGAAAAGGACTTGAAGCTTTTGCCTTCAGCTGATTCCTAGGATCAGAGCAAACCCAGCTAACTGGAGAAGCGCCAGCCAGCAAAAAGCCAGCGTGCAAAATGTAGAAAGGGTTTTTGTTTTTCACATGCCCATTTTTCAACAACAAAATTCCAAAGCATAGGAAAAAAAATGGGGGGGAAAAAGCAGCTTTCAGAGAAAAAAAGTAAGTTCACAGAAACCATCCTTCAGGAAAGTCAAATATCATGTTTATTCAAAAAGTACTTAAAATAAAACTCTTAAACATAACCAAAGCATGAAATAAAAATATAGACAAAATATTAAAGCTATCAGAAAGACAATAGGCACAGTAAAGATCTCAAATAAGAGACAAATTTTTTTATAGGTACTAAACAAAAATACTGGAACTAAAAAGTAGAATCATTGCAACGAAATATTTATGAGAACAGTTCCATAGCAGATTTGAACATCAGAAGAGTCAACAAACTTGAAGGTAGACCACTTACAAATAGCAAGTCAGAGAAGCAAAAACTAAAAGGGATGAAGAGAAAGAAATGAAGCCAAAAGGACTTATGGGGCATGACCAAGTGTTTTAACATACACATTAAGGGGTCCTACAAGGAGAGCAGAGACCTTATTTTTAAAAAATAATGTTAGAAAACTTTCCAAATCTGATGAAAAACATTAATCTATACATCCAAGATCAATGAACTCCAAGTATAATAAATGAGGGTTTGGTGGCTCACACCTGTAATCCCAGCACTTTGGGGGCCAAGGCGGGTGGATCACAAGGTCAAGAGATTGAGACCCTCCTGGTCAACATGGTGAAACCCCATCTCTACTAAAAATACAAAAAATTAGCTGGGCATGGTGGCGCGCGCCTGTAATCCCAGCTACCTGGGAGGCTGAGGCAGGAGAATTGCCTGAACCCAGGAGGCGGAGGTTTCAGTGAGCTGAGATCGTGCCATTGCACTCCAGCCTGGGTAACAAGAGCGAAACTCCGTCTCAAAACAAACAAACAAATAAAGAGAAAGAAGTCACACCCAGCCACAATATGTAAAAAATGATGAAAGACAAAGAGAAAAAATTGAAAGCAGTAAGAAAATAAAAAACCAAAAAACCTGCAAGGAGATTAGGTATTATGTTCTCATTAGAAACAATGAAGGCCAGAAGGCAGTAGGCTGACACTTTCACTGTGGTGGAAACAAAAGCAAAAACAATCAAACAATGACAACAGCAATCATAATAATAATCTATATTCAGCAAAACTATCATTTTCAAAAAAGGTGAAATAAATGCATTCCAAGATAAGCAACAACTGAAAGAATTTGTTGCTTGTTGACCGTTCTTATAAGAAATAGTTTAAATATTTTTAGGTTAAAAATAAGTGATCTAAAATAGTCATTTGAATCCACATTTAAAATAAAACCAAGAGAACTGGTATATGTGACCATCTAATTCCAAAGACTATATAAGCACATTCACATCACCTAATAGCAGAATACACAGTCTCTTCAAAGACCTATAGTACAGTCAATAAAATAGAACATATGCTGGGACACAAAACACAAGTTTTGACAAATTTGAAAGATTGAAACCATACCAAATATGTCCTTCAAGCACGATAGAATAAAGTTAATAACAAAGGAATTTGGGAATTGCATCCCGTGAAAATTAATGCACTCTTAAATAACCAATAGGTTAAGAAAGAAATCCCAGGCAATATTAGAAAATACAAGGAGATAAATAAAAATGATGATGTGTCATGCCAAAATTCATTGTATGCAGCCAAATAAATGCTTAAAAGAAAACATATAGCTGCAAATGCCTACTTTAAAGTTAATGAAGATTTAAGTTCAATAACCTAAACTTCCATCTGGACACTAGATAAAGAACAACAAATAATCCCAAAGTAAACTAAGAAAGAAAATGCTAAAGATTATAGAGAAAATGTGTGAAGAAGAAAATGGAAACACAATAGTAAATCAATGAAACTGAAGTTTGTCCGAGAAAAAGACCAACAAAATTGATCACTTAAGAGCTATACTGACCAGCTAAAATAAAAGAGACAATTAGAATTACTGAAATTGGGAATGAAAAATAGGATATCACTACCAAACTTAGAGAAATAAGGATTAAAAGGGAATACTACAAATAACTCCTTGTCAAAAATAAGATAATGTTGATGAAACTGATAGAATATTAGAAAGCAACAAATTACTGTAAATGACCCGAGAAAAGTAGATAATCTGAATGGTTCTACAACAAGTAAAGATAAGAAAATAATAATTGTGAAACTACTCATATAAAAATCAGTCCCAGATGGCTTCCCTAGTGGCTTATAACAAGCATTTAAAGTAGAATTAATACCGATTCTTCACAAACTCTTCAAAAAAATAAGGGTAATAAATACTCTCCAAGTAATTTGAAAAGGATAGCATTACATAAGCCAAACCTAACAAAGACATCACAAGAAACAAAAACAAACAGAAACCCATAACCCAATACATCTTTTAAATATACATGCACCTGTTCTCAACAGAATACTGGAAAGTGAATACAGTAACACCACGACCAAGTGGAATTTATCCCGAGAATGCAAGCTCAGCATAACATCAGAAAAGAAACTCATGTAACACGTCGTATCAATAGAGCAAAGGAGAAAAATTATATAATGATCTCAATAAATACAAAAACAAAGCATTTTACAAATCCAACGCTCTTTCATGATAAAAGCATTCAGCCAACTAAGAATAGCAAGGAATTTCTGGACATACTAAGGGCCTCTACAGAAAACAAACAAATACACAAAAATCTCAGCAAAGCCAAAATAATAACTGATTGTAAAAGACTGGATGCTTTCCATCTGAATAAGAAACCAACAAATAGAAACTTGTCGGCCCCCACCATTTCTATTCAGCATGGCACTGGAGATCCTAACTAGGCAATTAGGTGAGAAAATAAAATTTTGAAAATTGGAAAATCTATTGCAGAAGGGGAGTAGAATAGTGGTTGACTATAACTGGGAGGTTGGAGGGTTTTGAGCAGTGACTGCTAACAAGCATGGGCTTGCCTTTGAGATGAAGAAACTATCATAAAGTTGATTGTGGTGGTGAATGCACAACTGTGAATACAAGGCCATTAAACTGTACTCTTTATATGGATGAAGTTACAACTTTTTTTTTTTTGAGCTGGAGCTTTGCTCTTGTTACCCAGGCTGGAGCGCAATGGCGTGATCTCGGCTCACCGCAACCTCCACCTCCTGGGTTCAGGCAGTTCTCCTGCCTCAGCCTCCTGAGTAGCTGGGATTACAGGGACGCACCACCGTGCCCAGCTAATTTTTGTATTTTTAGTAGAGACGGGGTTTCACCATGTTGACCAGGATGGTCTCGATCTCTTGACCTTGTGATCCACCCACCTCTGCCTCCTGAAGTGCTGGTATTACAGGCATGAGCCACAATACCTGGCTTATACTGAGGAATATTCTAAAAAACAGTGAAAACATTGCATTCTTATAAATATTTAGAATCCGAACTGTCCAATAGAGTAGCAACTAGCTACCTGTTGGTGTTTACATTTAAATTGTATTGAATTAATATTGGATAAAAGGTGAAAATGTTTCTTAGTTGCGCTAGCTGCATTTCAATTGTGCATTGGTCACATGCATTCATGGGAAGCTATTCCAAAGGTCACAGGTACAGACTGTTCCCACAGGTGCAGAAGTTTCCATGGGAGAGTGAGGCTCTGAGGTTTTAAATGGAAAAAATTACATCATATCAGTTTAAAGTAGCACTTCAAAACAATACTGAGAAGCTGTGGCATCTGAAAAGTTTTCAAAGCATACTTTATAGTTTGTAGAACTAAAGTAGAGTTACAATATGTCTCTATCCATCAGCAACTGTCTGCTGGGGTGCTGGTGCTGGCTGTTAACTGTGGTATCTCAGTCTGCTGGGCTGTCGTAACCAGACACCAGGGACCACGTGGCTTAAACAACAGACATTCGTAGCTTATGGTTCTGGAGGCTGGACGTCCAAGATCAAGAGGCCTACAGATTTGGCGTGGGATGAGAGTCTACTTCCTTGTTCATAGATGGAAGTTCTCTTCACCCGTACTTGGGCAAAGAGGTGAGGCAGCTCTCTGGAAGCCCTTTCATTAAAGCATTAATCCCATTTATGAGGGCTCCACTCTCGTGACCTTCTCACCTCCCAAAGGCTCCACCTCGGTAAACCACTACTTTGGTGTTAGGATTTCAACACAGAGATTTGGAGGGACACAAACACTTCAGACCATGGCATATGGCCATGGGAATAAAACTCCATTCATGTGGTATGGATCTCTGTGCATGGCCTTTTGTCTGTCTAATAATTCAAAAATATCTTCAGGGCAGGAGAAACACAAATGCTGACATCAAGGAGAAGCTGAAGCCAAGAGTATTAATCACAGTGTGAAGATACGGAAGAGTACCCCAAGTAAGAAAGCCCAGGAAAGACACTTGCCCTGGCTTCCTCGGAGAGACCACAGAGGACCACGGATCGTGTAAAGGAAGAATGAGGCTTTCTGCTCTAAGGGAAAGGAACCTCTTGACAGTCTTAGCAGTATCTCGAACTGAGCGCCCAGGCTGGGTGATTTTAAAGTAGAAGATCCAAAGTCAAGAACAGGTTTCAGGGACTTTATGACAATAACCTGGGGTTGGTGAGCAGAGCAGAGCAGGGACTGTGGGTGTGTGGTGAAGACATTAGTTGTGGTAACTAAGCTGTTGTCACTCTTTTAGTTGCTGCTCAGCCTTGTCTTCTAGAAGTAGTATTTCCTGGAAGCCGTAACCCAGGTATCTTTGCCCAATCACAGAAGGGTTTAGCACGAAGTCTGGGCGTATCCTTCATCCCAGAGTTGTTTATTACAACAGCATGAATGTATGGCTGGCCTGGAACCGCTGAACATAGGACAGTAAATTAGATTGGTTCAAGTTCTCAAAGTTAGGTCCCACCGTCAGAGACAGACATTGGCGGCTGTTCTTGACATACGATGTAGTCCAGAGAAGCCGCTGCAGTAAATCCCAGGCAGGAGGCAGAAATAGAGAGGGAGCCCGAAAGGAGGATCAGGACAGAGGTGCAGCTGTTGACACCATCACAATGTAGCTGGTGCTAATAAAAATTCACAAAACGAGTTGTCATTAACCACGCGCATGCTTTGGAAGCTGCTTAGTCAAGTGAATAATACAGCTCCAGTCCACATGTGGAACTGCAGGTGAGCATCCCTCTAGGGCCACCTGGAGGCCACCGCTGCTGACGGGGCAGGGGTGGCTATGGGACACCTGGACAGCCCTGTTCTTCATGCAACAAGGTGGACTGCAGGTCCATGCAGAAAGCATGTGCTGAGACCACCCAGGCACCCAGCTATGCCAATCTCAGACCTAAGTGTCTGAGATTGACCCCCACACCGCAGACCCCACACCTCTCCATGATTCATACTGAGAGAAGCTAGGTGAGCCCAGATACCGTATAGGAAAGATCGGTAAGGAGAAAGATCAGCATAATCTCACAGATTGCAAACCAGGTCATAAAATTCTGGAGTTCCACTTTATGCCAGAAAATAGAACTGTGCCACAGTTAATGAGAACTCCCTTTCCCAAATCAAATGTTTCTTAAAAATTGGTATTCCAAATTTATTGCAAAGAACTCTAATAATGAAAGTATAAAAGGCAAACTATTAATAATGAATGACATTCCTTGGTTAATATATATTTTTAAAAATATATTTTGTATATATATATTTTATATATATACATATATATTATATATACATATTATATACATACATATTATATATACATATTATATACATATATATTTTATATATATACACATATATATACATATATATTATATATTATATATACATATATATTTTTATATATACATATATAAATATATATTATATATTATATATATTTATATATATAATATATATTTATATACATATATATTTTTATATATATACATATATATTTATATATATATTTACCCAAGGAATGTCATTCCATATGTGTCTGTGTGTGTGTGTGTGTGTGTGTGTGTGTACACAAAAGGAGAAAAAACAAATTTAGGAGGATTTATTAATATAGAATCAATCTACCATCTTATGGGATCTGATGGCAAAAAAAATGGGTTGCAATGCAGAAAATATTGAAGTAAGAGTGGAGGTGCTGAATGGAAGTAACATACTCCTGGCAGTTTCCATGTAACTACATGAGAAACTTTATCTCTGACTCTTAGTTCTTCACCTAGATAAAGGGAGTATGATATTCGAGGGTCACTAAATTTGTGACTAAACCCAAAATATTAATAAATGTAAGCATTCTAGCCATAACCAAAAGAACAAGGACAGCAGTGAAATAAATGAGAAACACAAAATAAATTGTCTGCGGTGGGGGGAAGGTAAAAGCCATGATTATCCCATTTGGTTCACAGAGCTCAAAAGATGCATAGCTTGTGATGGACATTTGGGTAGGTTGAAGTTCTAGTGCTGAGGAGATGTTATTTGCAGAAATATAGCTGTGCCTAGAAACAAGGTTTGAGGCTCTGAGAATATAGAGCTACTATGAAGAGAAAAGTAAGAATCACTGCTTGATTGACTAATCCTGGGCAGTCTGCTCACTGTAACCAGGTAGATATAAGTATCCCCTTCAAGCAGAGATGAAAATAGGTATTTTAAAAATTTTGCCTGAGTGATCCCGACATGTTTTTTATGCCGCCTTAACCTCATTGCAAATCATTAGTATGAAGAAGAAAAAAGTGAGAAAGAAACGCCATATCTTGTTGAGAACTGTAAAGAGTCTGAGATGTTACTCCATTCGAAGCCAGCAAACTAGCCTCTCACAGTTCAAGGATGCTGTCAGAAGACACAAGATCCCTGGGTCAGAGACAAAGGACCGCATCAACCATGGCAGCACCTGGGCACCCCACATTTGTGTTTATTCACTCTGCACACAAAAATGATGTAGAAAACCCTCGATTAAGCCTGCACACAGTGGGTTACATTGCAAGAGAAAAACTCAGAGACTTAGGAACCCAGATGCGTTATTGTGGGCAGTGAGTGCACCTGCCTTTGGCTCCCGGGAAGACAACATCTGTATCTTCCAACCCTGTTCACCACACAGACATCCTTGAAAAGACAGTCCGGGACAAAGGGCGGTGAGCACCTCACTGGCAAAATGTGATGAAAATATGAGACTCATTGGGATTATCATCCCATGCATCTTTCCCATATGAAATAGATAGCACTTTAAAAGTAACTTTAATTAATTTTTTATAAATTTCAATTTGGAAAGCACTGCTATTTTAAATTATGACACAATTCATTGGATGGGGGTGTCAGAGGGAGAGCGGGGAGGTCATGCTGAGAAAATGTTTATATGTGAAGAGGAAGAGAATTGTGGAGGACCTCAAAAAGCAGCTTTTGAATTTGACAATCTCAAGTGTCCGACAGAAGATTTAACTCCTGCAGCCTTGAGTGGAGGCAAGGGGGCCCATCCTCAGTGAATGTGATCGGTCAAATGGTGCCCCCCAAAACCTCAGAATGCGACTGTGTTTGAAATAAGAGTCTTTGCAGAGACAGAGAAGGAGACACAGAGACAAAGAGAGGTGGAGGATGTGGAGATGGACGCAGAGATCAGATTTATGAAGCTAAGGAATTCCGGGGAGCAGAGCGAGCTGGGAGAGAGGTGCGAAATAGACTCTCTCTCTGAGAGTCCAGAATCCAGAGGCTTGATTTTGGACTTCTTGTCCCCAGATCCAAGGGAGAATACATTTCTGTTGTTTCAAGCAACCCAGCTAGTGGTAATTTGCTATTGGTTGAGTGTGTGTGTGTGTGTGTGAGTGAGTGTGTGTTGTGCACACTGGGAATGGGGGTGTAATTGTGGAGTGCAGGGAGGGAACTACTGAACCATGATAAGACTGCAGCTACAAGACAAGGAGGTGCAATCACATATCATGTCCTGACTAATGGAGGCGTCGGCTGTGTGTTCCACCTGCCCCTTCTTACAATCACTGTTTGCTGTCACTCTGTCTCAGGGCAGTGCTGTCTACAGCAGCTATTCATTCTAAGAGCTGAGTGGTGCCAAAAGTAATTAGCGATGCGTTTATCAAAAACGATGTCTCAATTCAGGTGCTGGAATTTGGCAAGGCCCTAGGAGGATGTTTTGGAACAGTGTGTGTTGTGAGGCAGGAAACACATTGACAACCTTTCTGTCTAAAATTGTTTTTAGTTTCGTAAAAAACTGTGTCTTCTTAAGAAATGTAATAAAGGATAATCATCATTATAATTTTTCTCTTCAGTTTTCATAAAAGCTCCCTGATAAAATAAGCAGAGATTATAGTCCAGGATGATATTTAATGAGTGTGTCCCAATACAATGTTTTGTAATCAAATGAGAAAGAGACATTTTATTTAAACATTTAATTGCTACCTATCATCATGGGATGGGATATGCTAGGTAGCATTTTCTGGTTATTTCAGTTTTCATTGGAATTTCAATTTCCATAGGCATAAAATGGAAGTTTGGGATGGCTACTGTAATCATAGGATCATGGACTCTGAGAGCACCAATGGGCACTCTTCAGAGGAGTGTGAGGAAGAGCCCTCAGTGAATCCATTAATTACAAACCTGCTTCTGCACCTGTAACTACATTCGCCCCCTCCCCTTATCCCTTGAGATATATTCCAGGACCACCAGGGGACCCCCGAAGCCCCAGATAGCCATCAATTGAAATACATTTCTGTTCATGTCTTCCACCCTCAAATTTAGTGCCCCTTCCATCTTAGCTAAGTATTTATTAGACACTGTGCCCATATGCTGTGCAATTTCAGATGTAAGAACAAAACTGGCATGGATTTCTTTCTTCTTCTTCACAATGTCAGGGACAGAAGATTCACTCTTACAGTAAATCTTAGCAACCTCTCTCTCTCTCTCTCTCTCTCTCTCTCTCTCTCTCTCTCTATATATATATATATATATATATATATATATATATATATATATATATATCTCCACATTGCCAACATCACTACTCTTATGCATGAGGCCACTATTAAGGAAAAGAAGGGTCACTTGATCACCAGCTGCAGCATCAGCACAGTCAATCCAATCACTAAGACAGCTGCTAAGTGATTAATGGGCGGGTAGTGTCTGTGGCATGCACACACTGGAGAAAACCATGATTCATGTTCTGGGTGGGACCGAGCAGGACGGGGCAGAGTTTATCACACTGCTCAGAATGGAGCTCAGTTTAAAATGTATTCATTGTTTCTGAAATTTTTCTTTAATATTTTTGGATCACAGTTGATCACAGGCAACTAAAACCATAGAAAACAAAACCGTGGATCTGTAGGAGAACTCTCCTCTAACATCCACCATAGGCTCAGCATTAAGCATCGGTGAGGGGCTGGGGCATCAGATGTGGTTGGACGGTCGTCCCTGAGACCTATTCTCAACAATACTTTCCTGTTCTTTCCAGAAGCTTTACGTGCCCAAATTATTTACCACTATTTGGAAGTTAATTTGCAAATATCTTTCAAAATCTAAAACACGTTTTCTTTGACACCTCAATTCCATTGCTAATAATTTAACTTTATTGATTTTTTTTTTGAGACAGAGTTTCGCTCTTGTTACCCAGGCTGGAGTACAATGGCGCAATCTCGGCTCACAACCTCCGCCTCCTGGGTTCAAGCAATTCTCCTGCCTCAGCCTCCCAAGAAGCTGGGACTACAGGTGCACGCCACCATGCCCAGCTAATTTTTGTATTTTTAGTAGAGACGGGGTTTCACCATGTTGACCAGGATGGTCTCAATCTCTTGACCTTGTGATCCACCCGCCTCAGAGAAAGGCCCGGCCTGGGGCATGGCGGCTCATTCCTGTAATCCCAGCACTTCAGGAGTCCGAGGCAGGTGGATCAACTGAGGTCAGGAGTTTGAGGCCAGCTTGGCCCACACGTTGAAACCCCGTCTTTACTAAAAATACAAAAATTAGCCAGGCGTGGTGGTTCATGCCTGTAATCCCAGCTACTCAGGAGGCTGAGGCATGAGAATCACTTGAACCCAGGAGGCGGAGGTTGCAGTGAGCTGAGATTGTGCCACTGCACTTCAGCCTGGGTGACAGAATGAGACTATATCTCACAATAAAAAAAAAAAAAACGAAAGAAAAAAGAAAGTGAGAGAGAGAAAAAGAGATTGAGAAAGAGAGGAGGGAGGGAGGGAGGGAGGGAGGGAGGGAGGGAGGGAGGGAAGGAGGGAGAGAAAGGCCAAAAAAAAAAACAAAAACCCTGCTTAAATCTCAAACCCTGACATCATCAAGTAGGAATTTTCTTCCTCTTGAACTAAAAGCATATAATGAAATCCTACCGTGTTCCTTCGGTGTTTGGCAGACCAGGCAAAGGGCTGAGGGGCCTCTGCAGAGCTGGCTGACATCTGTAAATCCTGTTAAACCTCATTCTCTGATTGAAACTCTACTTACTTTTATGGTTGTAAAATAATTTAAGGGTAAGCCCGCCCTGCGGTGTTGGGAAATAATGTACGCATTTTCTCATTTGACGGCCGTTCCACACTCTTCTGTCCTGTGTCAAAAGGGTCAAAATTGTATATAAGTTCACGTACCCAACTTCTACCCTGAGGAAAACAAGCATGAAGGTGTTGCAAAATGAACCACCCCTGTGTGCTGGGGTGACTTTCACCACCCAGCAGCTGCAGCCCAAGACAATCAGGGTGACGAATAAAACGCCATCCTCAGGCATTGCTCTCTCTCAGCATAGAGAGTTCCAGGAATTAATTCACAGCTCTGTGAGGAAGGACCAACCTTGGTCCCTTGGTATCCTGAAAATTCGTTTATTATTACCTAAGAACTCATAGTATGGTTGAATTCCAAGAAGAAATTCCAAGTTTCACAGACACTAGCAAAATGTAAGTTCAAAATTGCACACACACACAAACACCCATACACATTCATCACACAGTCACCCACACACACATAGATATGCACACATACACACCCAAACACACACACTCACACATACTCGGAGACAGAGGAGAGAAAATCCCACAGTTTTGGGTAACAGGAAAACATTCTAAAATACCTACAGAAATAGGCAATTAATGGAAAACTAATAAATAAATTATAATTAAAACTGATTACAATAAATATTTATTCCATAAATTATGAAATTATGAATTTTAATACAATGAAATGCAATCAACCTTCAAACAGGATGAGATGGCTCTTTGGGTACTAATATGAAATGTTCTAATATTTTATTAGAATATGTACAGAGCTGCATATGCCATTCAATTCTATTTGTGTTTAAATGAAAGATATCTTCTGACTCATACACAAAAAACCTTTCAAAAGGAGCATTAAGAATCATGTCAATTGCCACCTTAGGGGAGAGTGAATGGGGTAAGTAATTTATGGCAAATGACATTTTCCTTTTCAAAGTAAGCCTTTAGTGTTTCACTTTGTGCATAGACTAAAATTATGTGTGTTTGTGTGTGTATTTACAAATTTACGTGCAGAGAAGAAAGTGCTTCTTCCTGTGCTTCACACCCCACTTTGAGATCCCTCCTGTCTAATGCCGCCCCTGTGTGCAATGGCTATTTCCTTTTTTAAAGAAGTTAATAATCATATCACTCCAAAAGTATTTAATAATAGGCTGTCTCACATTGGCAACCATTTGGGAGTGTGGTCGTTCCAGGACCGTCCTCAGGCCCAGCACGTGAACCACACAATCCACTCCTTGTTTTCACTTTACAATCCTCTGTGGAAAGTTTAGTGCATAGAGGAGAGAAATCGATGTGTTTATGTCATATGCAATCAGAATACCTTTCGGACGAAAAGCAGGAAGGTTTCAAATGACACTCACATCCTTGGTTGTTACGTGTGTGGACCTTAAATGTGGACCCTGAGGACAAGGAGACACAAAGAGAGATCGTTTGGACATTGCCTCTTATTCCCTAGGCTTGGATGGGCCGCTTTTAAACTAGCTTGGTTTGGTTTAATTCACTGAGGCTGGTTAATAATTTCGTCCTTTTTGTAAGTGCCCTGGGAGTGCCCACTGGGCCCTGGCTGTGTTGCAGCTGTGGGGCATGCAGAGATGAACTAGGCTGGCTGTGAGGGCGTGCTCACGACGGCACCTGCTTGACAGCCCGTGGCCGGTGGTCCAGTCAAGTCCTGTCTCAGTGCCTGCGTCTCAGACCAACCCTGGTGCCACCTGGATTAACCCAGGTCCTTTAGGAAACAGGAGTAAAACCAGCATATGAGAAGTCTATTGGGGAAAATGCCTGTGAGGAATGAACTGGGGTAATGCAGCTGTCAGGGAGCACCTGCCACCATGGGCCAAGCCTCACCATCTGAGAAGGGAGGGGCAGGAAAAGACTCAAAGGGACATTCCTAGAGAGGGGAGGCTCCTGCGAGAGGAGGCCTTCAGCCAGATCATCCTAGAGGGACATGGTTATTGCAGACATGTGGAGCATGAGCATCCCATGGCGGTGAATCGAGGGCTGGGGGCTGCCTGACAAAGACACAGCCCTGCTGTGAATACAGAGATAAGTGCAGAAATGTAGAGTCTGAAGTCGTCAGGTAACCCCTCCCCACACCTGAGTTGTAGGATAACCCTTCCCCACACACCTTGGCTGTCAGATAACACCCTCCCCACACCTGGGCTGTCAGCTAACCCCTCCCCACACCTGGGATATCAACAATACCCTCCCGGGGCGGTGGAGGACCCGGCCCTGACTTCCAGGGTCCCCTCTCAACTCCAGGCTGGTGCAGTGGCTGCTGCTCAAGCCACCGTGCAAACATCCTTTACGTTCTCCAAGAGGAACCAAGCAAAAAAGTTAACTCACTTCTGCTCACTAAAGTCTCCAAATAAATGAAAATCCGATAATTTACAGCAGTGCATTCTAGGCAGAAAACGGAGAATTTGAGCGCATTTTCCTGGTGCCTTTCCCTGGTCCCACCTGTATCTCCATTATAGGGACAAATGGGGCTAATCTCACTGATGCGATTCAGCACATGAACATGTGTCTTCGGAAGCAAGAACAATTTAATCGTTGACCTGAAGCCCTGACTGCAATGAACACGCTTGGTTTTCGTAAGCAGAAGGGCAATGTGCAAGGGAGAGGCTCTGAGACCAGCTGCACAAGAGGAGAAACCAGACGTGCGTGGAGGTGGAGGGGAATTTAGCTTCGCTGAGAAACATGGAGAGGAATAAAATGTACTTGTTTTCGTCTGAGTTAGACTTGCTGGACAGCCGTGTGATTAAAGACACCATCCCATTTCACTAAGGCCGTTCTGCACCTGGTTATTAGGACACAAGCCCAGCAAATGAATAAATCACATCGTTTCCTCCCTTTAAAACAGGGAATAAAGATAGTTTGAGGGTCCAAGTCCAGACGGAGGAATGAAATGTCCAGAATGAGGCATTTCGTTGAAGAGACACGCGTGGAGCTCAGCACCTGATGAGATGGGAGGGCAGAGCGTCCCATGCAATGGGTCCTGATTGACAAGGCTCTTAATCCATGGCTTCGCTGTGACTGACAGTCATACTGCGGAAGAGATGAACGGGTAATTGCAGTTCTGTTCTGTCTCTGCATAAATACTAACGCCCTAAATAGGCCTGCCGGCTTGGAGAGAGAGAGCCTGAACAGAGGCTGCGAACCAGAACCTCTGCCCCTGTAGAGAGGTCAGACCCAAAACCGCTGTGAAGCACACAGACGCTCTCAAATTCCTTAACTACCAGTGGGATACACATTGCATTTGGAGGCAGAAGGCCAGAAAGAACACCAGACTCATCCTTATTTGTGCATTTCCCAAGGTGAGTAATTTGGACTTTGCCTTTCAGTCTTTTCTCCATTAAAATAGGATTGAACACAGGGAGACTTCCTAATGCATGCAGGTTCTGTGAGAACCACCTACACCTATGCGTAGAGAAAGACACTGTGATGAGTGTGCTCCAAAGTCCATGAACACATTGACCACATTGTATTAAAAAGTGTACATTTATTAAACTAGTTAGAGAGTGATTTTCTTAAGTAAAACCTTAGCTAAGTCACTGTTGTATCCCATAGATTTAGTATAGTGCTGATAAAAGCGGGAGATTAACAAAATATGTAAGTGGAATAAACTTCCATACTTATTCCAAATGCTCTTTTGAAATCTAAGAAAGCTTCCAAATCTACACAAAGAAAATTTGGATTTACTTTTCTGTTCATTTGTGGAATGTCCATCAAGAACAAATGGGGTAAGTCTTGGGCTGAATTCTCTTTGACACGGTGACATTTCCTCTCGGTAGGAGTAGTAAAGCAAGTAAAGATGACAATCCCATTTGAAACCAAGGTCACAATAACTAAAAGGTTCATCCTCCTAGGAAACACGGTTGAGGTCACCTTCCAGCCACTTGCTACTTTTCCTGCTCCTTCTTCAGGTTCCGCTGTGACGGCCCATGGAGCCAACCCCACTGGAAGGATTTGTGTCAGGAGGGTATGTTCTTCAGTGTCTCTGCTCCTTACCATTTCGATTCTTGGAAAGTTCATTAAAATAAGCCATAAAGTTATCTTGGAACATAAAAAATAAGGTCCCCAAAGTGCTGTGCACACCCGAAATGTGAACAACTGGGAAGCTGCTGCCAGTGAGGGACCCACCTTTGTTCTCCCACTTGGGTGGCTGCTGTGGGTGCTGTTGGCCAGACAGGATTTCTCAGGACTCCCCAGGATCCAGGACGGGCAGCCTTGTTGCTTTGTTCTCCTACCTCCTACTAAGAATCCTCTGAACTGTTGTTTAAAACAAAGAGTTCTGAGTTCCATCCGCCATCAACACAAGTAAATCCACAAATTGGCCTTTACAAAATCTTCCCAGGTCATCTTTAGGCCTATGCAAATGTGAGAGCCTAGTAATGAATTCCAAGCCTGATTTCTGGTCAGTCATTATTTTTCTCAGCAGCTGCTTCCTATATGTGACCCACAGCCTGTCTGCCTCCTGCTGACTTCAGGCCAGAACCTGGGATCCCAGCCTCCCTGCCCAAGTCCCACCATCTAGCCACGATGGAGAAACAGCATCAAAACCAGAGCCTCAAATGCATGGCTGGGCAGATGCTTGAGTGCATGAGTGCAGAAAAGCCCCAGTAAGGAAGTGGCCAGTTGGAAGCAGAATGGCTAGAAAAAGTCCTTGGAATTTGTGACCAAGGCCTCAGTTTCCTCCTGTGAGCACAGCAGGATCAGGTAATTTGCAAGTTACTGTTCTGGTCAGAGACACTTGTCTAGATCACAAGCTGGCTTCCTGGAGAAGTGTGGCCACGCTCAGTGAGCAGGCAACACCACAGCCTCGCCCACGTGAGCATGCCACATTGAGTTGAACCAGTCAGTGGGTTTCAAGAGAGCATTTCTCACATAATCTTCCGCATTATCAGAGTGGGCGTGTAAACACCAGAATCAGTGTCCAGTTAAAAACAAAAACACCGTTTTCCTTTTCCTCCCCAGCTTCCTTTGGAATCAACACTCCATGCATCCTTTTCCTTAGAGAACTTGTATTAAAATACCAAAACAAGAAGTGGCTATCCGAAAACATAAGTGAAAGCAGTCCCTGGCATCCCTGGAATTGTGTTGATAAATCTCAAATGCGTATTGTGGCATGCTTGCCCTCTCTTCCTCTCTTTCTTTCTCAATCTTCCTTGTCTAAATATGAGAACAGTTTTGTCTCAAACATTTTTAGTCTAAAAATAGAACTACCAGAGGGTTTTCTTTTAGAGTTTGTTTTTAATGGATCAATTTGTCTTGAGGAAGAGGAAAAAAAAATGTAAATGCTCTTAAAGCCTATACAGGTTTTCAGAACGAGGTGCTTTTCTTGGTGAATATTAAACAGTAAGTGTTGAGTTTGATAGAAGAGTAATTTAAATTAGATCTAAAACTGTACTTTTTGATTTTACAAATTTGGAGAATATTACTAAGATAGTTATTGATTATTTTTAAGGGGTGAACAGTTTTTCAGATTTATAGTCAGAAAAACTATGCAATCAAATACATTTATTCAAAAATACTAATAGTAAAGGTAACAATATATTAGAAATCATTTACTAGTTGGAGTTTCACAAAAATTAATAGATGCTGTCCTATTTGGAATGACTCTCTTGACTATTACATGCATAAGTTTCTACTGGCAGCTAACCAGCTACATACATATTAGCAGCTAACTAGCTGCATATCTTCTACCTGCAAACCTGTCTACTAGCAGCTAAACAGCTCTATACCTGTCCAGTTGCAGCAAACTGGCTGTCCATTTACTGTGAAGGGGAGAAGGATGTGATCTGTTGATGGGCATGCCTATTTCCTGGAAAAAAAACATTATTTTCCCAAAAGCAAATAGAAAGCTAGAGAGGCTTTTTGCTCTTTTTACTCTTGTCTTTTTAAAAGTAACAACATGCAAAAATCAAGGAAGCAGAAATGGAATAATTTTGAATTAAAACACGGGCCTTGACTTTGAAGACGCGAGTGTCTGAAACTATGGCGGCTTCACCTCAAATACTTAAAATAGTCTAATGAAGTACTCAGTGAATTTGGCATTCCTCCTCTACTGTCTCTGGGCACCGTGTAACAAAAAGCAAGGGCGAGGAAGATCTAAATGGAAAGCTCCAATTTCTCACTGACGAGCTTGATGGTCCATTCAGTTGACCCTGGGTTGAGGCACGAAGAATGTGCAGCATGAACTGGTGTGGCTGAGAGCGGATGGCAGGGCCAGGGTTCGACTCCCACTTCTGGTGAACTCCATCACAACCAAGGTCCTGAGAACTGGAGAAGACGAGGCTGCCGCGATTTATTTCCTCCGATGCCGCTTGCAAGACACTATTAATCTCACACAGCAGAGTTTCCTTCTAAGCAAAGAGGTGACCTCAGAGGCCTCTCCACCAATGTCCAGGCAGCCATCACCCATCATTCAGAGGTGTGGTGCAGAAAGACAGTCACCGCCGTCAACAGAGAATTTCCACCAGACAATTTGGAAAGAAGAGCTGCCAGCCGACAAAGCTGACGGCTGTTCCATGGGCTTCATACAGTATTCAAAAAATGAAGACCTCAGCTCAAAAAAAAAATTCATTTAGCCCAATAATAATAAGCTATTTTTAACATATAACAACATTTTTTCTACTTTTTTTGGTTTATGTAATATTTTGTTTTATAAAATGTCAAAGGTATAAGCAGGCTCCTAACTATAATCTGCATTTGACCTGCTTACATTTTTATGCTCTCTTTTTATTGACTTATTTTAAACATGTAATTTTGGTTAATAAAGTGTTGATTATTGGTACAATTTTCTTAGCTATATATTTAAAGACGTGTTAATGCCCACTCCCCTAATATAAGACAGCTATAAAGACATAATACTTGGGGGTAAGCTGAAAGATATTTTATCCTTTAAATGTGAATTTTCCACCCATCCGAGTCTCTACCTGGAGCAAATAAATGATCAGCACACTGTGAGAAGTGGAGAAGCTCACCTAAACTTTGTTTCTAAAATTACAGCCTGAGACACTGCTGTCTCACAGTGGGATGGTGTCAAGGGCATGCATCACTGGGATGCAGCTACTGCTGTTCTCGTTTGAGCTGAATTTCACGTGGACTAACAAAAAGTACTCGTCTTATCACAGAGGGCAGAACCAAGATGTCCAGTTCATAACTTAGGAATACATGATTTCTATCAGCAGTGTAGAGTTCTGTTCAGAGTTGGAGCATGACTTCAGGTCTGGGTTTGGATCTTTCGTCAACTGCGTTTTGGCGGCCTAACACAGTGCACTGACTTTCTCCTCGACAGAGTGGAGAATAATGTGTACCTGACAGTACATTGTGAAGATGAAACGGAAGTAAAGAGCTTACCGTGTCTCTACACAAATTCTAAGTGTTCAACAATGTTGATTTTTGTGCTTGACATTAGCTACTGCTGTAACTGAAAATACAGGAGTTCATACTGACTCTTCATAAAAGAGCATACCATTTTGAGTGCTTTCTCTTATACACAGCCAAGAGGCTTGTATACATGTAGACGTTTCAGAAATATTAAAAAAGTAAACATATGACAATCCAAAAATGCAATCGGTAAACTATAGGATTACGGTTTCTCGTTGCATATATTCCCCATAACTCTCCTGCAAATATTGAACTCCATTTTCATAATAAAAATGTGATTTTTTTACTTAAGGACTAAATATACTTTTGCAGATGCACAACTGGTATATAAACTCACTCACTAACCTTTTGTGTAATGCTTCGTTCAAAATCGACACACTTCATACAACAGTAATGAGTTTCAGCATCATTAGCAGCTTCTGCTACTTTCTAGAAGAATCTGGCTCTGTTCAGTAGGAAGATTTCAGGTGTCACGCCCGTGGAGAGCTGCTATTCTCAATAGCACTGGGTCATTCCAGCTGGGAGTATAGAGTTAAAGAAACTAGATGGAAACTCTTTACAGCCATGCACAACCTGCCCACATGATTTCCATATAATTTGTAAAATTTATCTGATCATTTGTTTAGTACCAACCAGAAGAGATTATTGTCCAATAAATTCTGTATATTGATGGAAAGGAGGGTGGAAGCCACATGCTTTGCACAAGGGGCCTCAGAGCGCTGTTTCCAAGAGTCTTAAATGCTCCTTCATAGAAGGTCCAAGAAATGATCTCTCCTCAAGAAACATTTCCAAAAGTCAAACAAATATAAGAACCCTTTTTTATCTAAATAAGAAAAATAACCTAATAATGCATTTTGTTTTTGAAAATAATCAAATTACATTACATAGACTTCCTGTGTTATAAGCAGAACACTCTGAGATATGCGCATTTGGTGATGTGTTAGAATCAGATACTGTTTCCCATGACGGCATTTTGTACAAATTTTAGCATAATATAAAATTGCTAATGTGAGCATGGCAAATATCAATTCACAAATCTCATATAAATGAATAAAAATGTAAGGTTTTTATTTAAAAAGCTTTAACTCTCATGAAAAACAGAGATAATGACTTTTTAAATGTCTAATTAACACTGATTTATTATCCCAGGGGTTTACCAGGAAAACAACATTTTGTGAAAGAACACTTTTGTTTAAAACCCCACTCCACCCCCTAAGGTTCCTTGGATATTTTCTCCTGACTACAGTCTCCCATTGATGAGGTTGGGCAATCCATAAACACTCTGAATGAGCCTAAACTACAGTTGAAAAGTGTCCTTTGTAATTTTTGTGCCTGGTTAGATCACACCCAATTTTTGCTACTTACCACTTGTAAAGGAAATCTATCAAACCCGTTGAAACATTTATAATGACATTTTAACTCCCTTCCATTGAAAATGCATTGAAAAGTATTCCGTAAGTGCAGTATTTAGAAGGAAGCTATTATTTGGAAGAGCAGGCAAATGTCTGAACCTGCTGTTTTAAAATTGCTTTCCAAATTCAAGGAAACATTTTACAAAAGAGGGTTATAATGGAGTCTGAGCGGGGCCCCGGGGACGTGAACGCCATATCCCCTGTTGCAAAGTCTATTGACCCTGAGACGCCTGATAAAACGGAAGACAGATTGCCCTGGTCCTCTATGTGTTTAAGTATCAAGCTGATCCATAACTTTCACAAGAACCAGAAATCATTTATTGTCAGTGCTGTCTAGAATATATCCTGACAGTTCAGTGGGAGTTTCACTGCCATTTATTTTCGAATCAATACTCAATTACGAAGAGGAAGATTCACTCCCTTGCCCATTTTCAAGATGAAATTATGGACTGGAGCAATAACACTTAGTCAAGGCAAACCACCGTCTATTAACTCAAGATGGTACCAGGAATCAGCCAGATACTTTATTAAAGTTCACTCCTCTCGCTCACTCTTTTTGGCTTTTAATTAATCATTGTGAAAAAGGCCTTTCACATTGTGACTGATGACCAGAGAAAACAATTTTCTCCTAACTGCCTTTTAATTTCAACTCTGGGAGAGCGCATTGACCGAATCTCACAACAACCCATCAACGCTGGTTTTTAATGTGTTTTCTCCTTTGTTATTGAGAAGAATGGAGTGCGATGAAGCCCCATGCTCCTCTTCATAAGTCAAGTAATTGATTCAGTAAATGCCGCACATTTGCTACTGGATAAAATGTGCTGTCAATGAAGATACTAGGTACTATATAAATTACTCCATTAAGCAGAAATAAAGCTATTTATGGTTTTTAGAGCAAAATGCAAGTAATACTAAAAAGAGAATAGAAGAGTGACATTACATTCATTTCCCCATTATGTATGCCACCCCCTGCCTTGGCTCCATCAGTTATTTGGATAGTAATTAAAATAATAATAAAAAAAATTAAAGGTAGAATGATAACAACAAAAGCTATTCCTCATGGGAGCAAATCCGTACTCTGTATTTAAACTTTTTAAGCTTTGTATGCTAAATAGTTTTCAGAGTTTTAGATAGGTGGGTAAATACATACTCAGTAAAATCTTTCAAATGTATTTATTCGATAGAAACCTTTGAACATAAGTGCTGTATGCACTGCAAAAAATATTAAAATCCAAGCAATTAAAACTATCTGCTGTTTCACAGAACAACTATTTCTAGTAGTCAACAGTGAGTACAGCAGGTCATGACATAGCAAAGTCATAAAATTTCATGGAGATGACAGCATTTTCCTGAAATCGCAAATACAGTCTAGAAAGTCTTTCAAGAGAACAGGTTTCATGTTTGATAGTCTCTGTCACTGCCTGTTTGAATCAGAGATATTTTCTAAGACATTCCTCTGACTTAGTGAAATTGTTACTTGGATTAGATCAGAATCATTTAAAGTCACTGATTTCCTTCCAGGAAAATTATTGCGTATAATTGGAAGGCATTTACTTATTTGAAATTCATAACTTCCCTGCCTTCAAAAAAACCTCCACTCTGAAATATAGTCTTGCATTAAAAAAACCCTGAAATTAAAAGTTAAGGAAAATCAAAAATAAGAGAAGAAAAGCATACATTAATTGCACCTGGAATTTGTAATAAAATTATTTCTTCATCATATTCAATTGGCATCACGTACCCAGCAATCAAGAGAAAAGGGAAATATAAATGGCTACATGTTTTTTTACTTAAAAAATACAAGTTCTTCTGCAGGAGTTTTTCATCTGCAGTTTTCTATTTTAATATTACTTTCCCCTATGCAAAGAAAAATGCTTAATAAACAGTAGATATTTCACAAATATTGACAAAGACTAAAAAATCACTGGATACACAGATAAAACTAAAGTGAGTAAATATACAGGAGAAAAGGGAGAGCAGTAAATGAAGTGACCTCTCAGTAGAAGACATCCTCAAATGGCTGGATCCTACGTTTATGAGTTGTCTTTTGGGGGCGTGATATAGCGTAGTGCAGATGTACAGCTCTGCTGGAATCCTTACTCTGGGAAATAACCACGGTCACCTCAAGGATGAAAGGGACCCCATGACACTCCAGCTTTCTTTAATAGCAATCTTGTTAAACACATGCTTGCCCTGGCAACCCTATCACTTGCCAAGTGCAAGCGGCAGTGTTGGCCTCTTGCTATTTCTTACCCACTCTTACTGTCAACCACCCTGCATGCACTGTGTGTTTCTGAGCTCACTGCTGCTTGATGCTATGTAATCCATGTTTCCCAGATCACTCCTGCCTCTGGGGAGATGAAACAGCCACACAAACAATCCTCAACAATGTTCCTCGGGTTCTCGTTCTTGGCTGCGGGTCCGTTCCCATCAGAGCCCTCTCATTTACTGCAGAGTCACTGGGTGGTGTTTCGCACATACACACACATTCCAGAAGTCCTCGGGTTGGCTCAGAGGAGCGGGGCTCTGACTGCCGTGGCTCCCCTTCTCAAAGCCACATGAAGGCAGAGACAGCCACAGCATCCACACGCTGCCAGGAAGCTCTTAGCAGTGAGTAAAGCCACTGAGGTTGACGAGATGTCATGACACTGACCGAAGGGAGCTGTAGCCACCCACCACGTGCAAAGCACGACACCAACCCTGCAAGCCCTGAGTCCCAAAGAAATGCTGAGCTTCCATCCTGAAATCGTACAGATCCTTCGTTCCGGTGCCCATGAGCCGCTGCCCTTTAGCCTCAGAAACAATTCATGGGATTAACTTGGAAGGTAACTTGGGAGATTCTGCCCTCACCATAACCCTTCCCCTAATTATGAACATGTTGTAGTAGACCCTGGGTACACGCAACTTGCTTGCCTTAAAACAGCCCTTTCTTAGAAGACTCATCATACAGATAGGCTGCCGAGAGCCACGGAGTCTCCAAGCATATCTGAACCCTGAAGCGACAGCCCCTTCTACCTGGGCTGGGGCACTTTATTCTAGAATAATGATGTTTCCACCTGGCAGATGAAATGGTCCAACCTGTAGCTACCTCATCTGGGCTCAAATGCTCAAAGTGGAAGAATGGCAGCATTTTTAGCAGTATCTTCTAATATTGAGCAGACTTTTATTTATTAAACATAAAACAGAGGCTAGGAAGATTCAATAATCTTAATAAGATCACATGATTAGTCAAGGGCAGATCCAAGAAAGAAATCTTGGCCTCTCCAGCCTGTGCTGCCACCCTGACCTTTTCAAATTATGCTTTTTAAGTGAATACACAAATATTACACGTTGCTCTTCATTATGTCCAGGAGCTAGAAAAATGTGCAAATGTATATAATGAGGAATGTATGGTTCAACTCATTTATATTTTAAACAAAAATAGTATCATCCCATTGAATAGCAATCACTATCACAAGGTCCGCCATGAAAGAATTCTTCATCTGAAAGCATCTAGGCAATGAGTGAGCCTCAAGCCTCATCTGTCCACTTCTACATCTAATTCCTAAGAGGAATGGTCACTATAAAGAAAAATTTAAATTTGAGACCCTCTTAGCGTGGTAGAGGTGAGCCTAGTCTTGCACATGTAGAAAATGATCTCACTGACTAAAAATTATCGTACAAATTGTTTAGCCTTTCAATTCATACAGAAACACACATCGAGTTCTTATATGATGTTTTGCTCTAGGACATTCACTTGTAAAAATCACCTCCTACTAGGGTCAAATTCAGGCAAAGAAAAACTTAAGAGACAATTTCTGAGTATGTTTAAAGGTAAAGTATCTCAAACTTTGTAGGCATAGGTACCAGCTACAGAAAAAGGAATATACATATATATATGCCATGTATATTTGAATATAAAATATATATGTATATAAGGAATATACATGTATATAAAATATGTGTATATAACATATATGTATATAAAAGATTTGTATATAATATATATGCATTGTTTCTTCCCACAGCCCATATGTTGAAATTCTAACCTTCAATGGAAGGGTATCAGCAGAGGCAGTCTTTGGGAGGTAGTTAGGTCGTGAGGTTGGAGCCCATAAGATGGATCAGAACACTTTTAAGGAGATAAAAAGAGGAGCTGTCTTCCCTTTTCTGTCTCCACTGTGAGAGGACACGGCAGGAAGGCGCCTAGCTGTACTCCAGGTCTCCAGGTAGATTCCCCACCCCCCAGACACAACCTGCCCGCTCCTTGAACTGGGATTTCTCGGCCTCTAGAACTATGAGAAATAACTGTTTGTTGTGTAAGCCGCCCAATTTATGGTAATTTGTTACAGAAGCTCAGACTAAGACTGTACAACATACCTTTCTGGTATAATATTATACTAATTTACTTGAGAAACAGAAAATAGGGCAGGTAGACTAGAGTCCCAGCTGTGCAGTATCCACCTCCAGTGGCTTCTTTGATGGGCAGAGCTCGTGGTCAGTCCCTCAGACTGCAGGATCCGTGGAGAAGTTGAACATATTCAAACTGCAAATCATCAAGTGGTTATTTCTATCATATTGCCATAGTAATCCTCAGAAAACATCTGAAACAACGTGTCTAAGAATTATTTGGTCACGTTGTCTGATTTGCCAAGTATAAAAGGTGAATTCCGCATCTAAAAATGTTGTATTAAGAAACTAAATATACCTAAAATATGGTTGAAAAAACTTGAATATCTGGTCTGTTTTCCAGTCACAAAACTCCCTAGCTGTCATTATTTCAGTAAGCCTTATAATTGCTGCTTATTCAGAAAGAAAAATTAACATGTAAAATTATTATTTTTAAATTATATTCACTTGAACAAGTGAGATGAAATAGATACTTTACATGATATATCAAGGGTTTTTTGAAAATTATTAGTACTCAGGGTGCTGATGACAAGTTCCTATGAATAACAGTCCCCAGTATGTGCGGTCTGGATTCAGCCTTCCCAGACTCACCATTCCACTAGGCAGCCTCATCCTCTTTGCTGCCGATTTTAATCAAAAGTTGTTAAAAGCACTTTTTAACCTGAGTTTTTAAGGCTGATCAATGACTATATATCTTTCTTAATTTTTAAAAACATGTATGCTAAAACGTGCCCCCGCCATTCATCATTCACATTGACTAATCCAAAGGACAGGATGGAGATGCTGATAGAACCAAGAACAGCTTTGAAGGTATCTCTGGTTATACACTTGGGCAGCTCAATACTAGTTCAATGCACAGAGCTCTAATTCTTGTATTCTGTCTATTATTCTTTCAACAAATATATGGCAAACAAAAGAGAAAATAGAAACATTCTTTAGGCAACCAGACAACAGCCAAGTGCGGATACTAAGTTGAAACTGACTGTTTTTGAGATTTGACCATGTTGTGCACCCTCTGGAGGGGCACGGGTTACTAAAGACAATTCCATAGAATGTGCAGCAATTTTCCTGTTCGAGCAATCTTTCTAGATTTCAACTATCCCAAACAGCGCTGATGTGCACATTATGGTAGCATTATTTTGGTAGAGATACGTTTTGTTACAAGGTAAGTATGTAAATGTGATGTCAGTGGGAATACAGAGTAAATGCATCAAAAAGCCACTCCTCAACCAAAGCAACAAGAACAGCATCAAAACCAACTGTTTTAGAACTTTCAAGATTCATCATGGATTTTAATCTGTGGAGCATCGATTTGAAAACAAAAACAAAATGGCAGAATTCAGTAAGAACAGTGAGAGTTGTGGCATTTTAATTTTTCTTAAACCATTCTCTTCTCCTCCAGCTTTGCAGTAACCTTGAAAACCAACAGCCTCACAATCCACAGAAAAGCTAGCAGGCTAGTGGCCCCTGGAGAAAGCATAATGTGTTTGTCACTTTCCATCAAATTCTCGGGAAATTGTCTCAATTTGACTTGTTCTCACAGTTTCCTGAAAGCCCCTTGATATGGTTTGGCTGTGTCCCCACCCAAATCTCAGCTTGAACTGTAGTTCTCATAATCCCCACGTGTCGTGGGAAGGACCCAGTGGGAGGGAATGGAATCACGGAAGCGGTTGCTTCCACGCTGTTCTCTGATAGTAAGTTCTCAGCAAGATCTCATGATTTTCCTTGTTTGCTCAGCACTCTTCCTTTCTGCTACCCTGTGAAAAGTGACATGATTGCTTCCCCTTCCGCCGTGACGATAAGTTTCTTGAGGCCTCCCAGCCCTGCAGAACTGTGAGTCAATTAAACTTCTTTTATTTATAAATTACCCAGTCTCAGCCGGTTCTTTATAGCAGCACGAGAACAAACTAATACACCTGTTTGCAGGACTTATCTTTATCTGACCCAACTCCAGTCTTACTCAGTGCACATAGATATGGGGTGTTTCTTGGAAATCTGCAGCAATTGTTGAACATAGCATCTTCCTGAGGTAACAGTATAAACTAGGAAAACAGAAAAAAAGCTGACCAAAAAGCTTAAGAGAAAAAGCTGTGGAGTGAGAGGCTCACAGGGAGATTTCAAAAGTTCCAATGCATTTCTGAGAGTCTAGAAGTCCGCATGCTTAATGCTACATACATGCCCAGCAAAGACCTGAGGCCCTAAACTCTCATCTCTGGTTGAATTTGAGGATCTGTGCAAGCAGAAAGTAAAGGCAAAGGCAGAGTCAAAAGCACACAGGTGAGTCCTGGCAGGGTGATGAGACACACACAGAGGGTCCTGGGAGATGTATTGGTCTTAGGAATTTAAGGACATCTTTATGAAATCATGGACTTCTCACTAAGCCAACCGAGAAGAGACATTATTAACACAGACAACAAAGAGACCAGGCGCCACCAACTTGGCTGAGGACAGTCACTGCGCCAACAGCAACTACACGTCCTAAGAGGGAACTTGTTTCTGCAGTTGCCACACTACGTTATTTAATATGAATGTTTTTAACAGCAGCAATAACAAAGTGATGATGCCTGTGAAAAGCACCACACAGTATGGCTCACACACCAGGAAAGAAGCAGTCAGTTGAAATTCTTCATGACGGACTGCACAGACATTGATTTATTCAACAAAGAATTGAAAATGTGCTTAGAGAACTAAATGAAACCACATCTAAATAACTGCAGAAAAGTATATGAACAATCTCACCAGATAGACAACATCAGCAAAGACATAGAAATCACACCAAAGGAACCAAATAGACATGCTGGAGACAATACATGAAATAAACAGTTGTCTAGAGGAACTCAACAGAAAATTTGAGGTTACAAAAAGATTAGTGAACGGCAGACAGGTTGATTGAGATTATTCAGTCTGAAGAAAAGAAAGAAAAAAGTAAGCAGAGCTTCAGCCACCTGCAAAACTCCATCAAGTGAAGCTACTTATGAATAATGAGAGTTCCAGAACAATAGGAAAAAGAGGAGGATAAAGAAATACTTGAAGAAACAATAGCCACAAACCCAAATTTGATTAGAAAAAAAAATCTACATATACGAGTAGCTCAACAACTTTGAGTAAGATAAACTCAGTGTGATCCCCACCTAAACACACACCACGGTGAAACTGCTGAAAGCCGGTGATAAGAGATAATCTAGAATGAAGAAAAGGAGAAGTGAACCGTTACATACAAAGAAACCTCAATGAAGTTAACAGCCCATTTTTCACTGGAAATTATGACAGTCAGAAGGAGGTAGGATGGCATATTCAAGGTGCTAAAAGAAAAAGACTGCTGGCCAGAAATTTTATCTAGAAAGATGTTTCTCCATGAAGGAAAAGAAATTAAGACAATCCCAAATAATAACAATAAGGAAAAGTAAGCTATCTCTTACAAAAATCAGGGTCCTTTATACTAAAAGGAAAGGACATTCAGCAATCACTCGAAGCCACAAGAATAAAAAGCACTGATAAAGTGACCACATAGGTCACTTCAAAGACTGTATAAATGTGGATTTCTTTGTAACTATTTTTTCTATCTTATATTTTAAAAAACAGAAGTAAAAGTAAAAACTATATATCTGTATTGTTGGACACTTAATATATAGCAACCTGATTTGCATGACAATAGAAATATAAGAGGAGAAAAGAATGGAGCTGTATAAAAGTAAAGGTTTTGTTTACTACTGACACTAAATAAAAATCACGTCGTTTGGAATATCGCAAATCGGTATGTTAATTGTAATGTTCAGGGAAACTACTAGGATAACAACAGCAAAAGCGAAAATAAAAACCAGTAGAATTAAAATGTTATACCAAAAAGATGTATTTAACACAAAATGGGGCGAGAATCAAGAAATAGAGGTCATAAAAAAAGGGCATAAGACACAAAGCTAACAGAAGGATGGCAGATATTCATTTTATCTTTGCAGAGAACCAAGAATGAGGTTGCTTTAAACTTTTGCCAACATTTTTATTTTAGCCACGTGAATTTTTATCAATTTGTCTTTGAATTTTAGCCATTCTTATGGACATGTAACTGTGCCATTTTTTTCTTAATCATAAATGATGTTGAGCATCCTCTTATGAAGCTGATGCTCATTGCTTATTGGTACTTCTTAATTTGTGAAGGGTCTGTTCAATGTTTGCCCATTCTTTTTATAGGCTATTTGTCTTCTTTGTTTTTGAGTTTGCGGGATTTTTTGTTAAATTCTAGATAGAAGTGCTTTGTCACATGTCCACAGTTCAAATCGCTTTTCTCCATGTATAGTTTACCTATTCTTTTTGATAACTGTAACATATAAACGTACAATGATAATATATATGTGTTCATGCTTGCATGTGTGTGCATGCATGTGTGAGCACACACACACACACACCCCTACATACAAAGAGAATACCAAAGTGTACAAATCACTGGCTATCCCAGAATATTCATGTCAAAAGTTAAAATTAGTTGAGATTTTAAAGTATACTTGTAGACTAGTGAATCACATTGCCTACTAAAATAAAAGAAAAATTGATAGTCATCAAAGGATAAGAGCAGATCTAAAATTTCTATAATGCTTGACTTATACCTAGGATATAATGCAATATTTCTGGACAATGTTTTAGTAACTAAAATTGCTAACCCTAAGGACAAAGAGTAAAGTGTTGTGCACACTCAAGCCAATTATTAAGGGTGAATCCAAAACTTACCTACTTTTTAATGCAAATACCTAAAAGCTTTTTTTTCCTGGTAGGTTAAATTAGAAATTGTAGGTGATAGTTTTTTGTTTGTTTTTTTTTTTTTTTTTTGAGACGGAGTTTTGCTCTTGTTACCCAGGCTGGAGTGCAATGGCGCCATCTCGGCTCACCGCAACCTCCGCCTCCTGGGTTCAGGCAATTCTCCTGCCTCAGCCTCCCGAGTAGCTGGGACTACAGGCACACACCACCATGCCCAGCTAATTTTTTGTATTTTTAGTAGAGACGGGGTTTCACCATGTTGACCAGGATGGTCTCGATCTCTTGACCTCGTGATCCACCCGCCTCAGCCTCCCAAAGTGCTGGGATTACAGGCGTGAGCCACCGCGCTCAGCCTGTAGGTGACAGTTTTAACAGTATTTTCTCTTTTTAAATGTGGTATAAAATGATGATATGTCATTTGACCAAGCATCGTTAAGTCATGAAATACGCACATTGGGAAACCATTGTTCCACCAACAGTTACTGGAAACTCTGCTATGTAGTTATAAAATACCCACTGAATACTACCGACCAGAGAACGTGAAGGAGAATCCCATCACCAATGATTATTTCTAAGATATTTTTTGCATTTGGGAAAACTGGCTTAACCTACTCATGTAATAGTTTCCTTTCCTGTGAAAAAAAGTCTAACTTTCCCCAAGATACAGCTCTAAGATACCATACATTTATACAATGTTTTAAAGGGCAAAAAATACACTAAAAATATGTTTTAGAATCAGGTAATAAAGTTTTAAAACAGATATTATATGATTTTCTCCCTTTTATTTTAATTGTATTCTGTCTAATAATTAAACAACAAAATAAAACAAAATGATGAAAAATTTAAACTCACCAAATCTAAAACATAGTTGTTAGTGTTGAAATAAATATCTCACATCAAACGCCGCATGTTCTCATTCATAGGCGGGTGTTGAACAATGAGAACACATGGACACAGGGAGGAGAGCATCACACACTGGGGTCTGTTGGGGGGAATAGGGGAGGGACAGCAGTGGGTGGGGAGTTGGGGAGAGAGAGCATGGGGAGAAATGCCAGATATAGGTGATGGGGAGAAAGGCAGCAAATCACACTGCCACGTGTGTATCTATGCAACTATCTTGCATGTTCTTCACATGTACCCCCAAACCTAAAATGCAGTAAAAAAAAAAGAAAAGAAATATCTCTATTCAGTCAATTCCTAGCGAGCAAAAATGACCTCCATCTCGAGGAGATGATTCATACAAGATTGTTAATGCTGTGTAAATAACAAAACACCTTTAAAACTGATGTGGATTAAATGCGAATATTCCACTAAACTTTCGTTACTAAATGTAGTGCTGATAAATTAATTTTTCCTCATTGATTGGAAAAATTGTGTGACAATCACGCACTTTTGTTTCTTAGTAAGCATTTCGTCAGTAATCTCTGATTGTGCACAGAACTCCTGAAAACATCCAAATGAATCACAAAACACCTTTCCAGTACCTTGTTTCTCGTCTCTTCACTTCTGTTATTTGAAATCATAACACCTCAAAATAAAATGAACTAAAGAGAGTATTTTACCCATTTGGCGAAAGAAACTGAAGTATTCATTTCCAACTAAAGCAGCTTGAGGATTAAGAGATAGGTCCAGTGGATACTTTAAAGGAAGATTGGCCAGGAAAATTTAAAAGGCATAAATGCACCTTCTGATTCATGCTACTCCTGACTCATTCTTCACAGGCAAGCATACATTTCATACCTAGGCAGAAAATACTTCTTTAAAGACAAAATTCCTAAACAAAGCCAGAGGAATGGTAAGAAACCATTCTGGCCCTATTCCACTCAATGGCAGACGTCCAACTTTTTACAACTGCCATCAAAACGTTTTATATCCGAGGAAGATTTTATCATAATGTGTCGTATTTGGTTTATCTCAGGGTGACAAAGATTATGGCTTGCTTTTATGCTTATTGGCATTGACTCTACTCGATTTCAGTTTTACTCATAGCTTAACTCCTACTGCTTGTTTTCATAAAGTCCACAGGATCCCGAATGTTTAAACACTTTATATCTTTAAAGAAAAATTCAAGAAGAAGCAAACTATATGTCTGCAAGGGAAAACAAGACATAAATTTAGCAGAGGAGTTAGGAAAAAAGAAAGGAAATGGTCGGTTTGACTAGCAGCTTCTTGTAATTAGATCACCCATCACGGCAGCATTGCTGTTTGATTTGTAGGAACTGTAGATTCCATTACTAGCAAGTTCCTTAATATTTTTAAGTCACGATATTTTAAAGTCAAATATATCTTTCTTTGCTTTTTATTGAACTCATATATAACATATAAAGCATAAATTAAACCAAAAAGAGAGTATCAGAAAATTAATTTTCAAAATAAATGAGTTATCACTATAATTTTTCACTCTATAAACCAGACTGTACTAGATTATTAACAAATAGAAATAAATAAGACCATCAATTGATTTTGCTTCAAGAATGAAGTGAAATTCATTAACCTTTTTACTCAAATTCCTTCTTATATGTAACTTGAAATTTAGCAAAAAATAAGATGAAGGGACAAGAAGATGTTATTAATAGCAAAAAATGTCCCTCTCAAAACTAGCATCTTTTCCCTATTTGTGGGGAAGAAAGAAGTTGAGAGGTTATTAGAGCTGTCTCCCCCTCCTCCTGTTTCCCTTCTTCCTCCTCCCTTCTTTCCCTGCCCTCTCTTTCTTTAAGGTTTCCATGAGCCATGGGCAGCAGCATGCAGACCCCTTCAGATTCCTTATTCTGGCATTATTATGTGTGTCTCATACATGGCTGTCACAGATTTTCATTTCCATAAACCTAGGAGGAAAGCACTATTTTTCCCGCCTTCACAGGTGAGCAGACTGAGGTGGAGTGTTATTAAGCCATCAGCGATAGGTCACCTGTCAGGTGACAGAGTGGAACTTCAGCTCAGGTGGTGGCTCTGGTGTCCAGACTTTATTTTATTTTATTTTTTTAAGATATGGAGTTGTCTAGTCTCAAATTTGCCTTGAGAAATCCTCCCACTTGGCTTCCCAAGTAGCCTTACTACACACATGAAGTTCCTGGCTCACACTCCAAACTCTATGGTGAGTTCTCCCAGCGGCTTTGTGCTCAGCGTCAGGCTGTACAGCTATCACAGAAGACGGGGTGGTCGCTCCTGGTTTGGAAAACCCTCATCTGATTGGGACTGCTTGTAAATGTCAGGTAGAAGCCAGAGTCTGAGAGGAGTGTCTCAGGATGACCTTCATGTCAGGAAGAAGAGCACAGAAAAAGAGAGAAGTTTCAAAAACTTGGGGCAATGAGAAGATTTGGGGATTGATCTCGGAAAAGAGCTGCGGAATTGACAGACACGTAACTGTTGGCATTTAGAAGGAGATAATGAGTCTTGACAGTGTTCAAACAACTTAGTGAAAACAAGAAAGTGTCTTGCAAAAGCAGAAGAAGTCTGTGTGTCTTTTCCTTCCCCCGACCTTGTCAGTTTCACTCACTGGTTCTCACTGGCCCTGAGAGCTGCTTGACCCTCATTGGGCTGCAGCTTAGAATTCACCTTGCAGAGGATGGTGGATGTTTTTGTGAATAGCAGCTGAGAAAAAAAAAACTCATTAGTCTTCATTTTTGATACTAAAGTGCTCTTTTAAACATGTCTTTAAAGCAAAAGAAATGTGGAAAGAAAACCAAAACCACAATATTTGTAAAATTGTTTTAAATTCTCAAATGAAGCCTTAGAAATCTTAAATGAGTGCAATTCTCATTCATTGTCAGCACTGTTAGTATGGATTCAACGTGTGTGTGTGTATGCATGTATGCATTCATCTGTCTATAACCTATCCATCCATCTGTTTATTCAACCATTCGTCCATCTGTCCATCTCTCTACCAGTGATCTATCATCTGTTTATCTGTCATCCTTTCATCTGTTCATAGGTCCGTCTATGTATCTACCTCTCATTTATCTATCATCTACATATATAGCCACCCACCCAACCATGCATCTGTTCATCCGTCTATCTGGCTGTCTGTCCAACATCCATCTGTTCATCTGTGAATCTGTTCATCTATCATCTGTCTGTCTGTCTATCTATGTATCTATCTGTTTCTGTTCATATAAGCATTCATCCATCTATCCATCCATTCATCCATCTATCTATGCATTTGTTTATCTTTTTATCTATCATCTGCTATCTGTCCATCCATCCATCTATTCGTCTATCTTTCCATCTTTCAAATTCTCATTTAAACCTATGTTAACCTAATTCATCCCTGAACAAAACTTTTCAAATGTGTTCATTGTTTGTTTGCATGAGAGCAATGAGTTTAACTTTTAGAAAATTATACTTTGCCAGGAAGAATTCATGTGTCCCATGCACCCTTCTCTCCTCATTCAGCTCTCACCCACCTCCTTTTTGTGCTTAGTTTATAAACTCAAAGCTTCCTGGGTTTCTGCTGGGTTTCGGGAATTCTCACTTGCCACAGCTGGTGATCCTTCCTAAACTACAGGATAGGAGAAGGTTTCTGTGGGCCCAGACCCCAGTGCACTCTCTCAGACGCTCTGCATAATTATTCATCCTCCACTTCCCAGGAGCCAAGCACAGGTCTGGGTTTTTTCTAATCTGCTTTCCCATAAGCTTAAGCTAATACATGAGACAAGAGGATTCTCTATTCGCTGACCTTGAAACTGCCAGGCCTTTCTACAGGTTGGTGCAAAAGTCATTGTGGAACTCTGGGTACTTTTGCACCAATCTTCCTTACTGTCCTCTCCCGCCTGCCTTCGCCTCCAAGCTGCTGTGATGCTGGAGCCCTTCTCAGAGGCCCTGGCATCGCCTGAATTCAGGTCTCACTTTGTGTCTCCCTCCTGCCTGCTGTTGCGCTGCTCAGGCTTTGGGAGGGGACACAAACTTCCTCCTTCACGGTGTGTCCTCAGCTCAGTGGAGGATGGTTACATCTATGCTCTGCATTCTCTCGGGGTGTTACTCTCATATTCTTAGCAAGGCTACTTTAAAATTGAAGACATAAAATTCCTTCTCAACAAAGCCCAGCCCCTAGAAAGCAAAAGTCTTTTGACTTACAAATGATTGCTCAGCATTAGTATTTTTTCATGTCTAATTAGAGCTCAAAAATCAAGAGGTTAACAATTTTTAGATTCCTCTGTGTTCTCCTTTACCTAAGGCAACAAAGTTTAGCTTTCTAATGGAGCTGGGAGACAGAAGAAGATGCAGGATTTAAAATACATTTAAAAGTAAGCATGGCCAGGCGCGGTGGCTCATGCCTGTAATCCCAGCACTTTGGGAAGCCAAGGTGGGTGGATCACAAGGTCAGGAGTTTAAGACCAGCCTGGCCAACATGGTGAATCTCCCCTCTCTACTAAAAAAAATAATAATAATACAAAAATTAGCTGGGCATGGTGGTGCATGCCTGTAATCCCAGCTACTCAGTAGCTCAGGAGGCTGAGGCAGGAGAATCGCTTGAACCGGGACCGGGAGGCCGAGATTGCAGTGATCGGAGATTGTGCCACGGCACTCCAGCCTGGGCTACAAAGTGAGACTCTATCTGAAACAAAAAAACAATAAAAACAGTGAACATATGCAGGGTGTGTTTCCAACACTATCCCACAAAAACGCAGAAGGCAGGAGTGCCCTGTGCCCTGCCTCTGCTTCTGTGCCCACCGCCTCACTCATTTGTACTAAAAGGGATAGAAGTGTCCCTCTTTTCAGAGATTACGAGGGAGTGTCCTAGGTGAAACCACTTTCCTCCATCCTGCCAGGACTTTGTTCTGAGTGGTTCCATTCCCTGTACTGTTCTTCTCTTTATTGAATAAGTTCTAGTCACACACACAATGCTTGAAAATATCTCTTTCTAAAACACAAAGTACACAAATCCCTGCTGTCTCTCCCCTCCTCTCAGACTTTGGCATTTCTGTTTTTCCAGAAATATGGGCTGGAGCCTTCACCTTGTGGCCTGTGTTTCCCTGACCTTCGGATATTCGTCCATCGGGCATCTCACGGGATCACTTCTCACTTCTTCTTGTGCCACCTCCTTGCTCCCAGCCACCACCATCCACCCCGCAGTCCCTGCCTTGCTTTCTGGCTCACCTGCTGGCCCCTGCCTCTGCTTTAGCTCCCCCTGTAGTCCGCTCTCAAAGCAGCAGTCAGAAGAATCCTATAAAACTGTAGGCTTGATCCCCTCTGCACAAACTTGCTGATGGGCTTCCATCCCACTCAAAGGACAGGCCAACCCGCCACCGGGACCCACAACACGGGCAGTCACTGGGCCCCATCTCCTCCCTGAAATCCTGCACTGCTGCCCTGCTCTGTGTTCTCCCCACTCAGACACGATTTCTCTCCTGTTGCCCCTCACTTTTGCCTGCCGCGTGCTGCATTGGTGAAAAGTTGCAGCTTGACACCACGTCACAGCAGAGGGGACTCCTTCGGCGACTGCTGTCTGAACTCTCAGAATTGCCTTACGTGCCTGCCGTCCTGTGGAAGATGCCACCCTCCCTCACCAGGCCATCGCGTTCAGGCAGCTTCCCGTATCTCTTCAATTAATGCAAGCTTAATGTGTTCAGAGAAAGCGTTTTTGAATCTCCTGAATTTGGTATATTTTGGTTATTATTTTAGAACAAGGTTCCATATTCACTGAAATAATATTTGCATGGCTGATAATTCTAATAAAGATAAAAAGTCTTTTTTAAATGAATAAATAAATAAGCATCACTACGGCACTCTGAAGTCAAACAAAAACCGTGGTAGCTTGTCTTCTGTGTGAGAGACATCATCGTCAATGAGAGAGTAACTGGAAAATACATCTTTGACTCACTTTTCAGATGCACATGCAATACATTAAATGCTGTTTATTAATATTTATTCTTAGATCCACATTTTGTACAAATGAATCCTTTAGATTTTATTGCAATTGAAACATATTTAAGTGTATGTTTATATTTATGCATTTAATTCACCGTGTGGCTGTAACACGAAGATGAGAAAAACCAACTCTTGAAGAATCTCATTTTAAGGTCACATAACCTACCCAAGACAACAGTGTTCAGGGTTAAAACAATTAGAGGGATTTGTCCCCACGGCTGACAATGCAGCTTCGAGCTAACACTGAGGAGCATGACAGCAGTTGTGAAATCCTGGAATTTCTCCCTTCTTCTCTATGACACCTTGATAAGGCAATTACAGCATAATTACCTTAACAAGTGGCATTACAGGAAATTATTGTCATTCTCCTGTTAAAATAACACATAATCATCTGCAAGTGAATTCTAGAATCCCCAATCAGCATCTCATTACCTGCAGTTGGCTCTGAAATGAGCGCAATTGGTGGGCAAAATCTCACAAGGTATTTGAAGGGGAAAAATATGAAAGGGGACTGCTTGAAAAATCGACGGGAATACAACCAACTTAACCCCCAATGATCACATTTGCAGTTAATCATCAACATTTACAGGCAGTTAGAAACCTCTGCAAACCTGACATCATCTTTGTTTTCCATAAATATGTTTACTTCCCTTTCCTGCCATCTTGATTTTTTCCAAGACAGTGACATTCCTCTACAAAGCAGCAAATGGTGAAGCTATATCCTGTAAATGACAACACTCAATCGCGTGTCACTCCAGTACAAACACTCACTTCAGCCATTCACTTCTTGATGCAATAATTTACTTCCAAGTGCAGTTCTGTCTTAACAACAGCAGACACTGTCTTAAAATAAATCTGTACAAACCATTTCTTGCCCCTTAAGGCCTAACTTTGCAACCAGGATCTTAAAACAGTGTGACTGAAAGTAAAGCACAAAGAGCCCTTGTGAGAAGATTCAAAGTTTCTTTAAGGTCAAACAATATGGGACTTTATGAGGGTGGCCACATATATCAGCAGGCACCCACCACGCTCTTGTGTGTCAGGGGTCGCTGCTCGGGTCCCCCCAGTCTCCCAAGAGGAACAGTCTTTTTGACAATATAAGCCTTTTTTTTTAAAAAAAAAAAAACCCTTTCATTATTATATTTTAAGTGCTAGCGTGGATGCGCAGATCACGCAGGATTGTTACGTAGGTACACACGTGCTGTGGTGGTTTCCTGCATCCATCCCCCTAATGTAGAAATACTCTATATTAGGTATTTCTCCCAATGCTATCCCTCCCCAATTCTGTGACCCCCTGCTAACCCTCCCCTAGTCCCCTCGCCCCCCACCCCCAGCAGGCCCCTGTGGTTTTTACTTTTTAAAAATTTTCCATTGGTTTTAGGGAACAGGTAGGTGGTATCCAGTTAGTAGTGGGGTCAGTGCGTGGGTGAGAGCAGGAGTATTTATGAAAATAAAATGTCATTTTTCCTGGGGAAATAGTAAGCTCTTTTTTGAGTAAGTTCTTTAGCGATGATTTGTAAGATTTTGGTGCACCCTCTCCTGAGCAGCACACACTCAGTCCAGCTTTTTTTCTGTTTTCATCATTTTGTATGAAACAATTCTTCTTCTTCCAATGTGCTCAGGGAAATGGAGAGATGAAACACTCCTGACTTGGGTGTAAAGCTAGGTTGTTAATTTTACATCATTCTTTTCTTCTTGTTAAATAAAATAAATACCAAATACTTCATGAATTTGCCTGTCATCCTTGCACAGGGGCCAGGCTGGTCTCTTTATTTTTCCAGTTTTTGTGTATGTGCTGAGGAAGGGAACGTGACATTGCTCCTTTTTAATGTAAGCATTTGTAGCTATAGATTTCACTGAGTCCCACTGTCACACCACCTCAGAAATGTTGGTATCTTGCATTTTATTTTCATTCATCTCAAAATATTTCCGTTTCTCTAGTCCTTTCTTTCTTGAGCCACTGGCTGTGTAACTCTCACTTCTTCACAGACTCCAGGTTTCCCTGTTACTGACTTCTAGCTTCATTACGCTTTTGTTGGAAAAGACACTCCTGTAACCAAATACCACCTCTTCCCCCAAAATCAATGGAAATAAAAAATTTAAAAACCTGATATTGCCAAAAGACTGTTCCTCCAGGGAGATTTGGGGGGCCCGAGCAGCTATGCCTCTCCAATTCAAACAAAACTCATGCAAAATTAACAAATAAAAATTCACAAAAGGCAAAGGTAAAGTGATTGCCGTGATGTATACATTGAGTTTATGCTTTAGTCTTCAGGAGTATTATACACGTCTGCACACATTGGTCAGCTTCCTTTCCTTCCACGCGACCTGTACTCATAGTTGGAAACATCTAACTTCCTATTGTCAGATCAGTCTCCAGGATATTTGATGCTTTTTCTTTTTGTGGAAAAAATTAAAGGGCCCATTATGCACTTTGACTTATCCTCCCTGTTGAAGAAATACTCTTAAGAGCAGCCACATCCCAGAAATAGCAATGAATACGAAGTGCCAACCCTTTGAATAAACTTGCACAGTCACTAAGAAATACATAAAATTCATGTATTTTGCACAAAAGAGTGAAATGAAAGATGTTCCTGCAACCGTGGAGACAAGTATTCCCACAAAGCTGCTCCTTAGATGCCTTCGCTCACTTCTCCGTTCCCACACATGGACATCTGGGCCCGCTGCAGGCGGCGTTACAGCTGTAAGGAATCCTCTCTCAGCCGTACCATTCCAATGGACGTAAGCAGTGACAATGTCCTCCCTAGCCATTCACTGAAGGGAAACCCCTTCTGAAAGGTCCTGAAGATGGATTAACTGATGGGGCATATTTTTAAATTTATACGTTTTTCTAAACTTTCTAAAACAACATGTTGGGCTTTTACAAATTTAAATAGTATATATATTCTTTGGAAGAGAAGAAGAAATGCTACGTGTCGGCAGGATTTGGGAGGAGAGCAGCGTGGTGACACTGGTGTACTCCGACGCTCCGATGCAGACAGCTTGGTTCAGTTTCCTCTCCTCTCCTGCAGCGCCCTGGGGCCCCAGCAGTCACTGTCAGAGGCCAAACACGGCTGGCTGCTAAGAGCAAGGGACCCCCATGCTCAGGGCTGAGGGCCAGGGACTCCTGCTGCACCCAGGGACTGGCATGCATGAGCACCTGAGCTGCACACTTCCTAGGGACCGCTTGCAAAGTCTGGGTGGTGCAGCTTGAACATGCAAGAAAATTAGCCCTCGGGGGAGAGAACACCTAGAGCATGGGGGAGAGAAGAGGTTCACGAATAAATTACTTCCCTTCACCTCTCCAGATGGACTTCCTGAAGCTCACAGTTCATAAGGCCCTCTGCAAACGCACTCATCAGGCTGAGCTGTGCTTGTCACAAAGCTCCGGCCAGCCAGAGAATGCACCTTTCTATCTGCTCTCCCCACCTTCTGCCCTCTCCTCCCTAGTCCCTCCTCTGTCTTCTGGGGTTGCACTCCCCACTAGAATGTTAGCATGCTAAGTTTTCGCTTCCAGCTCTATTTTATTGAGACTCCAATAAGAAAAAAATACAGTCCTTTGAAAAATTATATACATTTTTCAAAACTCGTTAAGTGGCATATTGAAGACTGTAATTCAGAATTTCTAAAATTGGCTCCATAATATGGGCACTTTGAAAAGAAATATGAATCATTGAAGCACTTTATTAGCGCATTGTTATCTCTGATGAGCCAATATTTACCATATAATTATTTACACCTTTGCTAATAATATGGGAACTAATAAAAATCTTCTCGTGGGCAGAGTAATTGCATTGGGTCACCTTGAGTATTATGTTATTGGTGACCTCCAGCAGGTGTTCATTTTGTCTGATTTGTATCATTTCTACTTATGTCAGTTACATTTCATCAAAGCATAGTAATTATGTAACATAGCAAAGTAAATTCTGCAGAATATTATAAAGTGATAATCACAGGCTTAGGGAACATACAATAAGATACTAGTCCTCTATATTCACGGTGTAACAAATAAATAGAGACTATTCTTTTTTTTAATTTTTAATTTTTATTGCGTTTTGGGTTTTAGGGTACATGTGCAGAACATGCAAGATAGTTGCATAGGTACACACGTGGCAGTGTGTTTTGCTGTCTTCCGCCCCTCACCCACATTTGGCATTTCTCCCCATGCTATCCCTCCCTCACTCCCCCCCCGGCTGTCCCTCCCCTATTCCCCCCAATAGACCCCAGTGTGTGGTACTCTCTTCCCTGTGTCCATGTGTTCTCATTGTTCATCACCCACCTATGAGTGGCACTTACTGCATTAATTTAATGAAAGAAGATAACTTGATTAATTTCTAAGTCCAAAGGAAGCCTTCAGTCAAGTTACTGTCAGGAAAAGCAACTGGTTGCTCAAGGCTTTATTTTTGCAAGTCTTATCCTGCTGCTTTCCTGGCAAGGATGGTGTTTACTTTCTCCAGACTATCTATATAAGAAATAGAACTAAAACACTGGCAAATATTAAACATGATCTATACAAATAGAAAAGATTTTATGATATTGCTAACTTAAAAATTAAGTTGTTCTATTTATCAACACAATAAATTAGATTTTATCATTTACTTGTTCAGAATGTATATAGAAAATGTTTTTCTTAGGCTTGGTTTAAAATGTTCAACTATGATTGTGCATGTACTTTTAATTCTTATTATTCCTTTGCCAACTGCCATATGTTTCTGGAAGTCAACAATTAGGACATAGTTTGGCAAAACAAAATCTGCTATTGATGAAACACATCACATATTTAAGATGTAATTTTTGTGACTTTATTGCCAGAAACATTTGTTCCTGCTGGTATAGAAGATCTTTCTTTCATACATGTACCATCAGTTTTTCATTTTATTTTTTAAGTGGGTTGTTCTTTAATGCCTCATATTTTTGGGAGTATCGTGCAATAGAAAAAGAGGATAATCATGTAAAACATCATCCAAAATTTTTAAATATACTCTTTATTTAGAAAACCAAGAATCCCATGAAAAATAGAACTACAGTACATTGTTCAATAGAAAACAGGTTGTAAAGCATCACATTAGTGAGCACAGATTTATTTCTATTGTCAACTCAAGAAACAAACCAGAAGTGAAATCTCTCTTCCTTCCATTTACCTTACTTCTTTATTTAACCCGCGCGAGATGATGACGTTGCAAAACAATAGTAATAAACCTAAAAGATTTTTTATATTCTGAATTCCAGGAGTGTTTCATGCTCATGTTGGTATTTTTAAGTCAGTTTACCCATTAACCCTAACACGACACCAAGAATACTGTGCACTTACATGAAGTCATAATGCTGCATGCTTGAACACATACAACTATTCCCATCAAAACGAACTCCCTTAATCTCAGTAGAAGTGACGGAATTTGAAGAGGAGACAAAGCCTTAGTTGTATATATTTTCCAAAGCCTCAAGAAGCACTCATGTATTTGTATTTATATATGAACATGGGAATTTTATCAGTGTTTCTTAATTCAAATTTTCCACTAAAAACAAGTTTATTTTAGCTCTACCTTGAGTGACAGCTATGACTATGTCACCTTCTCATTCAAATGCTTTCACAGGTTTTCTTTGCCTGTAAATTATTGTCCAAGTTTCAGATTGTCATTTTTCAACTGACAGACATACCATGACTGTACCAACTACTGTGACCTTGTTTCCATTTTTTCTTTCCTTTCACAAAGTTACAGCAGAATTGAAGTACCTTTTCTACTTATCCACTAAAAAGATTCCTCATCCCTGAGTTGACATCTGAAATATTTAACAGGAGATGATGGTTAGGTAACCACCAGTCAAAACAGGCATTCCACCCAACCAGAATGACGTGATCTGTGAAATACTAATACAGCTTTACCTACTCTGGGTCTCTAACTAGAGGATATTTTTCTTCTTTTTATATTATATTATAATTACGATTTTCTATTTAATACCATAGATTACCCTTAAACTCCTTGAAGAAAGATTTGACACATACTTTATCTTGTAATATTTAATATTCCTGAAATACTTTTTAAAATAAAAAATTGAAAAAGGAGAAAAACAAGACAAAGTTTAAAAAAAAGTTTTACAGAAATATTTGTTGAATAAATAGACTAAGACACAGTTAGGAAATGGGATTTGCAATTGAGGTTTTGGTGGAGATTTCCATTTAAAAAGGAGCGGCAGAATCAGGTCTAATGACACAGTCAAGTTGTATTTTAATAGTACTAATTGAAAAGAAAGTTAACAATTTACTTGGCATTTTGTGGACAAACAACCTAGAAATGTTTTGTGGTTATATATGAAATTCAAGTGAAGAAATATATTTCTGAGCTAGGGAATTTGGCACACAAGCACTGCAATGGCCTAAAATTGTAACTGTATATTCCCTCCAAGAATGCTTTTATTTAGTCATAAATTTGATGTCTAAATCTTCTAATTAAGTGCTCAACTTTAAATGTATAAAAATGCAATGGAACAAGCATTTCCAAAAAACTCAAATTATATCAAAGACAGAAAAATAGTATATCTGTCTTCTTCAACCCCTTCCAAGGTACAACCAAAGAGAATATCTCTGTCCCAGTTCAAATAATGAAGCTATTATTCGTTTCTACCCTCAAGGACATGCTAAGACACTAAAAGGGTCACAGAAAGAATCAGTTCTATAGGAAAATACAGAATATTTCTCTCTGCTTTATACAGAGAGCAAATGAAATAAAATTTTGTATCTACTCATGGAATCTCCTTATAAATTATAAGAAAATAAACAAGAATTCGCTTTAATCCATAGAAGGCCAAGAACCCTTGCATTCACGCTTACATGTTCTTTTCCTCCTATTTTGGTGAGTCTAGGGAGAAAATGTACCCAAAAAAGAGGTTGAGAAAAGCAGAATTTGTGTTGATATTCACCCCAATACATTCCTGTTTTGCTGTCCTCTCTCTCTTCACTGCCACAGATCCAAAAATCTTTTCTGTCTTCAACTAAGAGGGCAAATAACAGCCAAGTCAATCCTGGAAAAATTTGTACTGGAAAAAAAAAGAAAGAAAGAAAGGAAAGAAACACAATGGCCAGAAATGTAGCATCTGGTTGCCTAAATTTCAGAATATCTATCTTCGCCTCATCAATTTCCTTCCCTGTGAAAATAGAGTAGGCTGCAATTGATGAACTGGCCTCTCATGACACAATTAGCTGTTTGTCTTGCAGGGCAAAACAGTGCCCCTCTTAAGGCATCCATGCCACTGGTCCAGGACTCAAGAAAGACAGCAACTCACTCTCAGCAGTGCAAACTGAGCCAGCCTGTGATTTGCAGCTGGCGCAAATAAGGTGATTTTCAGGGTGAGGATGTAATGGGTTCTTGGGGGGAGAAACATCTCAGCTCTTCAGATGAGTGAACAAATAAACCAAACCTTTCTAAAATATTTCCAACTTTGATCCACTAACACTTTAATGCATTCAGAATAACTGCTTGTTCAATAATGCTTGTTGACTTGCCGATGGAGGTGTTCTAAGACCTTCAATTATATTTTCATCGCCTGTTTCTCTTACTTTTGATAGCCGTATAATCATAGTCACGAACAGGAGAAAGGTCTGAACAAAATGCATATGCATGCCGAGCACTTTGCAAGGCTTATATTATGCATTCTTCACAGTTTAAAAACAAATAAGGAAATAAATGCATTAGCATTGCAGAGTAGAAATGCATATGAATGCAGTTGAGGGTAATTCTCAAAAAGACCTAAGGGAAATTGGTGAAATTTTAATTTTAGTATCCAGAACAAGGACTGCACGGCGGGTTGAGGAACTTTGTCTTTTCAATTTTTCACACATGAGAAGGAGAAGCTGTGAAGAATCTCCCTGGCCCTCTTCAGGAGTCGGGTAAGTTCCTTTCTCTTGGCGATTAAATGCTGTAATTGCAGACTTTCCCACATCTGTTCCTGTGTTCCTGGACTCCAGGCTCACATCACTATGAGTCTCTTCTGGTGGGTGGAGAATATTTGACACCTCCCATTTTACAAATTTGAAGTCTTTAAAATGAGATCAAATAAACTATGGTATTAAATTAAAGAACTCCTGGTGCTTGTTCGCCTGTTGCAAGAAAGTCACTTTCTCACCTGGCGATTTTCCGCCTGAGAGCACTTGCTAACCCTGGAGAAAGTCCGGTGTCCTCCACTGTGTCTCCCCCACATCTGACTGCCACAGCCCTGCCCTACCTCTGGCTGCACACACACTAACTCCGTCTGCTGTGGAGACCAAGCAAATGTCACAGAGGAGGGAGCAGGAGGTCGCCTTTCCCTCACCCATGCTCTATAGACCTGGCCCCCCAAGATGTACTTTTTTTTAACTTGCACTTTTTTTTACACACAAGTGCTCACAGATAACACTCCCCATGCCTTGCCTGTGGCCAGCTTGCTGCAGCTAGAAGGAATCCTCTCCTAGCACCAAGAGTGGGGTCACCTCTTTCCCTGTGTCATCTCTGAGGGGCTCTGTGGATTTGCGCTCCATGACCACTGCTACTTCGGGCACCGCAGGTGCAGGGCGTCAGCGAACGAGCGGCTCTGTGACTCTCCTGCTCCCTGGACAGCCTGTGCAGGAACCTGGGCAGTCTGCTTGCAGTAAACAGGCGAGTCTCACAGCCTCCCAAACCTGCCCATCTTATTTCCAAGTCCCAAGGACATTCCTCCCCACCAAGGTTTCTGCCACCAGAATGATTGATACTAAGAATGTCCACCCTCTTCTCTGCATGGTAAGAGATGACCTACAGACCCCTGGTCACCCTTGTGTACCCCGAGCTCAGACCCCTGGTCGCCCTTGTGTACCCTGAGCTGCAGCAGAGACCTGGTTTGCCCAGGGCCACATCCTTGACCTGGGCAGGCAGACTCTGCAGGAGGCCACAGCTTTGTGCTGAAAGCCCACACGGTTGGGGGTGGGCAGCTAGGCTGGTGGCACCTCTCCCCATTGTTGCACTGAAGCTAGCTCAGGGAGGGCTGAAATGTGAAACTTCCTCTGGGTTCTGAACAATCTGGATAACAAGAGGAGGTGCAGACCAAGATGTCCCCTTCTCCACTGATACAGGCCAGGATGGCAGCCGCTTACTGTGAGAGCCTCAGGACCCAGGCGAACTCCAGCTTCAGACTGGCCAGCCTATTCACCCGTCAAAGGGATGGCCACCAAGGCAGACACATGTGGACACCACCAATGCAGCTGGCAGCAGAGAGCAGCTAGGGAAATCCTCCATCCTTTGAAGGCACATCACTCCCAAGGGGATCCACAGCAGAGCTGAGATGAACAGTCATAGGCTTTCTTCTGCATCTTCAACTGGAGACATCGCACTGCTTCTCAATGTGCAAAGGAAGTCAACGCAAGGAGGAAGCCTTCTGTGCTAAGGGTGAGCTTGCCACCGAAGTAGCCCAGAGTGGGAGGAAGCGTCCCACCTACCCACTCCTGCATAAAGTAGCCGTACGTATGAAACCTGGTCCAAGAAAACAAGTAATTTATTTGTTCACAATTTAGTGGCTCAGAAATTGAGGTTGGGTCAGCTGGGTGGTCCTCTCACCTTGTCTGGAGTAATTGAGGTTGGGTCAACTGGGTGGGCCTCTCACCCTGTCTGGAGTAACTCATGCCAATGATTGTGCAGCAGTTTGCCACAGCTGAGTGGACACAAAAAGCCTCATTATGGAGTCTGATGTGACACTGGCCGTCCGCTGGGTCACCTGGGCTCTGCTCCATCAGGCACCTGCAGAAAGCCAGCTTGGATATGTTCACATGGCAATTCCAGAGCAGCAGGAGAGGGAGCCTCCTAAAGCTTAGAGTCCAAAGTTTCAAACCATCAAACAAGTCCAAAGGCCAGCCCAGACCCGCGAAGCTGAAGAGACGACTCTGCCTGTTGATGGGGGAAGACACATCACATGTGATCAGGTGCACGCCCATGACAGGAGGTCTCTGGCCCCATCCTGGGCCTGGACCACAGAGCACTTGTGACCAGCTCACGGCAAGTATAAGCACGTTTGTTCCATGACACAGGAAAGACAAGAAGAGGAACCGAGAGAAAGAGAGACCCCTGGGAAGGAGCCTACACGGCCATGTCCAGTGTAGACAGTTAACAGACACCACCAGGACTTTGTACCAGGAGCCACACCCAACTCTCACAGCCCCTGGAAATATAAACTTGTGTCACCTCAGTGGATCAAGAAACCTGACAGTCTAAATGACTAGTTGAGAGCTCATACTGGAAGAGAAATGTTATAAAGACCCCCACGATCTGAGGATGAGTCAAAAAAACTGAGATTTCAGCAATGGCTCATTTACTTTCATACACCACTGTGGGGGGTGTGTGTGTGTGTGTGTGTGTGTGTGTGTGTGTGTGATTAAAGTAATTTGCTATACTTATTTATGCCTCTTTCCTGCCATTTTCGATAGCATATGTGGGAGATAATTACATTTGTAATCTAGTATGTGAGTTTAATAATGTAAAAAGATTTTGACTGAACTCAAGGCTAGGTAGCTATTCCCCAGAGACCTGACATGTGTCCATCCACTTATGAAATGTTGAGTGGTCTCTCTTTCAGTGGATTAAAGAGGGCAGCGTTAGTTCAGGGGTAAGCAGCTGTTCTGAACTTTAATTTTGGAAAGAAGAGTGGTTGAATGTTCAGCAGAAGTTGAATTTACATAGCATTGACTGTCAGCTCATGAGTGTGCACCTTTCTTTCTGTTGAGGAGACCTCTTAAGGTAGGTGAGGAGCGTGGTCTACCTACCGGGCAGCCCTAGGGAGGGCCTTTCTTCTCCTTATTCCTTGGCAGTTGCAACATGGGCTCATAGCCCGAGTAAGGCGCTCAGACGTGCGTTCCTGTTAACTTGAGTTTGAGGTTTTTTGGTTGTTTTTTTTTTTTTTTGAGACGGAGTTTCGCTCTTGTTACCCAGGCTGGAGTGCAATGGCGCGATCTCGGCTCACCGCAACCTCCACCTCCTGGGTTCAGGCAATTCTCGTGCCTCAGCCTCCCGAGTAGCTGGGATTACAGGCACGCGCCACCATGCCCAGCTAATTTTTGTATTTTTAGTAGAGACGGGGTTTCACCGTGTTGACCAGGATGGTCTCGATCTCTTGACCTCATGATCCACCCAACTCAGCCTCCCAAAGTGCTGGGATTACAGGCGTGAGCCACCGCGCCTGGCCCTGAGTTTGAGGGGCTTAAAGGCGTAGGGATGGCTTGCGGTGGCTTCCGAGGCCTTGAAACGCTTGGGGGTGAGCGCCCGGCGGGGCCCGAAAACATCAGCCTTGCGCTGTAGCGAGACTCCCGCTGGCCTTGACGCTACTTTTGTTTTCTGCCTAAAGTATTCAGAGTTGGTTTTGGTCATTTACAACCAACAGAGGGCACGAAGACAAAGACACAGCTGTCAATTCTGCTGAGCCTCGCAGGTGAGATGGGGATCAGGAAAGCGTTCGGGTAAAACGTTAAGAACAAAAAAGGGAAGGGAGCAGTACACACTGGGGTCTGTTGGGGGGAATAGGGGAGGGCCAGCGGGGGGCGGAGCTGGGGAGGGATAGCCTGGGGAGAAATGCCAAATGTCGGTGAAGGGGAGGAAGGCAGAAAACACACTGCCACGTGTGTACCTATGCAACTATCTTGCATGTTCTGCACATGTACCCCAAAACCTAAAATGCAATTTAAAAAAGCAAAAAAAAAAAACAATGGCGAATGTGTGCCACCTGTGGAAGTCACTCATTTTATTGCTGTTACTCAGTTTTGAACACAGTAGGATTCAAAGCTTTTTGTGTTAAATATTCACATCCTGATAGCTTCTTGCACTTCATTTGACTTTATCGCTCCAGGGACATAGGAGGGAGCGTAAAATATGTAAATTAACCTTTGGTTAAAAATTTATCATTAAGAAGAGAAAAATTGCATTTTCTACGAAGATATATTATCAACGTTTACATGTTTATATTTGATTATACTTAAATTAGGTAAATATTTTGAAAATAAGACATTTATTTCATTTTCAATAAAAGTGGTAAGAATAATAAAAATCAGTTATAAGAAGTTTTCTGCTAACATGTAAATGAGACACTATAATTGAAAATCTTGATTAAAAAGTATCACTTATTTTTCCATAGAATTTCTGAATAGCATCGTAAAGTCCTCTAGGAATTCTCATAGAACAACCTTGTTAGAAAAAGCCTGTTTATGTTTTACTCCTTCTATATTTTAAATGATTCATTCTTGCAAAGCATGCTTTTACTGCAGTTCATTAATTTTTGGAATTTATAGGTTTGTAGAACTCAATTTCCTTAATCATGCATGTAAAATTAATTATTAGAATTCTTTATTTTGCTGATTTCAGCAACTTGTGAAAGTACACAATGCAGCCTTCAGCGAAATATGTGGCATCCAGCAGAAAAGAGAAACGTCGTTCTTATTATTTCTTAAAATGAATTTTCTGTTTCAATAACTTGTATTCATATCATTAGGGCAAACATATTACTTTATTTTCTTTTCTTTGTATTTTCAGCAGAATATTGGAAGTTACATTTGAACCCACTCTAAAATATTTAACTATAACATGAGTGATGTAACCGAGTTTTCTAAGAACATAGGCCTATTTTACTGGTGTGAGCATTTTAGCCGAAGATAATCTTTTTTTTAATTGCATTTTAGGTTTTGGGGTACATGTGAACATGCAAGAGAGTTGCATAGGTACACAAGTGGCAGTGTGATTTGCTGCCTTCCTCCCCTTCACCTATATCTGGCATTTCTCCCCATGCTATCTCTCCCCAACTTCCCACCCCTCACTGTCCCTCCCCTATTCCCCCCAATAGACCCCAGTGTGTAGTGCTCCCCTCCTTGATGTGTTCTCATTGTTCATCACCTGCCTATGAGTGAGAACATGTGGTATTTCATTTTCCTTTCTTGTGTCAGTTTGCTGAGAATGATGTTCTCCAGGTTCATCCATGTCCCTACAAAGGACACAAACTCATCGTTTTTGATTGCTGCATAATATTCCATGGTGTATATGAGCCACATTTTCCCTTTCCAGTCTATCATCTATAGGCATTTGGGTTGACTCTAGGTCTTTGCTATTGTAAACGGTGCTGCAATGAACATTCGTGTGCATGTGTCCTTATAGTAGAATGATTTATAGTCCTTTGGATATATACCCAGTAATGGGATTGCTGGGCCAAATGGAATTTCTATTTCTAGGTCCTTGGGGACTCGCCACACTGTCTTCCACAATGGTTGAACTAATTTACATTCCCACCAGCAGTGTAAGAGTGTTCCTATTTCTCCACATCCTCTCCAGCATCTGTTGTCGCCAGATTTTTTAATGAACGCCATTCTAACTGGCGTGAGATGGTCTAAGTCAATCAAACAATTGTATTAGCCATTCTGTTCCCCGTTAGACACATAATTTTAGAAACTACAATACAGCGATTATCACAAAAGCACTGTAACCAAGAAAAATAAAATGGAACTTGGGTTCGGGTGTAGTACTGATTTCTCCATCCAAATAATAATCACATAAAATTCTAGTATGTATGACTTGGGGATTTTCAGTTAACACTATTTTTTTAAAAAAGAATCGATTACTTTGGGTAGAAATGCGACAGAGAAAGAATGTGAATGACAAGGCAGGACCGGAGGTTGAATGTGGAATTCCTGTGTAAACTCAGCCTTCTAAGAGTTAGATGAGGCAAAGCGCATTCCTGTGTCTTGACCCACGTCTGTGCCGACGAATGTAAAAGCTGGAGTCTCCACAGCCCATGCGTCTGCGGTCTACAGCTGCAGAGACAGAGCGGCACCCACTGCCTTCTCCTGAGACCCCATCCTCTGTACCTGGAGGAAAGGAGCAAGTCCTGGGCTTGAACCAGCCGGGTTCCCCTGCCCAATCTCACCTTCCACGCTGAGTAAGCTTCGTACGAAGCATTTAAAGATCTGTGTGTGCTTGTCTCTGTAACCGGAGGGCCCTGTGTGTCCTTATCTTTTTCTCTATTTTCTTGAAACTTGTATAAGACTATGTTAGAGAGAAGCCTTTTTTTTTTTAATGTGTACTCTCTTGCACTGCATGTATCAGAGCTGGGAAAACAGAAATTCAAGAAAAACAGGGAAAGACTCTTATTTTTTCTTAAAATGAATTTTCTGTTTCAATAACTTGTATTTGTATCATCAGGGCAAACGTATTACTTTATTTTCCTTTGTTCGTATTTTCAGCAGAATATTGGAAATAACATTTGAACCCACTCTAAAATGTTTGACTAAATCATGAGTGATGTAACTGAGTTTTCTAAGAACATAGGCCTATTTTACAGGTGTGAGCATTTTAGCCAAAGATAATCTTAAATAAATCGAGCATTTTGAAATGTAATTGGGTTAATTTTCAAAAGCCACTGAGGAAGTTTGTATGTTGTTGCTTCTAAATCTCATGTTGATTTGTCATCCCCAGTGAGGGATGGGGATGGGACCTGATGGGAGGCATTCCACAAGGTCTTGGGGGCAGATCCATGTGGCTTGGCCCTGAACTCACAGTAGGGAGTTCTCCTGAGATCCAGTCCTTGGAAAGTGTGTGGCATCTCCTCCCCTCTCTCTTGCTCCTGGCTCTCCCCATGTGGGATGCCAGCTCCCACTCCACCTTCTGCTGTAATTTTAAGCTCTCTGGGGCATCTCCAGAAGCTGAGCAGATGCCACCTCTATGCTTCCTGTACAACCTGCAAAAATGAGGCAATTAAACCTCTTTTCTTTATGAATCACCCAGTGTTAGATATTCCTTTACAGCAACACAAGAATGTCCCAGCACACAGCAAGGTTTCCTGTCTCTCCTTCCCCTGAATGCACAGGGGCAAGTCTGGAGAAGATTCCAAATCCTTCCCAATCCTTACCTGATGCTGTTTTTCTATGCTCACCTGGAGGAGCTCCCAGCCTGATCAGATCAGGACCCAGTTTTCAGGAAATAATGGAAACAAGAGGGCCCTCTTAACTTTGCTCTGTTTCTTTCACTTAATCATCTAGAAGGCAATTTCAGATTTTTTTTAAATGAGAAAATGTAAGGACTGATGAGGAATTGTGTTTAGGGAATTTTTGTTAGAATCTCATTGATTCTGCATCTAATTGAAAGAAGGAGTATATGAAAGGGCTTGACCCTTGACCTTTATCCCCTCCTAAATTGTTCATGAGCTTAAATTTCTCCGAATTGTACACTTAGCCACATAGCCCAAACCAAAATAATGTGAAATCATATAGACCACACCAGCAACCCAACTGAACTCTGAAATGGCAGAGTTGCTGAGTCAGCTGCCCACTCAACCTGTGCACTCATCGGAACACTGAATGTTTTTCTTAAATGCTACAATCGAATGCTAAAGCTCTTCACTTAGCTGCATGTGGTGGCTCACACCTGTAATCCCAGCACTTTATGAGGCCAAGGCACGAGGACTGCTTGCTTGAGTCCAGGAATGTGACACTAGCCTAGGCAGCATAAGAAGACCCAGACCCTACAAACAACTTAAAAATTAGTTGGGCATGGTGGCACATGCCTGTGGTTCTAGCTACTGGGGAGGCTGAGGCAGCAGAGGTGCTCGAGCAAAGGAATTCAAGGCTGCAGTGAGCTCTGACAGCACCACTGCACTCCAGCCTGGGCAACAGAGTGAGACTCTGTCTTTAAAAGAAAAAAAGG
>CM052669.1:2201790-2262024 GCA_028533165.1 Leontopithecus rosalia
TGTAATCCCAGCACTTTGGGAGGCCGAGGCGGGTGGATCACGAGGTCAACAGATCGAGACCATCCTGGTCAACATAGTGAAACCCCGTCTCTACTAAAGATACAAAAAATTAGCTGGGCATGGTGGCGCGTGCCTGTAATCCCAGCTACTCTGGAGGCTGAGGCAGGAGAATTGCCTGAACCCAGGAGGCGGAGGTTGCGGTGAGCCGAGATCGGGCCATTGCACTCCAGCCTGGGTGACAAGAGCGAAACTCCGTCTCAAAAAAAAAAAAGAAAAGAAAAAGAAAAAAAAGGAAAGAAAGAAAGAAAAAAGGAAAGCTGAAACCAAGATAGTAGACCTCAGCCCGAGTCTTCATGAAAGAGAGAGCTGAGACTCACTGCAGAAACGTAAGAAGACTTGAGAAGCAAGAACTAGCAGTAATCACAGAATTAGAAGACCGTGAATATTTGAACAGGACACACTATTTTGCATATTTTTCTTGCCATAAAATGGAATTTCTGGTGTCCTTCGTCAACTGTGATATGACAAAAATTCATACCCTACTTGAAAGCAGGTAAATTAGTTTGCTACAGTTTCGTGGGTGACGGCAAAAAGACAGAGGCAAGAGTCCTGGGTCAGAGATAAAGGACGATTTGCAGTTCACAGCAATAGCCCAAGGCAGAGCATCAGTGTTGGTTTTAATGAGAGTTCCCTGAGCTCTGGTTCCCACAAGGGGAGTGGACAAGGACGAGAGGACAGTGGCATGTACGTGGGATTGTCTCACCATAGAGAAGCCCCAAGTTTAGGGAACCCCAGCCTTTTAAAATCAGCATAAGCATGGCTGGTCTTTGCTCCACATGGAGACTTAATTTCACTGCACAGTATAGAAGCTTCCCTTTGCTCCAAAAGTAGGCACTATCGCCATTTTCCAAGGCTGTTTACTAAACAGACATCCTTGAAAAGAGACTCCAGAGACAGTGGAGACCAAAGAGAAGTCAGTGCCTTGGCAAAACATGCAGAAACACGGGAGTCTTGTGAAGTACTGATCCTGCCGAGATGCATCGCATTGGTCCACCCATCCAATGCACTTTTTTTTTTTTTGAGACAGAGTCTCTCTCTGTCGCCCAGGCTTGAGTGCAATGGCATGATCTTGGCTCACTGTAACCTCCTCCTCCCAGGTTCAAGTGATTCTCCAGCCTCAGCCTCCTGAGTAGCTGGGATTGCAGGTGGCTGCCACCATGGCAGGCTAATTTTTTGTACTTTTAGTAGAGATGGGGTTTCACCATGTTGGCCAGGCTGGACTCAAACTCCTGACCTCAGGTGATCCACCTGCCTTAGCCACCCAAAGTGCTGGGATTACAAAAGCAAGTCACAGCGCCTGGCGCAAATGCATATTTATTAACCATTTGCAATGAGGCACCAGCGCTGCTCAATGCCAAGTGCACAGTGGTGACAGATAGTCATAGTCCAGGGTCGTGAACTATGGGGACGGTGGGAAGTAAGCTGAAGTTAATTAAATTATGCCAGTTATTACTCACTGTGTTCATAGCATTTTGTATTATGTTTTGTTATTTTAGGGAAGTAAATAATAAACTATTTCTGAAGGATTAAATGAGTTTACTAATATATTCTGTTCTCCAACTCTATTTGCCTAATAATATGTGGAATTTCTCAAAAGAAACTCTTCCTGCCGTCTGCATTTCAGGACCAGCATCTTCCAGGTTTTGAAGGGAGTAGGCGGCTTGAGTTTCTTTCATACCATTTTTTCCCATAGATCTTGAATTCATCATTCAGAGAGATTAAAGCTATGTCTGCTGTTACCAAATTATTTTGGTATTTACTTGAATGCTGGCTGCACGAGCCCACTCAAACAAGTCAAGGCGAGGAATAAAAGACCTAGCATTTATAGAACAGTTTACACAGTGTGTTTCCTATGTCTTTGCAACAAGCTTAGAGAGATGAAATATGTTTATTCTTTATGATAGGTGCCCACACTCAAAATGTGGAGCAATATACAGCCAGACCATTATTCTTGAGTTCAATCTGATCATGAAGGTTAAATAAGCAATTGAAAAGAACACAACGTTCTCTTCATGTTTTCCAATGATACCATCACACCATTATAGCAACAGTGTTTTATTTTATAAATTGGATGCACTTTTCTTAACTATTATGTAAAAATACTAGGAAAATATTTCAATACAAATTATATATTTCAACAATTCAGATACATTTGATTTTCTATTTAATTAACAGTTGAGAAATACTGGCTAGTGAGCTTCTACACACATCTAGAAACCTAGCAGGCCAAATAAACGGCTTTTAGGTTTTATTATTCTTAGCAATTTGAGTGAACAATAAACTTTTTCACTGAAAGCACAAAATGCCAGATTAATGTAAAAAAGAGTTTCCACATATAGCTATATTAATACTCTCTCTGCATTACTTTATATACTTTATATAACTTTGTTATATGAAAAATGTTTAATGGGCCCCATCTTACAACAGGAGGGAAAGCACTTGTCGCTAAGCCAAGAAGCAATTATAAAATGTAAAAGACAGAAAGCCGACGGTAGGTGTTTTGTTCTGTTGGAAGCTGCGTGTCCAAGCACACAGTCAATCAGGTGCATGTGAATTTCAGCGCACTGGGCAATACTCAGGCTACCTCCGCGTCTTCCCATCCCACTTTGAGTTTACAAATTGATTTTACATGTGTAGCAGGCAAGGTCCTGGCAGGAAAAGAGAGAGCATTCTAATGGAATAGCAAAGCATAGTTAATAAAGTGGATATTTGCCAAAATCGGACAAGTGTAGGAAAACACGGATGATGCAGAAAACCAGGGCTAGTAAATCTCAAAGGCCATTAGGACCCAAGGCCCAGGAGACCATGGAAAGAAGGCTACCAGGACCTGAGGGAGGGGGGCCTGCAGCTGGGGGCATGGGCACAGCCACAGGCTTAGTGGGGAGGGCATTGGCCTGACCCTGCTGACCACTGCCCTCCTGCGGCCCAGCTTGAGCCAGAGGCCCCTCCACAGAGGCTCCTGGAGCACAGAGGAGCTGACAGAGAAGGGTGGACAGCAAGTCCAGAGGCTGCAAAGGGCCCTCACAGCATCTTGGATCCTCCGTCATCCCGGGAGGTGGAGCTGGGCGGGCAGATACACAGGCCAACACAGGGTTTGCAATGCCAGGCAGAGGCCGCTGGCTTAAGGAACTGGCCACAGAGCCAAAAACCAAGTGCAGTTCAGGAGCCTACACCCAGCTTTGACGCCGATGAGGGACAGGGATGTGGCTTCATGCGTGTGAGCTGGGGATGCACGTGGCCTGCAGTTGGCCTCCCAGCCGCAGAGAGTCAGCGTGCAGCCTGCCAGTGTGGCATGTCAAGGCTTGAGCAGCTCTGACGAGAGCCAGGGCGCTCCTTCCACAGGACCACTCTTTCCCGAGCCGTTACTCGAGGTGATAACTCGTCATCAACCTGTCCCACTAATCCAAACCCTGCCTTCAAAATCCTCATTCCCCACAAACCCAGTACTTACAAGCCTATGGGATCAGTGGGACCAGACTGTAATCTCACTGCTATGTTAACCCCTAATCCTCCATTCCGTCCACTTTTCCATGACAGTTCACCTCTGTCACACAGCAGGGGTGCAGGAATGCTCTTTCCTGGGGAATCGGAGGCACAGTTGCCTGGATCCCCTGGTCCTCCCTCAGAGAAGCATGTCCATTTGGTGTTGTCCACACAGGCGGCTGCAAGGCAGGGAAGGGAGAGCTGCAGGGACGTTCCTGCAGCCCAAGCAGGAAGGGCAGAGGTAAACTGGGCTGTTCCTGAGAAGGCTCAGGTCCAAGGAGACACAGCGTCACTGAGCCAGGAACCAAAACAAAGCAGTGGGTCTTTCCAAATTTACCAGCAGGGTAAGTTCAAATAGAGAGAAGTTTCTTACTCCTAGGGGAGATGTTTAGGGGAATTCTCCCCAACGGAAACTTTGAAAGAAAACATCTTTCCCTAACAATGCATTTCTCAATTACCTTACGTCGATGTATGTAATTTGGCAATTGAGGGAATGTCAGTGGTCCAACCAAATGACTCCAAGATCTCAGAAGGGTTGCCAGAGAACAGGGTTCAAATGCGCTTGAATGAGCCAGGCCCTCAGGACAATGGGTGGAAATCCTGCAAATGCCACCAAGAGGCTTTCGTTGAAAATCCAATGAGGTCTGACTCACCTAGTGGCTACACTTCTAGGAAATGTTCCTAAGAAAAACATTCCAAAGTGTGCAAAGCAACTTACACAGAAAAGTTCACGCAGTCAGATGGCAGGAGTAAGTGCTAGTGTTTGATAGCATTGTAAGGTGACAACAGCTATCGATAACTTACTGCATATTTCAAAACAGCTGGAAGACTTGAAATGTTCACCACACAAAGAAATGATGAATGTTTGAGGTGCAGTCTGCCTGGACACCCTGATTTAATCGTTACACATTGAGCACATTCATCAAAATGTCACATGCACCCTTTAAATATGTACAATTATTATGTAGATCAAAAAACGCTGTTTATTATATTAAGATAGGAGAATGAAATAGGGAACTGAGTAAGTCAAATCGTGAAACAGGGAGTTGTACCTTAGAATAGGAAGCTGTTTTCAAATGGGTTAATGTAGGTGTCCATTTATTTACAAAAGCCACATCGGTCACAAAGTCAGTTTTGTTAAAATACAATTATTTCTACAATGTGACTGACTGAGCACTCACTCGATAGCCACCAGCATGTCCTGGTCCTTTTGCAGAAAGACAGGGCTGGGTTAGTGCCAGCCAGCAAGCTGGGGACTGAAGGAACAGAATGTGAATCTCAGTGCTTCTTCTTTTCCACTGCTGCTGTCAGAGGCTGCAGGTGGAGGCGGCAGAGGCTCAGGACAGAAGAGGCCTGTGTCACCAGGTTGTCTCCTGCAGAGCAGCACTGTTGGGAGTCACAGGACACTCTGGAGGGAGAAGCGCTGAACCAGTGCGGTATGACGTCGCTGAGATTTCCCCATTACAAAATCCAGTCCCTCTTTATATGGAGAATACATAAATATATGTATAAAAATGTATTGCTAATAGTTATTTCTGAGAGGTAGAATTACAGACTTTTTTAAGGCTCTTCTCTAATTTTATGTATTTTACATTAAAAAATTAATGTACATGACACCATATGGATATAAATACAGTATGTATATTTTTAAATGTGCTTTATTGTTGAATTCAAGGCAAAAAGACACCTGGGAATGGCCATGTGAGACAATCTCAACAAACATGTGAAAAACACCTAACTACTCTGATGCAGTGATAAATTATTCAGTTTATACATGGGAGGAATGTAGACACAGTTAAAAGACAAGTATTTCTGAACGATCTGGGGTTTTACTTCAAAAGGAGCTTTCTAGGAATCACAGAAGCAAGTCCAACTTCCCATCCATCTGGCTGTAACTGATTTGAGACACTCAGATTTTGATTGGTAGTTCAGATTCATAGCATCAATTTGTAATTTTATTGCCACACAAAGGCAATAAAATCCTTGAAAATTTTAAAAATATTCAGCATTTTAACTGGGAACAGATATAGACACAAGTAACATTTTCAAATTGTATTACGTGTCATTGACATGAGTCACTCTGCTAATGCATATGCCATGAAATACATAGGCAACATTACACTTATCTAGACACACGTAGCTAGCTTCTGTAATGAACTGTACACACCCCCTCTACCTTGAGATCTAATTTATGGTGAAAATGATAAAACTCTTTTCCCTCGGTGTCAGTAATTAACCATGTAGAAGTTCTTTATGAGTCTCGGCTGCACAGAGGAAAAATGAAGTGATTTCGAGTCTGCTTTTTACAAAATGCTAGTACTGCATATGATAATAATGTTGACCACCTGATCAAAGATGAAAAATGTGTATCTAAGACCATAACGAGTGAATACATACGAAAGTTTAGGTGAGAGAGTTACGTAGGCAGAGCACAGTTTTTACGTTAGGAGCACACGATTTTAATTTGGAATTAAGGGTACCATCTGCACTTAGCCACACAAAAACGCATCGTTGTTATTTCCCTCCTTGGGGAATGGTATCGTGCTATCAACGGTAGCACTCATTAGAAGAGCAATTTGGAGTCAAAGACACAGTTCAGAATAACTTTCACACTATTTACTGTGGCGTGAAACCCAACCAGAGGTTGCACATTCCTTTGAGATGCGGTTGAGAAGACGCAGTCCTGGTGGAACGCCCTGGAGAGTGGCAGGGACTGGGGAAGCAGGTGTGGAAGACACGTGAATTCAAATTTGAACTATAAAAATAGACTGAAAGACTGCAAATCCAAGACCACAAAGTGAGGTTTAAGTTTTCACTGAAACTCACAATGGACTTGCCTAGAGCCACCTTACTCTGTTTAAGAGAGGATGAGAAACAAGTGTTGGTTAAACAAAATATCATAGTATCTCTATGTGATAAGAATGTGATGGTGTCATATGTACTCATAGGAATGATTTACAAGATATATTGTGAAAGAGGAAACATTCAGGCCCATGTGTATTTAGCCCATACACACTTATCTGAATGTGGTCTGTGGTAAATCCTGATAATGCTGGTCACCCATAAGAGGGAATTGGAAACAAAGTCAAAAAGTGAAAACATTATCTTTTCTGCTCCTCTCTCCCCTCCCAGCCTCCACCCTCAAGGGGGCCCCAGTTTCTGTTGTTCCCTTCTTTGTGTTCATGAGTCCTCATTATTTAGCTCCCACTTATAAGAGAGAGTATATGGTAATTGGTTTTCAATTACCAAATTAGTTTGCTAAGGATGACAGCTTCTAGCTCCATGAATGTTCCACAAAAGACAGGATCTCATTATTTTTTACGGCTGCATAGTATTCCACGGTGCATATGTAGCACATTTTCTTTATCTAATCTGTCATTGATGGGCATTTAGCTTGATTTCATGTCTTTGCTCTCACGAATGGTGCTGTAATGAACACTCACATGCGTTATGTCTTTAGAATAGAATGATTTATATTCCTCTGGATATATAGACAGTAATGGGAGATGCTGGGTGGGATAGCAGATCACCCTTTAGCTCCATACTCTTTTCCCCAATGAGTGAGTTAATTTACACCCCCACCACGAGTGTATAAATGTTCCCTTTTCTCTGTAACTTTGCCAGCATCTGTTATGTTATGACTTTTTAACAGCCATTCTGACTAGTGTGAGATTGTATCTTGTAGTTTTGATTTGCATTTCTCCAATGATCAGTGATATTAAACTTTTTAAAATATGTTTTTTGGCTGTATGTTTGTCTTGTTTTGAAAAGTGTCTGTTCATGTCCTTTGCCCTCTTTTTTAATGAGGTTGCTTGTTTTTCTCTTATAAATTTAAGTTCATATAAATGCTGTATATTAGGCCTTTAAAAAGTATATTAATTACCTTAAAAGAAGGAAAACCTAAAGAAAAAAACCAACAACTCATCCATCTTCAGTCCAAATCAATCACATCCATGAGTTTAATTCAGACCATGAGCCACCAATTCAGAAATTTGAATTTTTTTCTAAGCCTCAATATATTTGTTTTTAAAACAGATACCAATTCCTTGCTATCTGATAGTATTATTTCTTGATCAAATATAAATAATATGCAATATATAGAAAACACTTTAAAAAGGGTAAAGAATTATGTATTTGCAAAAGATAGTAGTGTCTTATCTGCAATAGCAACAATGTTACCCTGATCTAACTCTGGGAAACAGACACAATACATGTGATGCTTTCTACTTCAAGGTTTCAGGATTAATGAATGTGGGACATAAATATGGCACAGAAATAAAAAAACTTGAGAATTACAAAGCTTAAACAGTGTCTTTAACTCAGGCGGGTCCTAGCGTGCTGTCTTTAGTTTCTGGATTTCTTGCTGAGAAGTTAGTGGGAAACCCTGCTGTGCTCTTTCTCTTTGATTGTTATTACTGAGATTGAACTTTTATTCACACATGCAGATATGATTAAAAAAAATATTTACTGAAGAAGTGAGCAAGGAATGAGCGGATTCACGGACCCTTCCCATCCTTCTGTTCCCTGTGGTCTGTGGTCTCAGGAGCTCCTCTCTCTGTGAGGGCAACCGTCGAAACAAGCTGCCCACAGGAGGCAAAACCCTTGCGGATGACAGGGATCCACACCGGCCCACCAGCTGTCACTCAGTCACAGGACTCCGTCAAGGTCCTCTGGCTGGATGCTAGCTCCAAAAGCTCCAGGTCTCACCCAGAGTCTTCCGCCTGGGCATCTGTACCATGGAATGAGTGAAGAAATAGAGCAGATATCAATGCAGGTTCTTGGAGACAGGGTCTCGCTCTTTTACCCAGGCTGCAGTGCAATGGCGCAATCTCGGCTCACTGCAACCTCCACCTCCTGGGTTCAGGCAACTCTCCTGCCTCAGACTCCCGAGTAGCTGGGATTACAGGCACGCACCACCATGCCCAGCTAATTTTTTGTATTTTTAGTAGAGACGGGGTTTCACCATGTTGACCGGGATGGTCTCGATCTCTTGACCTCGTGATCCACCTGCCTCGGCCTCCCAAAGTGCTGGGATTACAGGCGTGAGCCACGGCGCCTGGCATCCCACAATTCTTAATGCCTACACTCCACAGCAGACACAACTCTGTGTGTCCAAATGTAATGTGGGAAATAGATATCATATGAAGTTACGGCAAAAATTCCAAACTGGACTTTAGGTCAGAGGCCTGGTCAGATTTCTGCCACTGAACTCCTAAGGGGAGCTGAAGTTTCTCTTCTGTAAACTAAGAGATTTAGAATAACAGGGTCTCTTTTCTTCCTTCTAACTTCTACTATCCTCTGTCTGAGTTTGTTTTAATTTCTAATGCTCTAAACTCACTTCCACCTTTCTCTGTCCCAATACGTTCTATTATAATATCTTGGTAAAAATTCCTATTTCAAAATATCCCATAGATCAGATCATTCCTTTACAATTAATATTAAAAGTCCATGACATCACCACAATCTCTGATGATACTAACAGATGTTTTGCACAGGGTTGGCAAAATAATTCCTGTGGCCCAAATCCAGCCCTCTGGCTGCTTTGACACCACAAGGACTGAGCTGAGTCATGTTGACGAAGACGTTATGGCCAGCAAAGGCTAAAATATTTAGCATCTGGCCCTTTCCAAAAATGTTGCCAACCCCTGTTTGATCAGGGCATATGTGTTATTTTCTCTTGTCTAGGGCTGATGCTATGAGTTTAAATTGATCTTACCTGGCAAACCTCATTATGAAAGTGGAGATCTGGAGTTCAGTGATTACCCAAGAGACCAGCACACCTGAAAAGCTTGTGCACAAGCTTAGAGATCTCTGTTAGCAGATAGCTGCAGGGGTAAATAACTTCATCCTCCTGTGTCTCAATAGTCTAACCTGTAAAATGGGTGGCATAGCAGTACCACCTTATAGGATGCTTTTGGAATCTCATTGAACAACGTACGCAAATCTATAGCACCGTGTAAGGCACACAGTAGAGGTTTTACGTTGTTAGTTTAGTTCTCATTACCAACACACACATGCATGCACACACGCGTACACACACACACACACACACTGCACATGCCAGCTATTTAAACAGAAAGTGAGCAATCCCACAATCACATAGGACTATGACATGACGAAAGCAAATGGGCACTCTTTTTGCAGAGAGTCAGGAAGAGGTCTATCCTGGCTTTGTTGTCAAAATAGCATCCCTGAGCCAGATAAGTTTCAGTACAACGGGAATCAAGAAGTAAAACAAAAGAAAAAACATAAACTGAAACCAATGCAAAAAATACGCATAAAGACAAGCCAGAAAATATTAGACTTAAAAAGTTAAGAATTTAAAGTAGCAAATTATACAGAAAGTCTCATTATTTTATAGTAACATGACATTCTCTACCTGATAAGCAATTGCATTTGATTCTTCACAGCAAATGACACAGGAATTGTAATGAAAAGACTTAGAATATAAGGTAAATTCTGCATGTGGATACTTGTAAAAGTCGTAATATTTTTTCTTGTTATACACACCAAAAATTTACATTCTAAGACAATAAAAGAGGAAAAAGCACAGACAACGTTTAAAAAACACTTTTAGTAACGCTGAAAACATGCCTTGTTTTTGGCTTCATTGATTTTTATTCTTTAAAACAAGGTTTTTAAAAACGATTTTCAAATGACATAGTCATCGTTCAGCCCCGCCCAAGCACGGTACCATTTGTTGCCACCATGTCATCAATTTCGTTTTCATCTTCCCTGAGGACTGAGGTGAAACACGCTGAGCTGCCGCTTTCCTTTTCTGCAGCAGGAGAGAATTTACGAAGCACTGCTCCTCTTTTTCCTGTCCGTTTTCAGCCCCACCTTCCCTCGAGGGCAAATCCCCTCTGCAGTCAGGATGTGGCTGTGCGTCGGGGAAGCAGGGTATGTCACAGGGTGTGCTCCATTGATTAACCATGAAAACAGTAATGGAACTGCCATTGATCCCTGAAATGGCTCCTCTGAAATCTGTTAGGACGTCCACAGGGTCACTACTCATGTTCCGTGGCGAGGATAAGCTTCAAGCTCTCTGACTGCTTGCTAACTGCCGACTGCAATGAACTGCTTACCTTTCCATTACCAGCTGAACAACTGCCTGCCAGAGTGGAGTGTATGGAAAATAGAAAAAGAAGCTTCCAAACTTCACAACTGCAGGAAGAATCGTTTGCACGACTGGGTTTGAGAATGTTCAGTCTGGAAAGTAACTCTCCTGTGTGCCAGAAAGTATAAAGTGACTCCATTTCAAAGTTCCAGAGTTTAACAATAAAATATCTGGCTCCTTCTTATATTACATTTAATTTCTCGAAGCACTTTCATACTTCCATTACTTGCTTATTTCTCGGGATTGGGTATAAGGATCACTCCTAAACATGAAGAAAATCATGATGAAACCAAGACTAAAATAATATTAAAAGACTCCATGAGTGTTAACAAAGGCAAGACTCTGAGTCTGTTCTCAAGCCACCTACCCGCTCACCTATTTATCCACCTGCCCACCCACTTAACCACCCATCCACCCACCCATTTTCTCATCAACCCACCCACCCATCCACCTGTCCATCCGTCCCTTCATTTATCCATCTATCCACTTTTCCCTCCATCCATCCACTCATCCATCCATCCACCCATCTGTCTCTATCCACCCATCCTTCCATCTGTCCCTCCATCCATTCATCCATCTATCTGTACATTCAACCATCCCAGGAACGTTCTTGCCACTGAGTCACTGAAAGATAGAGTGATGTATATCATTTGTATTGTCCTATTATTTTAATCAAATTCAGGGAGTCTAACAACAGAAAAACTTACGCATGGTCCATGAAGATTCAGAAAAAGTGCCTTATCTATACAAAAACATGTATGTATCACCATTTCTTTCCATCACCTGATGAAATTATTTTGTGTGAGGCTTGGGAGAAATGATGTTTATTCCTATTGAGCTTGGTGCATGTGTGGAGTAACGTGACTTAGAAGTATTATTTTGCCCAGTGAAATGTGAAGAAGAGGACTTGCTACGTGGCATTGATAGATGGTCCTACTCAGTGCACACTTGTAAACCGATGGCTCATGCCTATAATCCCAGCACTCTGGATGCCGAGGCGGGTGGATCACGAGGTCAAGAGATCGAGACCATCCTGGTCAACAAGGTGAAACCCTGTCTCTACTAAAAATACAAAAATTAGCTGGGCATGGTGGTGCTCGCCGGTAATCCCAGCTACTCGGGAGGCTGAGACAGGAGAATTACTTGAACCCAGGAGGCGGAGGTTGCAGTGAGCTGAGACTGCACCATTGCACTCCAGTCTGGGTAACAACATCGAAACTCCGTCTCAAAAAAAAAAAAACCACGTTGCCCATGAGTGAACCTCCCTCACCATTCCCACTTCTTCCAAGCCTACATACACGGCGTCTGTATGCAACTGCTACTGACTGTCGATTTTCAGCTGCAGGTGAAGCTCAGACAAATTTGTCAACTGAAACTCACCCACAAAGCAGCTGACCTGATGTATTTTCTATCTGACAAATATTTCCTGGAAACACTGTTAGGAGTAGACAGAATGGCTGATGTTTATTGAGCATTTGCAGTTCACCTGACACTATGCCCAGTGATTCATACACACTATTTCATCAAATTCTTATCACAACCCTGTGAGATAAGTAATTTTACTGTCATCCTGTTTTTCAGATAAGAAAACTGAGGCTTTGAGAATAAGTACCTGGACTAAGGTCGTGCAATGAGGAAGGGCAGGCCAGGTTGAAAGCTAAACATGTGGGTGTCCATACCCCAGGCCCTTCACGTGTGTGGTGACTGATCCACTTTGTACCAGGCCCAACGCTGAGACAAGGGAGCCAAAGGTCTGCAACCGTAGCTACCTGGAGCTGACATAGTGGTGTATATAGTTTGTATTGACTTATTAATTCAATCAAACTCAGGAGGTCTAATGAGAAAAACATATGCATGGTCTATGAAAATTCAGAAAAAGTGCCTCGTTTATACAAACTTAGAACTAAGAAGTCGTAGCCATGAAATCTTGTGTTTCATAAGAAAGATTATTTATTTAAAGAATTAAATTATAGAAAGACTAAAATTCTGTGAATTCTCTCCCCTACCTAGAAGGACAGTGACTCAGTAGGGCAGACTCAGCCACACCCTCTCTCCATACATCAGCTACTACAATAAACCATCATAGACGAGGGACATCTCACTTTTATTTTATAAGGAGACAGTTCTACCAGAATTTAAAAACTGTGTTTGAAGGTTGACAATACAATATTAAATCCAATAGTAACAATTAGACGACGCTTGCTATTTTCTCTCTGAAGTGTCTAATACGTCACCCACCCAGGGTAGACTTGGAAATGAGCCTGGGGTAGTTCATCCAGTCCCCAAGCCATGACCGCCCAATTCATCGCAGACCAGCCAAAGTACAGCAAGGTGCCTATACTTTATTTCTGAAAATATCATGCATTATATTTTGATCATCGAGTTCAACTGTAATAATCACACAGAACGTTTGTGTAAGTGATGGTACGTGAACACAGCAGGGCACGCTTGCAATGAAACGACTAAAGTTTGAGTTTGCCGTTTCTACCAGTAGTGATCTTTCATCACGTCAACCAATGTATTTCTTCACTGTCAGCATCGGCGAGACGTGTTTATGTATCTATACCATTATGGGAGTATACTTTATCACACACAGATACACACGCCCACATGCACACACATGCACACTGCTCAGGGAATACACACACATATCTTTGTGAGGATTTGTACCACATGTTTCCCAGGCTGGGTCTTCCCTCGGATCCTAAGCCAAGCTGGACAGCATGGCTCTTGTCTGAGCAGTGCAGGGTGCTTGGTTTTATGTAATCCTACGGTTTCCTCAAGACTAAGGATCTGAGAACCTGCGTCCTTGCAGCTTTCCCAGGGAAGCTGAGATGTGAATCTTCACATCTCTTGAGAGACCTCCTGGTCTACCCAGGCCTGTGTCTTGATTCAGACAGCAAACAAGCCTTGGATTATTGTGTGTTCCTTGAATGCTGCAGGAACTCCACATTCTGAGGAGGTGGCTGCCAAATGGGACCAGCAGGACTGGGTTTCCTAGGGGCTCACAGGGTCCTTGGTGCAGGACCAGGATTCAGCACCACCGGCCATCACAGCAAACACAGGAAAGAGGCACAAAGCAACAGAGATGTTCTAGCCCTGGATACACATGTAAAGGAAGGGAAACATCTCTGAAGAAGCTGTCAAAAAGAACTGAGATGAGCAGATCACTTGAGGTCAGGAGTTCAAGACCCACCTGGCCAACATAGTGAAGCCTCGTCTCTACTAAAAATACAAAACTCAGCCAAATATGGTGGCACGTGCCTGTAATCCCAGCTTCTCTGGAGGCCAAGGTGGGAGAATCCCTTGAACTCGGGAGGTGAAGGTTGTAGTGAGCTGAGATAGCACCACTGCACTTCAGCCTGGGCAACAGAGTGAAACTCCTTCTCAAATAAATAAATCAATAATAAAACAAAACAGAGTACAAATTTTTTTAAATACCAAAGAAAACCACAAAGAAGAATGAAGTGTTCACAGACCAAACCTAGAAATATGTTTGCTAAAAGAATGCCTTGTAAAAATAGGCCAAATTGTGCCAGGTTAAAAGGCAAAACTTCTGAATGAACAAGATAATTTTTTTAATCCACTGGTGGCAGTGACTCTCCTCATCTGGCTCTATGAGCAAAGGGAAGAAAACAAAGATAAAGAATTTTATTTCAAAATTCCTCCCACAAACACATGCTGAAAAGAATTTATTTCCCGTAACACATGAAAGATATATTTGAAAAGCAAAAGGGATAGAGATGAAATCTACTAGGTGTGCTTTATAAGGATTACTTAATGATGTAATTTCTAGAAAACCTGGAATTACAGTAGATTAACTGTAGAAACTAAAAGATACTTGCTTCAAAATTACTTAGAACACAATTTCCGTTTTTATCAAACTTTGAGACATTAAAAACTCTCACTCTTAAAGTGATTTACTAATGGCATCAGTGTTAATGATTTATATAATCTGAAGTGGTTATTTTCCATACTTCATTACTTCCTCCAAGATGATCATTGATTTGATAATTACTTGATATTTTAAGGCCTGAAGACCTAATGTCCTTGAGAATGTTTTAAATGTCTTGTTCTAAGCAAAAATAAATTACAGGAACTTAGAGATGATTTATTTTTTCGACAAAGATAAAGATCATTTTATTTTATCTTAATTAATACTGAGTAGCAACATATCTTATTGAAGAAATCAACATATAGTTTGTTAAGAGAGCATAGAGTAAGACATTTCCCTATAGAGTATGCAAATATTGTTGTGTTTCATTAAGATGACCAAGCATTACCTGCAGACAACATTTTACCTGCTGGTTTCTCTCTAGCTTCTCCCTCTTCTCTCAGATGCTTGACTTTTGTGTATATAAGATGAGCTAACATTTAATTAGAAAAGCTTTGATTAATTTAATCATTCAATTTGTTAGTGGTTTTGTCACTTATTTAGATAAAAGTCCTACAGCCATGCTCAAGAATTTATACCAAGCTATAGATTATTATACTACACATTTTTACATAAACAAAAAGGCCTACCACATGTAAACACCTTTGTATGTGTTAGAAGAGGTGTATGTTCTGTGGCTCTAGAGAACTTAAAATTGTAGATGGCATAAGAAGGAAAATACATTTTATGAAGACAATTGTTCATGCAGCCCAAATTAACACACATTTGATGATCACTAGGGTCTCACGGTTTAGAATTAGTGAAACTATCTGGGACTCTTCGTAGAAAACACCACCAGAAGATTGATGTGTTATCGGTAGCGTAATGTCCATTCCTGCTTTAGACCTGCATTTCAGAATATCTGCTTTTCAACATTATCTGACTTTCCTTCTTTTTTGTCTTTCTTTTTCTGCCTGCCTAAGGTGCTTATTTTCTTGGTGTGCATTTCTGATCTTGTGTTTACATGAGTCAGTCTTGATAAAAAATTTTGAATGCAGCTCCATTCACAGGCATTACCTAGGAATATTTGCAGGATAAGTTTACCCTACGACATTCAGCATATCTCCAGTATTACTGTCGTCAACAGACACAAAATAACACGTAAATAACTTCACTGTACAGAGCACACAGCTCTTCTTTCAATGCCTTCAAATTGCTACTATTACAAATCATCAAGTTATCTTCCAAATGGATAAAAACAACACCGTGAGCTAAGGTTCACATGTAACCGTTAGGATTTTTTAATAAAATTAGGTATAGTTTACGAGTAGATGTATTAATATGAAGCCAGGAAGGGTTCTATTCAAGTGGTTTAACTTTGTTCCATTGAAGAATCTTCAACTCCAAAACTTTGACTATGTTTCCCAAGTAACTGAAAGTATGTTTATGTCAACCTAGTGCAAACTTTTAACTAGGAAACAAGTACAAAGAGGTATTCGGTTTTTGTTTTCATTGAATATAAACAGAATGGAGTTCCTGCACTTTTGGTGGGACTCACATGCTCTGGGCTCATTTCTGCTTCAGAAAGAGGACAGGGCAACAGGACAGGGCTCCAGCTACCAGGACAGGTAAGAACCTGGAAATGAGGGAGAAAGGGCATTCAGGGGGCATTCCCCAAAAGTGTGCTAAGGGAATGAGGAAAGCACAGGGATGAGAGCAGCAGGTGCACTGGTTCACAGGGCATTCCAGTTGCCTGGAGGATCTGCCTCACAACTTCTTGAAAGACTGAGGTGGAGACTGCTCAGGTTTGGGAGCCAGGAAAATCTAAAATCTGCACGAATCCTGACCAGTCCTGCCACTAACAATGTCTCCTCATATGTGATTGCATTAACCCCATGGTTTTAAATGTGTCAGTGAGTTGGTGGAATCTCTGAAAGATTTGGGTTTGGCTGTCAGTTAAAAAAAAAGAGAGAGAGAGAGAGAAAGAGCAACCTATAAAGATAAAAGTTTATTTTCTCTCATCTAAAAGAATTCCAGAGACAGCATGCAGGATAGGATGGGATCATCAAGGGATTACTGCATGAATCTCTTCTCATCTCCCAGTGAAGACATACCGAGACAGAGTAATTTATAAAGGAAAGAAGTCTAATGGACTCACAGTTCCCCATGACTGCAGAAGCTTCACAATCATGGCAGAAGGCAAGGAGAAGCAAGTCACATCTTACATGGATGGCAGCAGGCAAGAATGTGCAGGGGAACTGCCCTTTATAAACCCAGCAGGTTTCATGAGATTTATTCATGATCATGAGAACAGCACAGGAAAACTGACGCCCATTATTCACTCATCTCCCACCAGATTCCTACCATGAACCTGGATTATGGGAGCTACAATTCAATATGAAATTTTGGTGGGCACGCAGCCAGACCGTATCAGGATGCAAGATCCAAGGATCAAGGCAATCATCAAGGATGCAGGATTTCTCCATCGAACACTGGTATCCACTCACACATCCCCTGGCAGACCAGGCTGCATAGTAAGGGCTCAACAAATCGAGTGTTTGTTGAATGATCTAAATATTTAAAACAGCAGAATCAGAGACAAAGCTGAAGAGCTGGACCCCAGCATTGCCCCTTACTAATCATGTAACATGATGCATGCTCCTTGGTCTCTGCAGGTCAACTTATTGTTCTGGGGTTTTCTGGTGAAGATTGGATGAAGACAGGTATGTAGAGCCGCTGGCGATGCTGCTGGTCTCCTGACCTCTGAGTTGGGTTTCACTTCACTCTTCACTTTCAAATTCACCTTTAACCTGTGTTTGCTGTTTTCCATCCTTGATCCATGAGACTAATTGCTGGCTGGTCTACATGTCAACATGTGGCCTGGCTGTGTTTCAGTAAATCCTAATAAATAAATATGGACACTTGATACCAGAAATGGAACTAGGTTGAAAGGAAGAAAACACAGTGAGCTTGAGGGCCGTTCTTCTCCTCCAGCCACTCTCACCAACCCCTGTGTGCTTGGGCCAAGGCTGCTCTTCGCCCTCTGTCAGCCATTCTGTCAGCGTAGCAGGGCAGTCTACCCAAGATCAGATCTGCACAAAAATTAACAGGACATCTCAGAAAAACGTACGTTATTCTTCACCTTCTCCTCCCATTTCTTAATGTTTATATTCTCTGGAAACACATCCTTTTAAGATGCTATCGATATTCTGATTATGACACAAATTAAAATTCTTTCACACAATAAATGAGAATGATGAGATTTGCATTACTTAATTACTCTAAATGCCAAAAATAAGAAGTTCCTTATCTTTCTGAAGAATAAATGTAAACATTTATTCAAAATTATGTCTATTCTTTTATAGTGGAATACTATATTGTAAAAATGCTTTTAAACCTTTTTATTGAAAAGAGGAAATCTGCAACTTTTTGATATATTTCCAATAATATAATAAAAATATCACTGCAGTAAGACAAACACAGGATTATTGAAGGACGAAAGCCTTATTAATTATGGGAACGTGAGTTACAAGTCACTTTATTAAGGCATTTTGATTCTTTGTATTTTGCATCAAAATTAATAATAATATATGTATGAATAATATTGTTAGTGCTCTCGCATTACACCATCACTCAGGAAATGACAGCCTTGGATTGTAAGTGCCAGCCTAACCCTTTGTTCCTAAATTCAAAAGACTATTAAGATCAAAGAAGACATCTGAATGCGACATATTTTGTTTTTAATTCTAAGTGATCTATTTTTCTCATGTTTTAAATGATCAGCTGCTTCATTTAAATGAACCTGCTAGAAACATGTCTTCTCATAAAAACTGCATTATCCTTTTTCATAACTTCTGACTTGAGTGAGTTCAGCACTGGGCTCAGAGCGATATTAATTTAAAAAGAGAAAAAAGATAGGACGTAATGAGCTGTAAAAAGACTGTAAGTCTGGAAAGGATAACACTGAAAGATACTTAATATAGGGCCAATTATTTGACTGGTGCTTGGATTTGCCTTTTGTAATAACTTCAACAGAGAAAGAAATTTCAGCACAGAGATTTTCTCTACAGCATATACGGCGTATGTTAGGAGACAGGATAACACTCTTAAACTAGGGAGTCTCCAGACACACATGTACATGTGTAGAGTCTCCAGGCAAGTTACAGTCTCTCTGTGCCCTGTTCCTTCTATCTAAAAATGGTGAGTGGGAATAACCGTATTTATGTATCAGGGTGTTATAAGCACTTAATGGGCTTGCAGATTAAAAGAATATCTGGAACAAATAAATATTAGCTATTATGGTTAGTAATAATAATAATATTGTTATTGCATTGGGTATCAGAAAGACATTGGCAATATATTAGAATGCATTAAATAAACCAGGATATCAGTGTGTGATGATGTTATCTATATTTGCAATCGCTATAAAAGGTATTTTACAGAAAGACATATGCAAAAGTTGCTGTTTGGAAAACTCCCGAAAGATGTAACACAGAGCACGTCTCTTTTTGCAGGCAAACCGAAACACATGATACAGAAGGGGACAGGGGTATTTTAGGGCTCCATGACAATGAGTTGAAATCTGTTTCCTTAAATAACTTGAACAAGACTGTCTCATCTGTTGCATTTCAATGAAACTCTGATGCATTATTATTGACAGAAACAAATACCGCCAATAAAAGCATGACACGGGCAGGTGGTGCCACTTAATGGCTAGACCCTGGTGGGTGTAACTAAGATGGGCTGGGGGTGGGGGAGCAGGGGAGCTGACTGCAGAGAGTTCTGAGGCTGGTTAACTGAATACAGCATTTCCAGGGGCAAAATAGACGGGTGGCCCACAAAGCACACTCGATTTGTGCCAAGAAAAGAAATGAAGAAACGTGAGCATAGAACGGAGAGCAGCCACGGCAGTAAAGTCTAATTCCTCATTCAGTTTCCTGGCCTGAGCTGGATTTGAGACCTGAAATCCCCTCAGGGAGGAAGAGGTGGAGCCCTGCAGGAATCACCGAGATCCTATAGAGAGGGCAGAATGCCCCAAGCTTAAAAAATCCGTAACCTCAATCACTACCACCACCCCAGATGCAGTCATTTTTCCTAGAGCTAATTCTCATGGCTCCCGTTATGGGACTCGTGGCCACTGATTTCATGAAAATCTTCGTTTTCATTCTTATCAGATAGGAGGGTCAGACACAATGAACCTGAACAGTCATTCAGAACATGGAATAGCACATACATACAGTTCTCTCACAGGGTGCTAACATCTTTGCCTTCTTCCACAATATAATGCAAAGAGACCTGGGCCACGGAACCGCCCTGAGCACACCCCATCAAACCACTATACAGATGACATCCAGCGAATTGCATGGATTGGATGGGATGGCCAAGAAGGGATCCCCTGGAGCCCTTGTTAGGGCTCAAGGACTTCTAAGGGTGATAACTGCACCCTACAAAGACCCAGGAGACACCCTTGTCAGTGGGGCGCTTGAAGTTTCAACGGCCCAGGGGTATGTGGGGTGCTCCATCTAAATAAGGGGAAATGGTTGCATCTCGCACCTCGTGTCATTAAGATGGAAGCAAGGTGTCCGATAGGCCTCTTTGGGTTCTGAAATCTCCACACCTGGGAGCACAACTCAAACCTTACACTAGGGAAGGGAGTCTCCAAAGGCCATGGTCACCTTTGTGTGCGGCTCAGAGCAGGAGGAGGCTCTGCCCATGCAGCGGTGGTGAAAGCTGGCCTGCCTCTTGGTTCACGTGGCCCAAAGACTGCCTGGTATCAGAGTGGTGGGAGACACAGCCTTTGGGGTCCATGGCAGAACTCAAAGGCTGGATCACATGCAGATCTCTAGATTTCTGGAGCACAGCCCTGCCATCCAAGTGAAGGAACCACACAGCTTTTGTGAAAGAATGCACAGAATGCCACCAGTCCCTGGTGGAGAAGGACCACATGGGGACCATGGACCATGAGTCACAACTGCCAATTCTGAGTGGGGTTCCATCCACCAACCAAGTCACAGGGGTGGAGGTCCCCTCACCAGGTCACAGGGGTGGATGTCCCCTCACCAGGTCACAGGGGTGGATGTCCCCTCACCAGGTCACAGGGGTGGATGTCCCCTCACCAGGTCACAGGGGTGGATGTCCCCTGCAGCAACCTCCCCAGACAGACGTGGCATGCCTGAGCTCAAGCTCATGGCACATTTGATCCCACGGATGCCAGGCCACCTGCCAGGGTTGTCTCATTCTCCCTCAGCTCACCCCTGGGCTTTGAGGGAAGTCTCCAACAGGTGGAGAGGGAGAAACCATGGAGAACTTGGTCCATGATTATTGGACCTCCTAATTCTCTAAAACTGAACCTCAGCATATCCCAGTTCACATCTCATTATTGCTTTGTTTGGGGCCTTCATCCACCCTTTTTCCGCAAAATCTTTAAACGCAAATGTATTGAATGTGACGCACACACTTGGTGCCTGAATGCATGACACGCAGAAAGCAGAAGCAATCGTGGCTTGCTGGATTTCAATGCTACAAAATCTATCCCTAAAACCTCCACACAGGTGCTAAGAAAATGATCACCCATACCTGAAAAGCTTCTTGTAAACTGCTGTCAAGGAAACGAGAGCAAGACCACCCTGTCACTTATAAATGATCTTCATTTGGCCTCCAACACAATAGTAGCCATTAAAAAATCAAACATGAAAGACAAGATCAGAATCATCTAGAGACTATTTTAAATATGAAAAATAATCCTGGCTATCTTGACAGCTTTTCTTTTTGAAATGTCAGCAAGCACAGTTGCGCCGAAGACCAAGTCACCTTCCAGGGTGGCGGGAAAGATGATCACACAGTCAACTGAGGGAGGAAGAGAAAGAGAAATGCTCAAATTCTCTTTGCATCAGCATGAGTTGAAAGAAAAAAAGCCTCCGCACTGTCAAAAGAAGAATTGGAGGCAAAATTTCGGTGAACTGTAGCCAAGGTGAGCATACATTTTTCAGATTTTTTTCCAACAACTTCCATGAAAATATAAAAGGTGCAGTCGCTATTCATAGAGATTGTGGATGATTTATCTGCTCAATTAGACTTGGTCTCTGAAGCCACCAGAGCAGAGGATGAGCCCCACTGAATGGCCACATTCTGCCCTGCAGCTCGAAGCTGTGCCCTACACCACCCAGCACAGCTCCAAAGAAGAAAATTGCTCCTCTGTGCTGTGACCAGGGCTTTGAAAGTTTGTAAACTCATGTACCCTGCAGTGGGATTACCAGCCGCCACACACAATATTAGCAAATGGCCAGACTCATGGAGAGAATGGCCGCTGGGGCGGATTTCTGGGGAGGAAGCACACATGCTCTGACCCTGAGCAGTCCTTCCTGATGGTCCTGGCCACGTCCCCAGGTCTCTTCCTCAAGAGATCACGCAACTAAACCAGGGAAGGTGGTAACAGGGTGACAAACTTCCAGAGCCAGCGCTCAGGCTTACCCCACCTCCCTGAGACCTCAAAGCTGCTTCTGAAGTCTAATCCTGGGAAGTATTCTCATTATTCCAGAAGATACAGCTGCTGGCTCTTGGGGGAACCAGAAAAAAAATCTTAACCCTCACAGAGAGTGGCTGGAGCTGACTTCTGTCTGATTTCAGGGCTGCATCCTTGTCCCTTCTTCGGATTTGAATTTCACCTCTTCAGATCGCTTCTACTCCTTCCTAACAGAAGTGAGGCTTTAAGGCTGAACAGTTACTTAACCTTTACTTACGTTAATTTGTGGAATTTTTCCCTCTGGTCATCTCTTCTTAGCTTTCTAGAAGCAAACTGGTGATCTTTCTCCTCCAAATTACATTATTCTGAGTGGTTATTCTAAGTGGCTTTAGACCATTTTGAAAGCACAGAGAATTCTATTTTTTAAAAAAAATTGCTGCCTTTAAGAAGTGTTAGCGTGTGTACAGGTCTGTGAAGCCTCCCCGGAGTCTTTAGCAGCCTTCCTGATTCCTTCCAGCCTGCAAAAGAATGAAATTTCTATCAAAACAGCAGAGAGGTCAGGATAAAAAAACAACTCAGCATTTTTTTTAAAAAGCCATAAACCATACAAACCGAACTGGAACATATTTTAAATGAGCTAAAATGGTGTATGAGCACACTCAACATTTTGCATTGTAGCTGTTATATTAATAGTTTGGAATTCATTGCAGAAGTGTCTGTTTCTGATAAGGGCTGGGGGGATGACTCTGTTCTTTATAACCCACTTTTGGAAAGCCTCAACATCACAAGCAAAATGCAAAGCTCCAACTCTAAATACTCAGTTTTAACCAGGCAAAGACGTCATTGCCCACCTAACATGGCGTCATGAAGCCCCTCTCCTTTCCCTGTCTACACAGTACAGTAATAACTATGGGCTGTCCTGCACCTCCCGACTTCCACAGGTGAGCAATTATGATGATAATTAACGCTCGGAGAGATTACCCAAACCAACCCGCCCTGCTTGACGAAAGCAGAAGGTGCTGTGTGGCTGTGATCTAGCTGTATGGGTGTGTGGGTGTGCATGCACAGGTGTGTGTGTCTGTGCATGTCTGCTGTCTAACACACATGCACACGCTCCATATCAAAGGAACAGATTTGGGTTATTTTCTTTTTTTTAATAGTAATAATAATAAGATGGTAATACAATATTTTAATTTTTATTTATTTATTTATATTTATTTAATTTTTTATTGCATTTTAGGTTTTGGAGTACTTCTGAGGGTCTTGCATATTAAGAAAGAGAACGGCATCTGTTTGAATCTCGGCAGATAAACAAATATTTAAATGTAAGTAACGTTGTGAAGATTGCTTTCAGCACTGAACCATAGCATGGCACTTAGGAGGAGAAAACAGGGGCCAGAGTCAGCGAAACCGACTAGAGATGACTGAAGCAGGAGGTTCAGGGACACAAAGTCGACTCATCCCTGAGGCTTTGGAGACACAGACTGCCTCTTATTGACTTTCAGGTTTCATTTGTAAGGTAATTGGGGGAAGGTGACTTCGCCAGTGGACACCAGAGCTCAGCACTGAGAATCCTCAAAGTGAAGCAGGTTGCCTGTTTCCACAGTCCCACTGGCTCTCCCAGGAGCAGCTCCCCTCCTCATCTCTCTTCTTGGAAACATGAGTTTATTTCCTAGTTAAAGTCAATGCTGGTGCACTACGTATTTTCTCATAAATAACTCCAATCTCGCTCATCTTTGGACTCTGTGACACCAAGATGAGATGGATAGTTAGTAAATAGAAGGGCAGAAACATATTTTAAAATTATAATTTAAAAATATAATGTAAAAATAACATTAAAACTTAGATAAATAAAAAAGATTTTGTGTTCTCATTCAGGAAATCAATTTTATATACAGCATAAAGGAGAGATGCTTGAAACGTGTTTTCTGTAAAACAGACTTAGAGGTTTTAAGCAGCTGCAAGGGCAAGGCCAGCCTGGGCGGGATTTGGAACAGGAAGTGCATTGCCACACCTCGGGCATATTAGAAAGCGTCTCCTTATGAAGCAGCTCCCCTCTCAGAGGTCCTCATGGATCCAGTGGCAAACTACCCGTTCACAGCATGTTCAACACATTTCCTTGTCTCCAGAACAACGGACAGCCTCTCTAATGCATGTGCCCCTTGCAAAAAAGGGGCATCTCTGTCTCTTACCAAGCACTCCGCATCCCTAAACTCAGAACCAACTGGCGGGACTATTCCGGGCTAAACTTGTATGACGGGGATGAGTTCACCACGTCACTCCATGTACATCCAGTGCACTTACAAGTGAGGTGTGCTTTTGTTGAGCTGAGGGTGTACTGCAGCTACACAGCCCCGTGCAAAAGGAAACCGTGAGGCTCCTGGTCCACACATCATTAGGAACTTCAGGGCTGTGACAGAAGAAAGGCCAAGTGGCCTTCTGAGCACGCTCAGGTCTCGTGCCCAGGAAGCCAGGCCCTTGCACGAGCAAGCCCAGTTAAATTCACCAAGGTCTGGCTCAGAAGAGAACAGCCCAACAGATTTATAGGATTTACTCATGAATGAAAATAACATTTGTGTTATCTTTCTTCTTGAGGTCATTTTATTTCGTTTTGTTTTGAAATATACACAATATAAAATTTACCATTTTAACCATTTTTAAGTGTATGATTCAGTGTCATTCACAACGTTATGTAACCATCACCACCATCCAATCACAGAACGTTACAGCTCGAAAACCCAAGTTCTGTCCCTGTTACACAATTGCTCCCCACCTCCCCTCACCCCAGCCAAACGCGGTTCTATTTTCTATTTTTATGAATTTCACTACTTCACACACCTATTATACTTCACTGAGCATCACGTCTTCAAGATGCACCCCTGTTGTAGAGTGTGCCACGATGCCCTTCCTTACATCACGTCTTCACGATGCACCCCTGTTGTAGCGTGTGCCACGATGCCCTGTCTTTTTAAGCCTGTATAACATTCCACTGTGTGTGGGTACCACAGTTTGTTTCTTCATTCATCTACCCATGGACACAGGTTGCCTCAACCCTTCGGCAACTGTAAACACCGCTGCTATGAACGTGGGTCTGCAATGTCTTCCTGAGCCCCTGCTTTTACTTCTTTCAGACATACGCTGACGTGGACCTGTTGGATCCTGTAGTTACCCTAAGGTTACTCTTTTGAAAGGCTGCCGTACTATTTCCACAACAGCAACACTGCTGTTCAGCCCCACCAGCGGTACACAAGCGTTCCAATTGTGTCACATCCTCAACAACTTATTTATTTATTTTTTTTTTACTAATACTCAACCTAATAGGTCTGAATGGCATTTCGGTATGGGATTGATTTGCATTTGCCCAACAATTAGTGATGTTCAGCATTTTTTCATGTGTTTATCAGCCACTTACGTCTTTGCAGAAATGTCTATTCAAATATTTCGCCAGTTTTGAAGTCAGAATTCTTTTGTTGTTAAACTGTAGGATTTAGCTATGTGTTTAGCGACGCGTTTTCATATACAATCCTAATTATGTTGAAGTAATTTCCTTCTATTCTTAGTTGATTGAGTGGTTTGTCATGAAAGGAAGATAAATTTTCCCAACTTTTTTTCTGCATCAATTGATCATGTGTGTGCACATGTTTTCATTCTATTAATGCAGTACACTAAATTGATTTTCATATATTGAACCTCTATTACATTCCAAGAATAAATCATACTTGGCTGTGGCTTATAATACTTTTAGTACACAGTTGAATGTAATTTTCTGATGTTCTGTTGAGGATTTTTGCATCGAGTTGGTAACACATATTGCTGTGTAATTTTATTGCAGTGTCTGGCTGGCTGTGGTGTCAGAGTAACGCCTCACAGATGAGTCTTGAAGGATTCTCTCTACTGCATTTGTTAGATGGTTCGAGAAGGGCTGGTGCTCATTCTTTTTCAAATGTTTGGTGGAATCCACAAGTGCAGCCACCTGCTCATGATTTTTTCTTTGTTGGGAGGCTTTATTACTGGTTCAATATCCTTATTATTTTTAGGTCTATCAGATTTTGCTGTGTCTTTCTTGTGAAGAACCACTTTTGGTAGGCTGCGTGTTCTGGGATCCGATGCATTTCATCCAGGTTGTTTAATTTCTTGGTGTACAAATGTCCGCGGCGCTTTTTAAAATGTCTTTTATTTCTGCAAGAATCAGTAGGAACGTCCCACTCTTTCCTTTCTGATTTAGTCACTTGAGGCTTCTTTTATTTTTACTTGGTCAGTCTGGCCAATGCTTTGTCAAATCTGTGGCTCTTTTCTAAGAATAGATTCTTGGTTTCGTTGATGTTATGTATTGTTTTTACTTCTCGAGGTTACCTATTTCTGTTCTAATCTTTATTACTTCCTTCTTTCTGCTAGCTTTGAATTTAAGTTGTTCTTTCCCTATTTCCTTACTTTAGAAAGTTAAGTCGTTGATTTGAGACCTTTCTTCTTTTTCAGTGGAGGGTTTACTGCCATGCAGTGGCTTTTCATTCGCTGCACCCCATATATTTTGGTGTGTTATGCTTTTCTGTTTTGTTTTGTTTTGTTTTTGAGAAGGAGTTTCACTCTTGTTACCCAGGCTGGAGTGCAATGGCGCGATCTCGGCTCTGCAACCTCCGCCTCCTGGGTTCAGGCAATTCTCCTGCCGCAGCCTCCCGAGTAGCTGGGATTACAGGCACGCGCCACCATGCCCAGCTAATTTTTTGTATTTTTAGTAAAAACGGGGTTTCACCATGTTGACCAGGATGGTCTCGATCGCTTGACCTCGTGATCCAACTGCCTCGGCCTCCCAAAGTGCTGGGATTACAGGCTGGAGCCGCCGCGCCCGGCCCTATGCTTTTACTTTTGTTTGTCTCAATTTTCTAAATTTCCTGTGCTTTCTTGTTTGGCCCATGGTTTTTATAAGGAGTGTGTTACTTAATTTCACGTATTCTTGAATTTTCTAGTTTTTGTTCTGCCATCTATTTATAGTTTTACTCCATTGTGATCAATGTAATGCTTTGTATGATCTCAATATTTTTTAATTTATTAAGACTTGTTTTGCAGTCTAGCAGATGGCGAATCTCGGATAATGTCCCTGTGCACTTGAGAAGAACATGTACTGTACTCTTATTAGGTGGGGTGTTCTGTGCGTGTTTGTCAGAACCAAGTGCTCCATAGCGTTTTTATTAATCTCCTGTCTTTTTTTTTATTAGTTATTAAACAGCTATTTCTCCTTTTCAGTTACGGCAACATATGCATTACATGTTTTAGATCTCTAATTGGTGAATGTAGGCTTATAATTAATACATCTTATGGCTGTACTGAAGCTTTTATTAATGTATAAGGTCCTTCTGTGTCTCTTGGAATAGTTTTGACTTAAAGTTGATTTTGTCTCATGTGAGTACGGTCACGCCCACGCAGTGTTAATTACTATCAGCATGACATTTATATAGTTCCGTGTTTTCAACCTATATACCCTTAAATCCAGGGTGAGTCTATTATAAATGCCATATAGTTGGGTCCTATTTCTTCATCCCTTCTTGCAATCCATGAATTTTGATTGAGGAGTTTCATCTGTTCACGTTTAAAGTAATCACTGATAGGAAAGAACTTACTTTTGCAATTTTGTTATTTGTTTTATTTCTTACCATTTTTGCCTATTAATTTTTTGCCCCTATTACCAGCAAAATCAAGGTAGTTGATTTTTTATAGTGATATATAGTGACATGCTTTATTTCCTTTTTACTTCTTTTTGCATATATTCTGTAATATTTTCTTTGTGGTTCCTGTGAGTATTTTACATAACATCCTAAAGTTACAGTAATCATATTTGAATTGATACAGTTTACCTCGATTGCATGCAACTCTTCTTAACAGCTCTGTTTCCCCATTTTTTATTGATGTCACATGTCACATCTTTGTGTTGTGTAACCATTAACATAGTTACACAAATAGGGCAGCTCGGTCACCTCAAAGGATACCAGCCCCAGTTCATCAACCCCTCTGCTAGAGAGAAACAGGGAATGAAAGGAGGGAGTGCCTTCATTCAGAGGTTAGGGCCAGCGGATGGGCCTTTCATCTGCTTCTGTATTGTACATAGTCACCGATATATTGGTGACATTCAATAATCATTATCATTGCAATAACTAGTTTGACAATGCACTCTTGAAATAACCAACTCCCAAATGCCATTTCAGCTTCAAGACCAATAGAGAGCTAAATTGACTGGTATTTCTGAGTTGACAAAAGAAAATTTAATTAAAACTATAAGTGACCTTCAAATGTCAGAAGTAAATAAAACGATAGCAACCACATTTTGACAGCTGTCACCAGCTAATGGGAATGCCATAAAAACTCATGATCAGAGCGCACTGGCATATCCAATGTGTTCTGGACTCATCACCATAAATTTTGTCAGATAAATGCTCAACCCGATAATAATCTTACATCAATGCACTGAATTAGCCTCAGCTACACTGATAGAAAGACAGGTAGGTTAAGGGATCATCTCCACAACAATGACAACCTCCCAGGCCGAAAACAGCTGGAAGAATGGCAGTCATCTGCATAAAAGGGAAAGGAAAGGACTTCAACAGAGATGATAACGGAGTCTCATGTCATTTGCATTCTGTGACCTTCCTTCTTTTCTACTTTGGGGTGCTTTACTCTGATGAGCTTAGATGATTCCACATACCCACACATGCACACACACATATGTGAATAAAGGAAAATACAACTCTTGCAGGCTTCTCCCTGTAAAGGAGGGAAGATGTGTCTGTGCGAGCATGTACAAGGTTAGCTCTTTTAAAACATGCTGGCGTCTGGAGATGCAGAATTTTAAACCTTCCAGCTGATTCAGCGGGACAGTGACGGGCTTTGCCGCTGAGGAGTTGGAGAAGCTCCACAGGGTGGAGGCTGCTAATTGATTTTGTCGCTTTGTTGAATAGAGCCAACCCTCCTGCCTCACAGTTTCTCAATTTCAAGTGTTCTCTCGGATAACACCAAAGCAATGCTATGAGGAATACTAACAAATACAGCAATCATGCAGACACACTACACAGACCTGTACTCCTTTTATAAATATTTGATAAGAATGGATTAAATCTTTGGGGAAAACATTGAAAACATTTTTTCTACCAAAAGGAGAAAACACATAGTTCCCCAAAGACATTAAAAATCGTGTTATTTAAAATAATTTAATAAATAATAGTTTTATTAGTAAATAAATACATAATAGTTTTAATAACTTTAACACTAATATTTATTAATAATTAAATAATAGCTTTAATAACTTGAAAGCTGATACCTATACGAACACTGTATCCATATAAATAATATGCATTATACTTTGGATTATAGGAATCGGTGGCAGTACCTTGGGGACTTGGAGCCATCGTCCAATCCAGTGTATCCTCTGTGTTTTACAGACATACAAGCTAAACATTGCTTTTACGTTTTTAAATGGCATGTACGTTCCTACACAGAACATTACACGTTGCCTCTTGGTTGTCAAAGGCTAAAATATTTGCCATCCAGCTCTTGACTGAACAACATTGCCGACTTCTCTGATTAAGAACAAAGAATTATACACAAGCATGAAATGGAATTCCTCATGCAAGGGGTTTTCAGGGTCTCATGAGCGGGGCAAATCGTCCCTAACGTATGTATCCTAATGTGTGTATATGAATCTCTTGCAAAACAGAATTTTCAGTTCTAGCCTAATACACGTTAGAGCATTAAGGGGTTTCATGTGACATTAAGGGTCCTAATGAGACCTTAAGGGTCATGCCATCTGCAAAAATTTCAATTTTTTATAAAAATATATTAAGAGTAGAAACGTGAAGCTAACGTGTGACAAACACAGAGTGTGTTTGCAGAGACTGGGCTGCGGAGGCTCGAAATGCAGGAGGCATAGACTCTGCACAGTCTGTGGGCATGAAGAAACTTAAACTCAGCTCTTCCTTGAAACTCAAAGACTTGCTTTGTTCCTGTGTGGTTTTTTTTGTTGTTGTTGTTGTTGTTGTTGTTGTTTGCTAGGTTGGGAAAGTTTTCCTGAATAATATCCTGAAGATCCTGTGTTTTATATTGAAAGAATTTCTGCCAAGTTACATTTTCCCAGAACCAAGAGGACCATGTCACTGTTTTGTAAGTACACAGTTTTCTTTGTACACTTGACTTTTTCTTTTGATGCTGACCATTTCAAAAATATATTTTTCAGTGAAGTTAGAGTGAACTGGGCTTCGGGCTTCCACCTCTGCATTTTCTAACATGCCAAGAGTATCTCTGTCACTACATTTGTCACGTTGGTCTGTCACCGTTTCCATCTTTGCCTGAGGCTAGGATGCTTGAAGGAGAGGGTCCTGACTCCCAGCCTCCTGTCACCTGGTGCCTGCAATATTGTCGCCGCAGTAATATTAATTGCCATCACAGTAGTCACCACTGCTGCCATCATTGCTGCCCTCTCCACTGCAGCGCAGTACTGGTGACGATCCAGATCAGGTTTTGGAGGCAACTTCGTGCTTGGCATTTCAGGGACAGAATCATTTAGAAGCAAACACGTGTTCCAGCCTGCTTTAAAACAAAAGAAAAAGGGCATGCTTCTTCTGTGCTTGTCTGGAAGGCAAAAAACATTGAAGATCCAAAGTTTTCTGAAGACACAACTTCAGACAAAGACCTTGCTACAGTCCAATTTGATTAGTGCTGACATTAGCTAGAGGGGAGGACCGAGAATGTGACAAGAGAGTGAAATACGAGCTTGGCCGCTGCTTCCCTAAGTGATAAGCAGCTACAGCTGTGCCCTGAGAAGACCAGGAAATAAGGCTTGGCTAAAAATACTTTCAGGTAGCGCTTGCTTTCATGCACCAAGGAAGCAAAAGGGCAACTACGAGAATAATAATAATAATATTTATCTTTTCTTTCTTTCTTTTTTTTTTTTTTGAGACGGAGTTTTGCTCTTGTTGCCCAGGCTGGAGTGCAATGGCATGATCTTGGCTCACCGCAACCTCTGCCTCCCAGGTTCAAGTGATTCTCCTGCCTCAGCCTCCTCAGTAAGTGGTATTACAGGCACGCACCACCACACGCGGCTGGTTTTTTTTTTTTTCTTGTTTTTTTTTTTAGAGACAGGGTTTCACCATGTTGGTCAGGCTGGTCCTGAACTCCTCACCTCAGGTGATCCACCTGCCTCAGCCTCCCAAAGTGCTGGTATTACAGGCATGAGCCACCACACCTGGCCCCAATATTTTTATTTTCATTGCCTAAAACAAATAGTCCACTCATCTGAATCTAAGAAAGTCAGTGTAAATACTTAAGTTTCCTCCCCACTCTGAGGGAAGGGAACTTAGAGGACGGGTCTCCTACGTAACGAACCTGCACATTCTGCACATGTATCCCGGAACTTAAAGAAAAATTAAAAAGAAAAAAAACCAGAAGAGCTCTTAGCTGAACCGCAGAGCCTAGACCAGTGCCTAGCATGCACAGTAAGTGTTTAGTAATTATTTGTTGAATGAATGAATGGAAAAATTAAATCCAACCTGAAAATTTTTAAAAATCACTCTGGAAACTAATTTTAAATAATATATGATAAGTTATAATCCCAGATTTATACTAAACTCAGAAAGAGTGGACAATGACGTTTTATTAGAATCAAAGACCAGTAGATTTTTTTAAATGAAAAACATGAGATGAAAAGGCTGCTCCTTCTGGCATCAAATATATCTGGAAGAAGAGATTAAGTAGACACGAGGCTGGAAAAAAAGAAAGAAAAAATTAAAAATGACTTGTGTTTTTATCTTCCTTGTGTCAGCATGCACTTCGCTCTCAGTCTAAGACGAAACCGGGAACCTGCCGGTTGGTCTCGCCGCACTGATTGGAGGCAGATTCAGCAGGTGAGGCCCTGGCTCCACCTGTGTGTGCACCCCCCCGCTAGAGCCTCCCCAGGACTGGCTGATGCATTAGGCTCTCCATGACCGCACCACTCACTTCTAGCCTAGTGTAGACTCAGACTCCTTCAGCCTCTGACACTCATTCACCTTGGGCCTCACACTGACGTGAGGCATTTGGTTATGATTTTAGCCACCAAAGCTAGTACAGGAGAGGAAGCAGACGGGGACTGAAATTCATTCTGAAGCCCCTGTGTATGTGCCAGGCAGCTCTTAAATATCAGCTCCCCAGTGCTCATCAGTAGTAGCATTGATCTTTACATCGTGGTACATGCACTCAGTGGAATGCTATGAAGGGATGAGCATGAACACTCCACCTCTTCCTGAGCACAGGGAATGACACTTACGGGAGGGGCAAGAGAAACCAGCACAGAGGGGTTCGGACTGTAGGGTCCAGTTGCAAAAGCAGGAACAGAGACACCCTTACTCCATCCGTTAGACGCCAGGCAGTGGGGAGGTGTCCTTGGGGTGGGAACGCCCAGGAAGGGACCTAAGAAATGACTTTTTGGCTGACAATAATCTCTGTCCCTCCTGGGTCCATGTGCTGCCATGGGGGAACACTATCATTTTTATAACATAAAAAAGTAGAGGCTCCGAGAAGTGAAGTAACTACCTAAGGCTACACAGCCAATGTGTGAAAAAGCCAGAATTAATGTCCGCCCTTTCTAACTCTGGAGCACATGACTTTGCCGTCCACGTCTAAAAAGAGAACCTCATGAAAATTACATTGAAATGTATTGCACAGATGAATAAATGGGTAATTTGTTAAAGTCTTCCTATTGTTTTTGCCTGCATCTCAGTTTTGAGCTCAAATCAGAGAATCAGTTGATTTTCAAGAAAAGTATCCAAAAACTTAGGTTTCGGTAAAACTGGGGATTTCTTTATGTGTGAAGATACTTTTTCAACCCAATAAGGCAATCATCGAGTGAATATATAGTAGGCACTTGGAGCCTTATGGGGATAAGGCTTTCTGCCTTAATCCATTCTTGCTCTTCAAGCTGCTTTTTTGTGTATAAAAAAATCAGCTTCTCTAATTGAATTGTTTCCGAGAGTCATCAACATCAGGGCATTGGCATAAATAAGATTAAAAGTGAAAACTGGAACTCCATCGAGTTACTTGGAATAGCCTGTGTTGTATGCTGCTGAGGCCCTCTAAACACATATCTATACGGGTGAATACTTTATTTCATTTTATTTAATTTCACTGTGTGAATGCTTCGAGGAAATCAGGGGAATTGGACACAGAATAAATGTTTTCTTGCCAATATTAAGAAATCAAAAGTGGTGATTGGACAAGGGTTCGGTTTGATTCAACAAATATGGGCTGAGAAGCTGAGCCTCCAGGTTGTACGAGGTGTGGCTGTGGAAAATCATGCATTTTCCCTGCTCTTCAAAATGCTCCCAGTGTATGGAAAAAGAGACGCCACGGCAGACACCTTGAACATAAGCTGTCAGTGCTGTTCCGCGTCTACACCGGCGCTGTTCCTGCATGCCTGCCCCCATGAAGGATGGGCCTGCAGTGACCGTGGACCAGGTGGAAAGTGGAATGCAGTGGGAACGGGTGTGTGGGATTAAACTGTTTGGGTGATTTCCTCTCTTACTGGCTCTGAGGGTTGCTGTGTGTCCTGGGGCACTGCCATTCTCTGGAAGTAGCTTTATCACAGCAACGGCGGTCCATAAGCCACTTTCATATGGTACTGGACAAATCACAAAGCAAAAACCAGCAAATCAGTCCATTTGCCCCACAGAACTGCCTGTGAAATACAAACATCTATTATTATTGTAATCATCCTGCAATGCCTTCCGGATGAGATTCTTGATTAGCCGAATTCATGCAGTATGTGGCAGACGAACCACAGGGCCAGGCTTGAGGACCCTAAACATCACAGTGATTCAGCCACACCCTTCTGTGAACAAAGCAGTTGAGACTGGACAGAAGTGCCTGGTCTCCTGCAAAGTCTCCAGAAGTTACTTTTTGGACTTTTTAATATTAGGTCAATGGTAGTTATTTATTGAGAACTTACTCTATGCCAGTAACTGCTCGAACGAGCAAACAAACAAAACCACTTCCTTCACAGAGCTCACATCCTTATGAGGAAGCAGAGACACAGCGAGATAAATAAATAAGACAGGTGCCATATGAAATGTGACACATATGCCATGTGGAAACAGTACATGGTGAGTGTATAGTCATGGGAAGCTTTTTCCTAGCTACCCAATGTGTGCATGTGAATGTGTGTTACGTGACAAATGTGGTGCATGTTAATCTGTCTCCCAGAGTCCAGTAATCTAGGAGATCTGATGACTAGGATTCCAGTTCAGGGGATTTTTTTTATACTTGTGCACTACACAATTGGTACATAAATCAAAGTCTTAGACAATCTGAACAAACAACTTCTTAACATTTTTTGGTCCTGGAAGGAGATGCACGTGAACTTTAGTTCATCTTCCTGTGCAACCAGAGCTCTGCCTCGGGTAAGCCACGCCCATCGTTAATGATATTCATCAGCATGAACTGTTTATTTCCTATAAGACGCTCCGCATTCCAGCTAGCCACTTCATTGACATGTTTCTGTTTCTACTTGAATAGGCTACAAAGGAGTTTCTTCTACAGGGTATAGAAAAAGTTGAGCAATCAAAATTCTTTTGATTTTACTTTGAGTTCTGGGATACATGTGCAGAACGTGCATGTTTGTTACATAGAAATAAACATATGCCATGGTGGTTTGCTGCACCTATCAACCCCGTCATCTAGGTTTTAAGCCCCTCATGCATTAGCTATTTGTCCTAATGCTCTCCTTTCCCTTGACCCACACCTCAAAAAGCCCTGATATGTGATGTTCCCTTCCCTGTGTCCATGTGTTCTCATTATTCATCTCCAACTTGTGAGTGAGAACATGTGGTATTCGGTTTTCTGTTCCTGTGTTAGTTTGTTGAGGATGATGGTTTCCAGCTTTATTCATGTCGCTGTAAAGGACATGAATTCATTCTTTTTTATGGCTGCTTAGTATTCCATGGTGTATATGTGCCACATTTTCTTTACCCAGTCTGTCATTGCTGGGCATTTGGGTTAGTTCCAAGTCTTTGCTATTATAAACAGTGCTGCAGTAAACACACGTGTTCATGTGTCTTTATAGCAGAATGATTTATAATCCTTTGAGTATAGACACAGTAATGGAATTGTTGAGTCAAATGGAATTGCTGATTCTAGATCCTTGAGGAATCGCTGCACTGTCTTCCACAATGGTTGAGGTTGAACTAATTTACACTCCCACCAACAGTGTAAGAAGAAACCAAACATCTCCACAGTACAGTATGGCAGATGAATTATCTGTAAAACATAGCAAATGCTTATAGCTTCAAAAAGTAAGACACAGAGTCCCATCAGAAACCCTGCTGTGGGTGTAAGGAACTCCAGCTAAGTCAACACTATCTTCTCTTTTTGTTAGGTTTTTATGGGGCAGTGTTTGTGAAGACAATGCTGAGTGTTTTCAAGAAACAGAACTGTATCTTTATTTCACACAGAAGAGCAACTCTGGACCTCGTCTACACGTAAAAATTACCTTGGAAGCTTCAAAAATTGCCAGCGAGGCAGACACAACCCCATAATCCCCAGCTGAAAATTAGGCAGCAGTAGCCTTATAAGTTCCCCAGTTAAGAGCCACTGACTTAAACCAGGGGAAATGATAATTTCCAATGGCATGTAAAAGCTGGGTATCGCCCACAAAGCAGACACATGATTCAGATTTCTTTACACGTTCTTGCATTTAAGTATATCCCATTGAGATTCCCCTGGAGGTACAGAATGTGTGACAAGGGAAATTACCAGAGTAGATAGGATAGGACATGGTTAATTACCCCAGAGGCTGAGTGCACATATATTCGATGTTCAAGTTCATACAGGGTATATGTGGGTGTCTCCTATGTTCATATAAAATATATGTTCTATATATGCCTTATATTCCAAAACAACTTTGATTTCAAACTATATGCTCTATTACCCCTTTCCAGCCACTAATTACCCTGTATTTAATGTACTTAATATTTTTTTTCCATATTATTTCTTTTATCACAAAACAAGCACGAAAATCCTGCTCTGGTCAGACCAGCATCTTAACTTTGGATCCGAAAGCACAATTACCACAACTAACCGCCTTTCCGAGCATGTAAGAGCAAAGAAGAAATTTCAGACAATTTTGAAGGATGTAAGTCGAGATGGATTCAAGTTCTTTTTCATGGATATGACAGCTCTTCTCATTTTGTTTCACAATCCAGGAAGGTCATGACTAACCATCACCTGCTGAAAGTGGGGCAGAATGAAGTCAGCCTTGTTAAAGTGGCAGCGATAGTTGTTAGTAAATTGCAGCAGAAAAACCTAACTGGAGAGTTTCCTGTGAGTGCTCTGGAGCTTACTATCTGGAGAATTCGGGAGTCTGCGTCTACAAGGGTTGGCTCTAAGTGTCTAGACTGCATTGCTTTGACCCTAAAGCCCAACAGGAACATCTCGGTCTTGCAAAGAAAAGGGGCGGAGATCAGATCACCTAAAAGCACTGATCTTATCATGCAATTATTAATCACGTGAACTATATACCAAAGGTCAGACAGTGCCAGAGGACCTCTGGGCTATGACTTGACTAGAGCTTGCTTGCAAAACTTGAAACCTAATTTGACATACCTGATCTCTGCTCGGAGAAGGTCAAAGTCATAGAATAGCAACCCTGCAAGAGATTTCAGAGATGAACTTTCCAGTTCCTACTTTTCTTTATTTCTTTTTTATTGATACATAGTAATAGTACACATTAAGAGAGCTGCATATGATACCTCCATATTGTGATAAAATGTGAATGAAATTAGGATAGAGTATTCGTCTCCTCAAACGTCATTTCTTTGTGTTACAATCATTTCAGATACTATCTTCTGGATATTCTGACGTATGCAATAAATTACTGTTATTTATAGTCCTGCTACTGTGCTGTTGGACAGCACGGCTTTTTCCTTTCATCTAACTGAATGTTTGTACCCATTCACCAGCCTCTACTCATTCCTTGCCCCACCCTTCCCACCCTCTGGTAACCACCATTCTGTTCACTATTTCCATGAGATCAACTTTTTCATTCGCACATATGAGTGAGAACCTGAGATATTTGTGTTTCTGGAGCTGGCTTATTTTAAGGTAATGGCCTCCATAGTCATCCACCTTGCTGCAAATGACTGGATTTCTTTCTTTTTTGTGGCTGAAGAGTAATCCATTATATATTTATCTACATTTTCTTTATTTATTCATTCATGGGCATGGGTTGATTCTGCATCTTCACATTTGGAATTACTGCTGTGATAAACGTACAAGTGCAGGTATCTTTCTAACAGAATGACTTCTTTTCCTTTGGGTGGATACCACGTAGTAGGATTGCTGGATTAAATAGTAGTTCTTTTAAGTTCTTCGAGAAATCTCTGCAGTTCAGATCCACAAAACCCAAAGTGATTGGAAAATATCAGTTTTGAAGCAGCACTTTGGTCTTTCTGTTCAAAAAGCAAGCTGATCTTCCTTCATCAATATCTTGGGTGGTGCCTTTGCAAGGGACAATCAGAGGTGTGCCTAGAATATTTTTTGTTTTTTTTTTTGGGGGGGGGATGGAGTCTCATTCTGTCACCCAGGCTGGAGTGCAATGGTGTGATCTTGGCTCACTGAAACCTCCGCCTCCTGGGTTCAAGTGATTCTCCTGCCTCAGCCTCCTGAGTAGCTGGATTACAGGCTCCCACTACCATACCCGGCTAATTTTCTACTTTTAGTAGAGATGGGGTTTCACCATGTTGGTCAGGCTGGTTTCGAACTTCTGACCTTGTGATCTGCCCACCTTGGCCTCCCAAGGTCCCTCCCAGTTTTAAGATCTTTAATGAATTTTTGTCATAAATACTTAGAGGAGCACATGGATCATATGGTCGGTCCTCTTAGCAAGTAAACCTCTCTGTAAATGGTCGTATACTTACCAGCAAAGCTCCCTGAGCCAAGGGAGTTCTCTTCCCAACGACACTTCACTACAGTCGGAAATGTTGCATTCACTTTTACAAAGAGACTTCTTTTTCCCTGCGTTTTAATCATATGACAAATTAGGTCGAATTTACATTTACACAGCATTTTATGATGTAGGCTTTCTAATAATGCTGCAGCCGGCACTGAAGTGAATTGTATTATCCCTAATGGTTCATCAGGTCTGAGATTTAGTATTTGATCTTGTTTTATTATCTTCTCCAGCTATATTCTATACCTAATTTTTCCCTGAAATGAACATTATTGATTTAGTTATTAAATACTGTCTGCCTACTGTGAATTTTTCACATAAGCAGCATGATGAATCCTTTTTAAAAATAATGATTATCTGCAACACAATGCCAGAAATGCTGGTTTTATAAGGAAGGCTTGAATGAATTTGAACTAAAAACAGAGGATAAAAACCTTCCTGGGTGTTCTTAGATAAAAGCTTATACACTGATTCTATCTCCTTGAGAAAAAGAGTAATCAATAAGTGATTATATTCTTAAAATAAATTACATTTCGGTTTTGTTCTGTCCAGAGCAGTTAAGAAGTGATGATTACTACAGGTTAAGCCTGAGGGCAAAGAGGAAACTTCAGGAGTTATTTGTACTATCTGAGAAAATACTTCAAAATAATAATAAAGTCAGCAGTAAAATTAGCACACCTTTGGTAAGCAGGATGTTCTTTCCTGTATATGCTGTTAGCTAAATCTCCTAAGTGAAACTGGAAAAAGAGTCTGTTTTGCACCTGGCCTGCTCCACACTCGTGCCTGTCCCTCAGCCTGGGCTGTCCCGGGGGTCTCCTGATGTCCCCAGAGGTCCGGGGTCTTGTCTGCAACACCCCCTCCCTCAAGAACTCAGTCACCTCCTCTTCCCTTTCCCCCTCCAGGGTAGCGGCTCCTCTCAGTCCGCTGTTGCTGGCTCATGGACCTCCCTCAAACCTGAGGGTCGAAACCACTCACCAGCACCTTTCTCTCAAGTCTGCTGATGGATGGGCTGGCAGATTCTGAGACAAGAAGTCACCTGCTCCCTTGGTCTCTTTGACATTTTCCAGGGAGAGAAAAATCAAGTTGCCTTGTTCATTTTAGAAAGACAATACATACCTGATATTACCCCTGGTCACGTATAAAAGAAAAGCAGACATTTATTTTCTCCAGGCTCCCTGGCAACTATCTGCCCCTGGAGAGGGCTCCGAAAGCCCAGGCAGCTATAGCTGGGCCAGATGCATCTACTCCTGGACCAACAGGCAGTGCTCCCACACTGATATTTTGCATCTATGACGTGTGTGGATGTGTGTGAGCATGTGTGTGCACATGTATATGTGCATGTGTGTGTGTGCACATGAGTGTGTGTGTGCATGTGCGCATGTGCATGAGTGTGTGTGCACATGAATATTTCTGCATGCATGTGTGTGTGTACATGTGCATATATGCATGTGAGTGTGTGTGCACAGGAGTGTGCGTGTGTGTGCACGTGTCTATGCACACGTGTGTGTGCATATGTGTGTGTTCCTATCAACTAGAAACTCAGCCAGGATGCTGCAACGTAATCACAAATAAGCAGATTGGGAGGCAGGCAGCACAGACTGGGGGGGCCTATTTGCAGCAAATTCATTCAAAAAGAATTTATCATCAGAAGGTATAAAATGCTCTCACAAAACAAAGGAAAAAGGGCCAAAGAAAGGAGAAAATTGTCGAAGTCTAAAAGCAGAATTAGAAAAAATACAAACAGCCAATAAATACATGAAAGATGATCAATTAATCCCCCAATACAAAGGTATTACAAAATAAAACAAAATTGAGACTTTTATGTATCATCTTGTCAGAAGTTCTGAGGACTAATAGGTCACGTGGCACGGAAGCTGAGAAGCTGGAGGCTGGACCGCTGGCGGCTCTGGGCAAGGTGATTTAACAATGGTACCAATGTTTTTTCGAAGTATACACGGGTCGGTGCCTGCATCTGACAACAGTGTACCTCTGCTGAAAGACATGTTTATGCAGGCACTTCTTATAATAACCAAAGAAAAAGATTAGCAACCACACAATGTCCAGCAGCAGTAGATGAAGGAGCTTAGGCTGTGGTCCAGCAGCATGCACCCACACATGCCCAGTGATCGCACACGAACAGAACGACGCATCCCAAGCAGAGCTAAGAACCAGGTGAGGGCAGGGCAGCAAGAACAGAACTCAGCAGATTTCCGAAACACAGAGGTCAGATAAGGCCGGGGCAGTGGCTCATACCTGTAAATCCCAGCACTTGGGAAGCGGAGGCAGGAGAATAGCTTGAGCCCAGGAGTTCAAGTCCCAGCTGGGTATTTTAACGAGACCCTATCTCCATGAATTTTTTTAAAAATCCAGGAGTCATGGTGCAAATCGGTAGTCACAGCTACTTGGGAGGCCGAAGTGGTAGGATCACTTGTGCCCAGGAGGTCAAGGCTGCAGTGAGCTGAGATTGCACCATTGCACTCCAGCCTGGGCAATAGAGTGAGACTCTGTCTCCTCTTGAAAAAAAGAGAGAATGAAATGAGGTAAACTGGAGCTGAGAAGACCATGCATTTTCCTGGAGTAGGCAGGAGGAAGGACTTTGGCACCTGCCGAGGGTCTGTCCTGGAGCAGAGAGGGCACACCCAGGCCTCAGGAAGAAATCATGGGATGCGCTGGAATGCAGGGAGGGGGGTAGGTCTGATGCCAAGTGCTGGAGGAATTTCCACTCCCATTCTTTCTGTCTTCCAGGGAAATGGGAAGCATGGCTGTCAGTGGAGAGGGGGCTCAGAAAACAGGAAATGGAGGTACAGAAAGATGTGGACGAGGAACTCTTCTAGGAAGGTGGAAATGCATGGGGCTGGGAAGTGCACCACGTTCGGGGCAAGGGTCTCTCCAGGTTGACACAACTGACATTCAATGCAACCTGTAGGCTGGCTGTGTGTTCCCCTCCAGGCTGGTCGACCCCAGGAGGAGTCTGAGCTGAGTCTCACTCAGGCGGGTGAGGGGAAGGAGCATGACCCCAGGAGGGTGAAGGGCCTGCGAAGATGTCATCATCCCGAGGGACCTGCCAGGCTCCTGGGCAAGGAAGGAAGGGTGTGAGCCTCAGGGAGGAGGCTGATCTCACTCTTGTCTTCCCTTTGCCCAGAAGTCTTTTCTCCCTCAAGATAACTCCTTGTTTGCCTTGGAAATATTATAATGCAAATGATGCTGAAACTTCTTCTTTTCTCATTTTTGGCACTGTTGTAATTTTGTATTAATACGTATCTCTATTAGCACTTGACACACTACATTTGGATTTTCTACGGTTTCCTATTGATTTTTTATTATGTTGATGACCTCATAAAGATATGAAATGTTAAGTCACTTCTGTACCTTAACGTGGTGTCCATCATTTGATGTGGTCATTCAGGAAATGTCAGTTAGGAGCATGGGTGGATGATAAGAAGGAAGGTAGGAAACTAGGGGCAGGCACATTGGCTCATGCCTGTGATCCCAGCACTTTGGGCGGCCGAGGCAGGTAAATCACCTGAGGTCAGGAGTTTGAGACCAGCCTGGTCAATATGGCAAAACCCCGTCTCTACTAAAAATACAGAAATAGATGAGTGTGGCAGCATGCACCTGTAATTCCCGCTACTTGGGAGGCTGAGGCAGGAGAATCGCTTGATCCCGGGAGGCAGAGGTTTCAATGAACCAAGATTGCACCATTGCACTCCAGCCTGGGCAACAGAGGAAAACTCCATCTCAAAAAAACAAAACAAACAAACAAACAAAAATCTAATATCCATGGTTCCCAAATGAGACAGAGTGGAAGAAAGAAAGGCAGGAGAAAGGGGGTAGGGAGAGACAGAGACAAGGATGGACAGAGGGGAGAATGAGAACCACCCACGGAGCTGTTTTAGGATACCGTAGACAAAGCCACCTACTTCCTCTGCATCTCCCTTGCAGCAACTTACTGTCCGCTATATCTGCATTTTATTGCGAATGCGCTAGGTTATGCTTGTTGTTTCAAAGTGGGCAACCCTGAAATGTCAGTGATTTACAAGAAAGGTGTACTTCATGTTCACAGCATGTCTACAGTGGGAGTTGATGAGGAGGGCTCTGCTCCACGCACTCTCGCAGGGATCCAGGCTGAGGGGGATGCACTGCCTAGTCAGGCCCGTGACAGCATTTCTACTGTTTGTCCCACACACAGTTCTGCTCATGCTCACTGGCCAGAATTAGTCACGGGGTCCCGCCCTGGTGCAAGGTGATTGGAGCTGGATGTGAAGGGAGGTGTGGGCATCCAGTGAGCACTGGCAGCTCTTCCCTGACTATGCTCCTGGCACTTAGCTGGCTACTAAACCAACCACTGCTGAGGCATGGGTTGTCAGCCAGGAGAGCTTTAGTACAAAACACAGCAGTCATTCACATGCTACCAGTGGACCTGTGATGAAGAAAAAAACAAAACAAAACTATAGCTCCAAATAACAAGACACCTGATGAAGAAACAGCAGATGTAGGGGCGCAGATCTGAGGGGTCAAGCTCCTTCTCCCTGACTCTCAACACCCAAGCTGGCTGCGCCCGTGCCCACCTGTAAATCCAGCTGCTTGTGTCTACATGAGGCAATTAATGCGATAGAAGTATGAAGGTGATGAAGGGGCACAGATGGAGCAGTGACGCAAATTCTAAGTGAAAGCCCCATTTTGTACTACCTTGTATCAAGGACGGCATCCTTTCATGGACATTAACCAATTAATTTGCTTGGCACCTCTATAAGATATCAATTATTAAGAGCTAAGCAATTAGTGTGCAGGAGAAGGAAGGCATTCAGCAAGAGCCCAGGCAGCGTGAAATTAGGGACCAGGGTAGAAGAGAATGCAATCCCTAATCCTTTCAAGAGAGCACTGAGGGAGAGCATCCTAGCTATCAAAGACTCGGAAGAGATGCAGCTCATCTCCAAGCAATTCTGTGACATGAAAGCATGTTTTACGTTCAGAGATCATCAAAGAGGAAAGACTATCTTTTGAGAACAGAATGGGATGTGTGCTGTGCTCTTTCCACTGCTTTCTCCTAGGCCAGAGCATCACCTATTAGTCTACATTCAGAGCCTACTGGGAACATAACACGGTGTCCGAAAAGGCCCGGCCATCAGGAGCCACTCATCCAGGGAGACTTTCCACTCAGCTCCCACCTCTGTGAAACCATCTCCACCCTTTCCTGCCCCTCCATCCCAGGCCACCTCCTGCTTTCTGAAGGTCCCTGGTTTGCTGAACTCTTCCTGCCCCGCCCCCCGCCCCCAGCACCACTCCACACTTGAGGAAAGCAACATTCCAGAGAGAGAGACTGATGTCCCCACAGAGGGCTGTGGAGGACTGCCCAGCATGGTGAGGACACCCAGAGGACAGTAGTCACACTTGCCTGAGGGTAACTAGTGCCGAAGGGGCTTCAGTTTTATTCTTCAAATAGGGGAGTCTGTAGGCTCCACCTGCCCTCAGGTAGGGAAGCAGTAACCTCAGTTCACCTGCCCAGGGTCGCTCTTTGAAGGTGGGAGGGTCCCTCTGAGACCCACCAGGGGACCACAGTGCCAGCCCCAGGACCAGGTGGGACAGCCTTGGAGGGACCACAGTGCGTGAGGCCTTTGACAGGTGCAGGACACAGGACCACAGAGAGGGGGGCTCTGGGGTGTGGCATGCACAGAGGGGCTTCAAGAAAAAACCAAGGTATTCTCTGGGACAATCAGAAATAGCGGGGAGTTAGTGAAAGAGAAAGGGCTGGGCACCATTTCCACTTCCTCTGTGAGATGGGTGCACACTTCATCCTCTGACTCTGACTCTATCATACCTTTGTTCCCTTCCCAGCTCTGCGCTGGTACCTCCGTGCCAGGATCTCACTCCGTTCCCTGGAATTTGGGTCTGTTTTCACATATCCAGCTGCAGCAGAACATTAAAATTCTACCTGTCATTTTTATTCCACACTCTCACCCGGCACTGAGCGTGGGCCTCAGAGAAATGAGGTGAGCAGACTCCGCTTGACAGGCTGGATTTCAGGGGTCAGGAAGGGAGTCGTCGACGCGAATAAGGAATGCTCCAGAACTGGACGCACTTGGTTGAAGACACCGATCTACAACCCTTAATTATAGGAAAACATTTGGAAATTATTCCAAGACAAGGTTTTACGCAGTCATCTGCACAGCAATGATGTGCATAGCTGCGTGTATGGTTTATAACTGTGAGTTACTTTTGTTGACACTGGAGGTGTCCGTGTGCATTATGTTTGCACACTAACGGTGATTGATGTTTTGGTTTGGATAAGAATCCAAAGTTTCAGTGGATAAGAATGTAATTTCCAATTAGGGCAGAGCCCTCCAACAGAGCCACCTCCCTTACAGTGCTTACTTTTACTGTGCAAAAATGTATGTTTGCCATCCTATTGTGAATTTAATAAGAATGGAAAATCGATATTCTAAAAACACACACACTGAGAAATCCTGCATACGATTTTTGGACATACATGCAATCTAAATAGTTTCTTCAAATTGCCTTGAATATCTCCATAGCTTTTTTTTTCCAGAGACAAGGTTTAAAAGGACTTAGTTATTGTTATAGGTCATTTACAAAATGAATCATTTAATTAAATGATCTAGGCAAATTCTTGTGGCTTACAGATTTCCTCCAAAAAAAAAAAATCACTAAATATGCGTCAAATGGAGGCCACGTTGTGTAATCAAAGAGAAATTAAAAGTGTATTGAATCTGTAAATAAAATGCAGGGTATCATGTGCAGTTCTTGCTTTCAGGAAGCTGCTCCCTTCTGCAAAAAGGAAAGCCGCCTCTCAAGCCCATCTGTCTCTCAGCACCAAAAAGCTGTCACAGGGACGTTTTTCCTCCACGTGGTACTTAGGGCCGTCTGTGTGGCTGACCCAGAGCCGCCGTGAGTCATTTTAAAAGGTTTATCATTATCCTGACAAAATGCTATGTAGGTGTGCGTGATTCATTTTTTAATAGTGCAGTCAGGAAATAAAGAGAGGAGCCAGGGCGGACGATAAGGCGGCCCCGCGGCCCTGTGATATTAATTACTCGAGACACGTGCATGACATGCGGCTCATTTGTTCCTCATCGCCAGCTATCTTATCTCGGCTCATGACCACTGACGAGTGCAGGCAGCCTCCAGACAGCCTCAGACAGCCTTCGATCCTTCATTGTTTGTTGCATTGATGGAAATGGCAGACGCTGCCTTTCCCCACGACGGCCTGCATTCTAAAAACACAACTCTGCTCTTTCGCCCTTGCTTTTGCTCTCTCTCCTTGTGTGTGTGTGTGTGTGTGTCTGTGTGTCTGTCGGTCTCTCTGTCTCTCTTGCTTCTTGTTCTCTATCTCCCATGTCCTTTCCTGGATGCCCATCAGTGGAACCACAGCTCGGGGTGGATTTTAGGAGGGCCCTTTCTTTAGAGTTCTGCCTTTCTCCTTCCTAGAAGATGACCTCAACAGCCTTGCCTGTTGCCCGTCATTTGACCATGGGAAACGCTGAAAGTCCTTGTTTTAAAAGATCTCCAGTGCTTTTGTTTCTTCTCCAGAGGATAATATTTTCTTTGTAGCGTGTTCTGAGGATTTAAAACAACATGTATGAAACACTCAACACAAAACTTTAGTGTCAGAAGTGCTCAGCACAAGGGAGTAATTATTAGCTGTGTCATCAAAAACACATTATGTGAAACTGTGTTTGTCCAAGTTACCTGTGTGTGATTGTCAGTCTAACAGATGTCCCATGTAGAAACCCGGCTCCATGAGGAGAAGCTGAAAAATGATTGTGGAGCTGTGTAATACATGGACGAAAACAGCTGTTTGCCTCCCAATATTTGTGATAAATTCTAGACAATGTCTCGACAGGCAGGTGGATCGGGGCTGCTTCCTTTTCTTGGCAGACTCTGGAGCCAGGATGCTGGGGTTCAGATCCTAATCTGCTGCTTAACTTTGGGGAAAACGATCATATTGTGCTTCCGTGTCTCATCTGTGACATGGAGATAGCAATGGTGTGCAACCCCGCAGGATGGTTTGAGGATTCAGTGACTCACTGGGACACACATGAGAGAGTGCAGAGGGAAGAACGGGTGTAATTGCTGTGGCTGTTATCCTTTCTGCTCAAAAGAAGCCCTAACAGTGGCTTCCAAGGCTGCGGTGTGCAGGCTGTGTGTGGAACTCATTCTCCTTCCCTAGGTGCACAGTTTCTCCCGTTTCACAAGGAAATCAAGGAAGACTGGCAGTGGGCCGACTTCTCCAGCTGCCTGTCTCTTTTTTCTCTAGAGTAAGACGGCAGTGAAGGTGAAAAGGAAGTGAGAGAAAGGGCTAATAACTAACCCTAAAAACCTAGACCAGCCCAAAGTTCATACAGCAGTGAGACACTTTTCATCTGGGGTTGTACTGTTATTCAGGGATTCAGGAAGTTCACCGCTGATGGAGCTGCTCATGTACAGTTGAGCAGGCTGTGGCCTGCCCAAGGACACCTGGCTGAAGGAGGTAGTGGCTGTGGAATTCCTTTCTGCAACTGACTGATGAAGGATCTCTGGCATAGACCTGCAGCTGACTGGAGGAAGAGGAGCCTGAGGGCATGGGGCAGCCCACAGCCCTAATCGGAAGTAGGGAGACGCAGACCCCGTGATCCACAGCCTGCCCCAGTGTGTACGGCCAGGCCGTTCAGCAGCTCCAGGTGTCAGAATTTGTAGGAGGTATAGTAATGGTAATAAGTAAAGCAAAGCTGTTTCCATGCAAAGGCTATGTTATAAGGGAGATGATGGAATTTTAAAAAGAAATGAAAGGAAAAAAAGAAAAAAATTAAATCAGCAAAACTGAAGAGGATGAGGGCATTGTAGGGAAGGACTTCAATCTCTGGAGAATATACAATCTTTTTATTAATGTCCGTGAAATAATTATAACAAATACACTGTGTGGAATGATTGGTGTAAATATTAGAAAACACAGAATTATCTGTTAGCTTTAATATGGCCTATGGAATTCCTATGATTTCTAGGGTAAAATTCCAAAATTACTTTTTTAATGCGGGAGTAAATGAAACAACTACAAAAGAAAAACCATTAACAATATTCAGAGGAAAAAATAAAATAACGAATACACACATGAAAAGTAGTCATAACTCAGTTTATCAAATAAAAACTGAAGCTAATGATAGAGATGATTTTTCACTGAATGAAGTCACAGAAGCATTATCAAAGTCCTAAGAATCACTAGAGGCCAGGCCATGACCAGAATTGTACTCTCATAGTTGACACCTGACGTGATGACAGGGAAAATTGGCGCAGCCTTTCAGGAAAGGCACGTGAGAACAGCTATTATAAATAAAATAGGCTGAGCCCTTGACCCAACCATCCGACTTTAATAGACTCTTGTACGGAAAAACAAAACGAAACCAAAGCTACAGGTGTGAGGACACAGGGGTGCTCAGTATAGCATTATTTTTAATGTCAAACAAAATAAAACAGAAGCAGAAGTGTCGATCAATAGAGACGGAGTGAGATAATCTGAGACTTCCACATGGTAAAAATTAGTATTGTAGATGCTTCAAAATGATTTGCATATTAATGACTTGGAGAGAGGTGGGTGGGTGGGTGGATGGATATGGACTGATGGACGGATGGAAGGACGCTATACTGTGTGTGTTTTTATACTTATGTTTAACGGAAGGTAAATGTTTGGAGTTTAGGAAACAGGTAGGTAAACTTGGCTCCATAGAAGGCTAAAACTCGTAAAAGTTACTTTTATATAGCTTTGCATTTTTTTCTGTAATTAAGTTCATGGCTTTACTCAAGTTAAAACTTTAACTCATTAAAAAAAATGAAAGTTGCAAGTTCTTTTGTTTTTAGAATTTATATTGTCAATTCTCAATTTTCAGCCATGGCTCCATCAGGAGCTGGGCGGAGGGCTGCCTGCTGGACTTAACTTTTCCTGGGTGCTGTTGCCTCTCCAAAGCTCATGCTGCAGAGCCCTCTGAAGACCCTTTAAATAGCAGCTTCTGGAATGAAATTCCAGAGGCAGCAGCGGAGTGAAACAAAGAGTGATTTCTTTTCCTTTGGTTACTGAAACCAGTAGTTCTGAATTAGAAATCATCAAATATTGAATATTAAAACAATGGCAATGAATACATTGTTTCTGTTTTCTTTTAAAAATAAAAGGAAGGCAGCAAATCACACTGCCACGTGTGTACCTATGCAACTATCTTGCATGTTCTGCACATGTACCCCAAAACCTAAAATGCAATTAAAAAAATAGAAAGTGAACGGTGACCTGCAACTCTGGGACACGGTTTTATCACATGTTGTCCAGCATCTCCCACACCCTCACATGACAGAGGACTGATGTTCTACGGAACGCACCCTTTATCACACCTTCCCTAACACGCCACGGTGTGCCAAGACCCGGCGGAATGAGTTGAGAAGGTGCTTGGAACGATCCCATGGTGTCCATGAAGACAGTTGAAAATGAAAGGCAAACCAGTGTGCCTAGATACACACAGGCAAACCCATATTCTTTCTGATGAAACAGCTACACCAAAAACGCTTAAGAAGAAATGCAAGGCGCTTCGCGGCCTTTGGGCTACGGTCAAGCGTAGAAGAAATGTGAGGCCTTCTGGAAGGGATTGACTTAGCCCCGTCCTCTTCCCCACGCAGGAAAATCCAACGTGAGTCCACCCAGGGCCAGAAGTTGCACCAGCGCCTTTTGAAAACCTCAAGCGTCCTTGAAGGTGACATAGTAAATCAGTGTCAACATTAACAGCTTGACAGAGGAGCTCCTCCTATGATAAATTGCCCTCTGCAAGCCAGTGAAGGGAGAGATGTGTGAGGGGGCATTGGTGGAACCAAGACCCCCCAAGCAGCGTCGCAGAGGAAGGAGGTTGGAGAGGGCTTGGAGGCAGGCAGCACAGGTGCCTTCCTGGAAGACAAGAATATCACCTGACAGCCCGGTTGTGACCCTCACTTCTCCAAGCCTGATCTGACACTCACGGCAGGTGCTCAGTAAATGGCTTGTGGATGAACCCATCAATTACCGGCGATTTTGTTTTACTACCTTCTCGTGACAAGGTTTATACTCCCAGTTAAGGACTGGTCCTATGTTTTTTTCTTTTTGTTTTGTTTTGAGACAGAGTCTCATTCTGCTGCCCAGGCTGCAGTGCAGCGGCACGATTCCAGCTCACAGACCCCTTGACCTTCTGGGCTTAAGCGATCCTCTTACCTCAGCCCCCTGAATAGCTGGGACTGCAGGCCCGTGCCACCAAATCCAGCCAAGTTTTGTATTTTTTTGTAGACACAGAGTTTCGCCACATTTCTCAGGTTGGTCTTAAATGCCTGGGCTCAAGTGACCCTCCTACCTCAACTGCCTATATCATTACAAGATAATTTAGACAATATATTTTCAAACATAATCAATTTTTACTATATTTGTATTTTAAAATTACAATTTTTAGTGTATTTGTATTTCAAAATTTTACTATGTTTGTATTTCAAAATTAATTTCTTTTTCTTATTGGGACTTTTATTCAGATATGTCATTTAGAGACCAAAAACTGGAAGCTAGAATGTATGTAAAACCTAAGCACACGTGTGTTTTATAAAATACGGCCAGCAATTTTCATCTTTTTAGGGAAAACCTAAATGTCTGGCTTTTCTTTAAATATTGAGTCTGACCACAGGAAATGTTCCTTCATGGCTTATGGCTGAAGTCGGCACGGGTTGATTGACTGCCCAGAGGGGTGAGCTTCCCAGCATCTCGGCCCCGAGCTGCAGGTGACTTCTGCATGGGTGCTGGTTTCCAGCATGATTTCTCAGGTTGCCTTTGAGGCTGCTGCAGGCCCCTGGGGTTAGGGGGCTCTAGCTGTACTGGACACAGAATGACTCTCTGCAGAGTCGTGTGTGCCTTTTACCCTGCACCACCTTACTCTCAAAAATAGTTCTGTGCATACATTTTACATATACAATAGTCCTTGAAAATGGCCACATTAAATAATTTCAAAATATGTTTAATTTATCCTCTTCTGAATGTGAGTGGTGAGATTAGAAGTTCATTATTGGCTTGGTGTATATCAAAGTGGCTACTTAACAAAACAGTACAAGTTCCTCAAAGATCCTGGCAGGATTGTGATTGTAATGTAGTCAGAACTCATAGCCTCCTGTGATTTTCAGTGATATTTCCAAAGTATTCTCACGCAGTAATATGCGGTAGATGGCATTGCATTGCAGTACAATTTGTGATTTAGACTTTGGGCACAATAAGAATTCTCCCTGGAAGGTTTATGCAAATGTTTTAGAATAGTAGTCTGTCAACTTTCAGTAAGAAAACACATCTTAGAAGCTTCTAACTTATAAAAATCAACCAATATACTTTCAACGTTTGTTATTCCATTTTTCCTGACACGTCTCTGCTTTTTTGAAACCTAAGACAGGAAACATGTGTGATTAAATAGTTTTCTGTGACAACAAAGCCCTGTTATTTTGTGAGTGTGTGTTCACATTTATATGTAAAGGAGGACGCAAAAAGAGATATTTGTGAGCTTATTTTAAGGAAAGAAACAACTTCAGGTAACAATTAGCATTTGACAGTTTATGGTCTATTGGAGAGATAGATCACCAGCTGGGAAAAAAAAACTGCATGAAAATAATTTATAGTCTTATTTCAGAATGCACACGTTTCCCGCTATGCTCATAAGACTAACAAGGGGGAATGTTTGCGACGCTTAATCATTACTCAGGTACCCAATCATTACGGAGAAATGTTTATGAAAAATGGATGCAAAGGGACTCAGCGCATTGCCTCCAGCAACAATATATATTAGGGACAGGTAGCAGAAAAAGCATAAAATAATGCATCCAGGACCCTTTAGCATACAGCAGAATGATGGGACTTGTGGTTATCGATCTGAATGCACCTAATTCTTGAGATTACTCTTGTAAATATCATTCTGTTAGTTCTACAAATGGCATTCTTTTAAACTGGCTAAGATGTAGACTGGAAGTTAACACATATGAAAAAGGAATAATTTCTAGAAAATATATAAATTAGGTTCATACATAGATGACCATCATAGGCTGATATATTCTTTTAAAAATGTATTTTAATTTAATTGGCATATAAATTATGGTGTACATGTGCAATTTTGTTACATGCATCGATTGTGTAGTGGTGAAGTGGAGGCTTTTAAGATATCCATCACCCAAACTATGCAAACTGTGTTCATTAAGTAATTTCTGGTCATCCTCCCCTCCACCCCTTCACCCTTCCCAGTCTCCATTGCCTATGATTCTACACTATACGTTCATGTGCACACATTATTTAGCACACACTTACAAGTGTGAACGTGCAATATTTGTGATATGGCTTAGTCTGTGTCCTGTGTCCCCACCTAAATCTCATCTCAACTTGCAATCCCCACATGTCAAAGGAGTGAGGTAATTGGATCATGGAGGCGGTTACCCCCATGGCGTCCTCGTGATGGTGAGTGAGTTCTCTCAAGATTTGCTGGTTTTAATAAAGTGCTCCTCTACTTCACTTTCTCCTCTCTCTCCTGCCACCATGTAAGATGTGCCCGCTTCCCATCCTGCCATGATTGTAAGTTTCCTGAGGCCTCCCCAGTCATGTGGAGTTGTGAGCCTATTAAACCTCTTTCCTTTATAAATTACCCAATCTTCATAGCAGTGTGAAAATATACTAATCCAATCCGCCTTTCTGTGTCCGCCTTGTTTCACTTAATGTAATGGCCTACAGTTCCATCCATGTTGTTACAAAACACATTATTTCATTCTTTTATATGGAGAAGTATTCCACAGTGCGTGTATACCACGTTTTTCTTTGTTTATTCATTCATGGACACTTAGGTTGATTCCTTATCTCTGCTATTGTGAAATGTGCTGTGATAAACATACAGATGGCTGGTGTCTTTTTGATAGAATAATTTATTTTCCTTTGGGTAGCTGTCCATCAGTGAGATTGCTAGATTGAATGGTAGCTCTATTTAAGGCTGTTTGAGAAATGTCCATGCTGTTTACCATAGAGTTTGAACTCAGTGACACATCCACCAACAGTGTGTACATGTTCCCTTTTCTCTGCACTCTCTCCAACATCTCCAACATGTTACTTTTTGACTTTTTTTTGAGACAGGGTCTCAGTCTGTTGCCCAGGCTGGATGCAGTGGCTGGATCATAGGGTACCACAGCCTTGACCTCCTGGCTCAACTGATTGTCCCACCTCAGCATCTTGAGTAGCTGGGACTACAGGCATGTGCCACGTCAGCTGGCTAATTTTTAAATTTTTTTGTAAGGATAGAGTCTCATCCTGTTGCCCATGCTTTTTTTTTAATAGTTGGGCTGATGAGTTATTTATTTACAATCATTACTGTCAGCAATAGGAAGTATTCTTGAACTGCACAAATATATGTGGTTTACAGATAACACCATTTTCTTCTGCAATCCATTTTCTGAAGACTTTGCAAGTACCATTTTTTGATGTTTTGTTTGTTTGTTTGTTCCTTGGGGAAGATGATAAAGGAGAGTGTCCTTATAACATCATTATCTACTAAATAAAAGCATCCTGCTTTGTCTCGAGAAATGGTTGTGCTCCTAAAAAGGATGATGGCTCACAATTTTAAAAACATGTAAAAATAAAATGCAATAACTCTTTAAAATTACCTTCATGAATAAAGCGGGAATTATTTTGTAAAATGATTTCCTAAACCAGCACTTAATAAAATGTGAACAACTACGTGGACTACTAATGTGGAAGAAAAATAATTCTTTAAGAAGCTAAATTAATACCCCCACTTCCCAGCCATTTGATCTGAGAGAGAGAAGCTACTTGGGGAGAACGTGGAGAACACAGAGCAATGAGAGATGTTCATATCTTTCATTATTTCTCTCAAAGACTCAAAGTGTTTATCAGGCTCTGGACAGAAGATGATTAGTTAAGTCAAAGTTATTAAAGAAAATATGCATGAAAAATATTTGATATTTCTGTCAGCAGCAAGTTTCAAGTTTTGATTGTCTAGGGCACGCCAGAAACTTCTCTTGCCCAGACTGAGGGCTGAGCCGTCTTTTGTGGACACGGGGTACAGGAGAACCCACAGACAACACCGAGGCGTTCGTGAGGAAATCGTTCCCATTCTATTCTCAGGCCTGAATCCCATTTCAAACCCAAATCTTAAGCCTATTTAGTACTTTGGCCTGAAAACGCCTCCTCCTTAAACTACCAAAACCTGATTATTAGACTAATTAATGCTGCAAATAATTGTAAAACATTCTCAGCCATAGTCCCAATTTTTAAAAATAATGTGGTAATAATAAAGAATAGAAAAGATTTTACTAAATATTTTCTGTTTCTGATAGGTTATTTGACAGAGAATTGTCATTATTTAGAATACAGCTGAGTTGGCTGGGCGTGGTGGCATATACCTGCAATCCTAGCACTTTGAGAGCCTGAGGTAGGAGAATGGCTTAAGCCCAAGAGTTGAAGACCACCCTGGGCAAGATAGGGAGACCAGGTCTTAATAAATAAATAAATAAAATTCTTTAAAAATGTTTGGTTTTTTGTTCTGTTTTGTTTTGAGTTGGAGTTTCACTCTGTTGCCCAGGCTGGAGTGCTGTGGTCCAATCACCACTCGCTAAACCTTGACCTCTGGGCTCAAGCCGTCCTCCTACCCCAGCCTCCTGAGTAGCTGGGACCACAGGTGCATGCTCCATGCCCAGCTAATTTCTGTATGGTTTGTAGAGACAGGGTGTTGCCATGCTGCCCTGGCTGGTTTCAAATTGGGCCCAAGAAATCTGCCCACATCAACCTCTCAAAGTGTTGGGATTACAGGAGCAAGCCACTGCACCCAGCCAATATTTTTTAGATTAAATCTGGCTTAAAATATGACTAAAAAATAGCATATTATCTATAACTCTGGATCACAAAAGAAGACAATAGTTAAAATTTATGTCTACCATGGGAATACATTTTGAGGATTTGAAAATATAATTTTATGAGATGGGACTCATTTTTCAGAGTATTAATTGAATCCTTTCTCATCAGAAGGCATTTTCTGAGGTGTTTTCAGAAATGTGATTTAATCACAGGCTAACATAAGGTTGCTGGGTCACAGGAAGTTTTCTGAGGCCTTTAAGTGTGTGTCAAAACCTATTAAATTTAAGAGGCAAATCACCTAATCATGAAAAGCTCTGTCATTCCTTTCTCTGAAAACTTGCTGTGTCTAATTTGCCAAAATTTTCAAAGTATTCTTATTCATATAGATGCTAGACCCACCATTACATTCAAATCTCTATTTTAAGTGCTTATCAAATATTTTACAAATTTAGATTTTTCAATGCGATGTAAATTATTACCTGTGCCAGAAATAATTGGTTGAGCGTGATGACTGCACCCTGCACGGACTCCAAACCATTAACATGCTAGTAGCTTTGCTTTCATTTGCTTTATGCAAGTATGTCATGAAACCAGCCTTGAAAACAAGGCTCTCCATAGCCTTGTAAAATACGTGAGATGAAGTAATTCATAAAACATTATTTACTACCTTTCTTCTAATTTTGTATTTTGTTTGGAATTACCTATTGCTCAGAAAGTCAGTGTCTGACAGTAAAACTGTGTGAGTTAACACTGCTGCTCGTCAAGTTCACAGAAAAGCACCAACGATGTTTGGTTCCCTCCCAAACCAGAAGTCTCTGGAGTAAAGGCTATCCTTCCAAGAGGATACCTGGAGCAGTGACGAGAAAATGGTGACATGGCAGAGGGATGGCGGAAGAAGTCTCCTCTAGTTGGCTGGGATTCTGGACTTGGGGAGTATTTCCATTGATTAGATGTGTAGGAAACATACAGGAAGATATCCTATTTTCCACAGTCCTTACTGAAAAATGACTTATGCATACAGACCAATTGCTGAAGTCATGGTTTAAAAAAATCACCTACTAAACCTGGATGTGTATTTTTAATATTAACTACACATTTATTTTCATTGACTCGCTATAAAATATCCCAGTGTGAAATTTGCTGTTGTAATAATTTTAAGAAAATCCAAACCAAAAAATTCAGAGTGGACCACTCATTTAAAAAACTATCAGCATATTCAATAATCCATTGCATCAGGAAGAAATAGAGACATGTACCTTGCTTGTTTTTCTGACATCCACTGTACAAACAACACAGCAAAATCTCTGACACAGTCACTTAGAACACTTCTTCCTTAAAGATGACAACCTTCTCAGGTGTCATCGTACACACACCAAGTTTCCTCCCCTAAGCCAAAACCAGCATATCATGCAGATATCTCAGTGATTTTCCACAGACAGTTATTTGGAATGGTTTATATGCTACAAGCTCATTGAGAATTTTAATAAACTTCCTGAGGCAGAGGACTCAACTCCCTGGACCGTTTATACTTGACATGAAAAATGTTGCCTTCCGTCAAAGTTGACCTATCTCTCTTTGTTCTTTCTTTTATTCATTTTCTTCTGCTGCTTTATGGAAAACTTTTTCCCAAAATTATTTCGTTATAATAGAGATGTCAGCTCTAAAGATCACACAGCTAACGTCTGCACGATGGTAGAACCAATGGAAGATTCCGTCTGCTTCCGTTGGTGATGCTTTTAGGACTAAATACTGCTTTAGAAAAGGTTATTCGCTTTCTGTTTCTCTCCTTTGCGTTGGCGATGTGACCGCCAACACCAGTAAGCAGCACTCATGCGGCGCCTGCTAAGTCAGGGGATGTTCTCAGTGCTTCGTGGGAGTTAGTGCATTAATCCTCGGAAGGACTCTCCAAGGTGAGTAGCGTGGCCACCCACATTTTACACTTGAGGAAACTAAGGCATGTTGGGTTGCCACAAATCTTTGTTCTTTGTATGCACAGGGCCAGGCTACCGGGACATTCGTTCACCCAAGAGAAGCAGGTTGCATTCCCGGAAACGGTTCATCTATTGACCCGACTTGGCACAGATGGGCAGTTTCCTGCTGTGCGCGTCCCGGGATCGGGTTGGAGAGGCCTTTCCCGTGCAAATCTTGGGCCCGGAAGACAGGGGGTCTCGAGAACCGGCCGTTCTCAGCATCGCACGAGCGCGGTCAGTGTGTGCGCATGACTCCCTTTTCCCTTTCTCCAGAGGAAGAACATTGCTGATCTCCCTTTTTAGAAAGTTTTCTCTCAATGTAGTTATCTTGGCTTCTTCTAATCTTGTTTTTATGTGGTTTACTTTTTGCATTATTTAAAGTTCAGAAACCCGGGCTGGTCTCTCTGCAGTGCAGGTCTGAGAGCGTTACCCTGCGTTTGCTCATTTAATCCCCCACCTCTCAGCCCATCCTACCTCCCTCCTCACAGCCTCTGCTCTGCTCGGAGGGTAGGGTCCTGCCATGTGACCGGGCCTTGCGGTCCTTCTGAGGGAGGAGCCTCCGTGTCTCTGACGTTTCCCCTCCATCTCCAGATCCTGCTTTCATCTGTTGGCATTCAGATGAGTTACTGCCTCTCCGGAAAAGTCTTTCCCAGCTCTGAGCCGGGGGACCCCATCTATTTCTGTAGCAAGACGCTCATGTTTCCTCCTCATTAGACTGAGGCTTCACTGGGAAAGGAGTCTCCCTCACTTCTATTATTCCCGGCACAGAACGTAATTAGGAAGGCTCAAAGATACCTGCACATGGAATGACTTAGAATTACATGTCTCAATACATTTTTTCAATAGGTCTTTGCGTGTGTATTGAATAAATAAAACACCAAGTTGAAGAGACGCAACCCCCCGATACTCAGAGACCTCTCGTGTAAAGCACTGAGATCCCGCGTGTCCATTGCCACTGTGGAGAGAGTTAATACACCCAGATCTAAAATCGTCACCTGAAGTAATAATGCTGAATTGTCCAAACTAAAAGGAGCAATAAAACCACAGCGTCAAGATCAGCTCAAGAAAAATCCAGAAATAAGGTCATTTTGTCATGCCTCATGTTTAATGTGAAGGCGGTAAAGAATTAAAGCCATATTGTTCAATAGCATGTCTCTGAGCACTAAGAAATCTTTCCAGTTTCAGATGTGAGGACGAGGTATATGAGAAAACACGCATGCACGTTTTCATTTGCAAGTCCATCGCAATTTAATATTCAATAGGACTGTAATGTTCATTTTCACATTCTATGGAGAATTTATAAGGCTTTTTATGTATTTCTATAAGGTTTCTGAGAAGGAAATACAAAACCTCCATACTCTGCTGTTTCTATAATAAATCTTCTGTATCTACATCTATATCTCAATCAGGGCAAAGGTTTTAGAATTCTCTTATTCTGCAATGCTTCTCAGTCGATGCTACTTATGAGGAAAACTGTGGAGAATTTAACCAGAGTCAACTTTACCTCCAGCACTTTCTAAAGTAGCCAGAGCCAGGCCACTTTTCTAGGGACTAAATCACTGTTTTTGTAACTAGTCATTCTTTCTTCCCTGTGCCAGGGTAGGAAAGCAAAACACACAATGCCTCCCATCAGGACCTCCCTTTGTGATTCCAACCTTGCATTTACAAAGATATTCCATTACAAATGAATGTTTACTGTTTAGAACTGTTTAAGGAATTGGAGGAAGAGCCGAGAAAGGGTCCTTCTTTGAGTCATGTGTCCAACGTAGACCAGTGTAGGAGACACCAAATCGAGTGTGAAGAGATAGATAGGACTTGGCCAGGCAAAGTCACTGAATCTCAACATCTTGAGGTGTTAACTTCCCAGCTGAAATCAAAGAGCGGTTAAATTATTGCTCAGCGTTGCGTTTAGAATTAACGATTTCATGAAGGCAGGAGTCCTTTGCCCCTAGAAAACGTTCCCCGAACTGGCCAATGACAGCCACACAAAATTGCAGTCTACCTTTCCTGATGAAGCGTTCACTGTTCAAACAGTAGGAAAACAGTTTCACGTTTTCTTTTCCGCCAAGTTTTTCAAACTTTAAATATTAAAGTGGACTAGGAGCCTACAAAACTATGATGTAACACATTTTTCCCAATTTATACATAATCTAAAATTGTCACTTTTCACAAGGCATGTTTACAGGTGAATTGAGGAAAAGGGCAACCCAGTTTAGGAAGCTTGAGGATTTGAGAAGTAAGATATTTGAGTTTTAAAAATATATTCATTTATGTACTTACTTATTTGTAGAGATGGGGTCTCATTATGTTGTCCAGGCTAGAGTGCTGTGGCTACTCACAGAGGTTATCACAGTGTACTGCAGGCTGGAATTCCAGATCTCAAGTAATCCTCCCAACTCAGCCTCTCAATCTGCGGGGACTATAAGCTCATAAATGTAAAAGAAAACTACGTGTAGGAAATTGAATAAGGATAGATTAAAAATTGGTACCTAGGACTGGGCACAGTGGTTCATGCCCATAATCCCAGCACTTTGGGAGGCTGAGGCAGGTGGATCACTTGAGGTCAGGAGTTCAAGAGCAGCCTGACCAACATGGTGAAACCCCATCTCTACTAAAAATACAAAATTAGCCAGGTATGGTAGGGCATGCCTATAGTCCCAGCTACTTGGGAGGCTGAGGCAGGAGGATCACTTGAACTCAGGAGGCGGAGGTTGCAGTGAGTGCAGAGCGTGCCATTGCACTCCATCCTGGGCAACAAGAGCGAAACTCCATCTCAAAAAAAGAATACAAAAATTTAAAATTCTTCTTAGTGGCTGAGCATGGTATAATCCTTTTGCCTATAACCCTAGCACTATGGGAGGCCGAGGAGGGCTGATCACTTGAGGTCAGGAGTTTGAAACCAGCCTTGCTAACATGGTATAACCTCATCTCCTACTAAAAACACACAAAAAATAGCCAGGCATGGTGGTGGTGGGCGCCTGCAATCCCAGCTACTTGGGAGGCTGAGGCAGGAGAATTGCTCGCACCCGGGAGGCAGAGGTTGCAGTAAGGTGAGATCGTGCCACTACATTCCAGCCTGGGCGACAGAGCGTGACTCCTAAAAAAAAAAGTCTTACTACTGCATTTTTCTGGCTCTTCCATGTGTGATATTTTTGTAACCCAAGTCAATGTCTTTTCAGGGTAATAAAAATGTCTAGTGGCTTCAGACTGCAAAGTGTCTTTGTAAAATGTAGATGTGCACCAGTCAGAGGTAGCCTGTGTTTCATCCTTGGCTTCACTTGTAGAAAGGCATCAATCAAAGTAAGAAAAAGAACGTCAAACACCTATCGCCTTACGTTTCACACAGAAATCCCTGACCTCAGAGGACACCCAGTGGGCTGTTTTATGGCGTAGCCATACACTTCTAATATGTGGTATTGCCATGTTTGTCTTCACCTTGTTTTCTTGTCAAAAATTAATTAGAAAATAATATAGAGAAATTAAGTCCTTAAGGATTTTTTTGCAAGTGCCTACTGCTAAGGGGAAATGAAGAATCGCGGTGGAAATGTTCACAGCTGCTTCTATGAGCAAGTATAGGTGAGGTGTTAAGAACAATTTTTCTCATAACTATAGATTTTTCCATAGTAAGACATTTTTATTGTACTGATTCAAGACACTACAGACATACACAGATATTCTTGAATTCAGTCTGCTGCTACTGCGGTGAAGTTGTTAGTTCACTTAACCTATTTGTGAAGTGAGCAAAGTGTAAATTCAATTCAATTCAATTAATATTTATTGAGAACCCATGGAGGGGGGAGGTAGCACTGCACAGAGAACTGTAGGGTCAGCCGATGAATCGGGCAGACTGTGTGACAAGCTTTATGTCTTCCGTCTCTGGGGAACATTTACTCTGGCTTAGAAAAATATGAACAATCAAAATTAGAGACATGTCAGAAAAGAACACCAGTGCATAAAATCAGATCAGAATGACCTAAAACCATTTACATACAAAAGGAATAGACAGAGCCCATGCCAGCACCACTGGGCCTTGTTCTATCATGCTGGAATAGACGGAACCCATGCCAGCACCACTGGGCCTTGTTCTATGGTGCAGGAATAGACGGAACCCTTGCCAGCACCACTGGGCCTTGTTCTATGGTGCAGGAATAGACGGAACCCTTGCAAGCACCACTGGGCCTTGTTCTATGGTGCAGGAATAGCCGGAACCCATGCCAGCACCACTGGGCTTTGTTCTATGGTGCAGGAATAGACGGAACCCATGCCAGCACCACTGAGCCTTGTTCTATGGTGCAGGAATAGCCGGAACCCATTCCAGGACCACTGGGCCTTGCTCTATCGTGCAGGAATAGACGGAACCCTTGCCAGCACCACTGGGCCTTGTTCTATCGTGCAGGAATAGACGGAACCCTTGCCAGCACCACTGGGCCTTGTTCTAT
>CM052669.1:2262524-2297764 GCA_028533165.1 Leontopithecus rosalia
TCGGCTATTCAAACTTGTGCATATTTCACTAAGTTCTCGTGTTGTATTTTTCAACTCCGTTAGTTCATTTATATTCCTCTCTATATTGTCTATTCTTTTTAGCATTTCGTCAAACCTTTTTCAAAGTTCTTAGTTTCTTTACATTCGGTTAGAACAAGTTCTTTTAACTCCCTTAAAAGGATCAATTCAACAATAAGAGCTAACGATCCTAACACCCAGATACATAAGACCCATAAAGAGATTTAGACTCAATGAGACAGAAAATTAATAAGGATATCCAGGACTTGAATTCAGATCCAGAACAAGTAAACTTAATAAATATGTATAGCGCTCTCCACTTTAAATGCATAAAATATACATTCTCCACTTTCAATACACAAAATATTGATCAGCCATTTTAATAACCATTCTTAGAATTAAGCAATATTCCTGTTCTCTCTCCCTCTTTTTCTTCCTCTTTCTTCCTCTCCTTCTCTCCTTTTTTTAAAAAAAAAAAAGTAAAATAAAAAAAAAGAAAATGTTAATTACAATAAGTAACTTTATACATGTAACAAGTTAATTATTTATATCAGGAGTTGGTAATTTTTTTCTATAAAGGGCCAGATAATATTTTCTGTTTTGTATATTATATGGGCACTATGCTCTGCCACTGTGTTGACAAAGCAATCATATGTACATGGACCAAAGCTGTGTTCAGTAAACCTTTATTTACAAAAAACTGGAAGACCAGATTGGGCCCATGAGTTTGCTCACCCTAATCTATACATATGTCTATCTAAAGGCTATACGTTGAGAGTTTTACAGAGAAAAAAAAAAGAAATAGCACAGCTTAAAGAGACCCAGAGCTCGGAAGTGGTGCCCACGGTGAGGCTGTCAGATGGACTTGTGAAAGGGAATCGGAAGCTGAGACAGAAACTCTGGTAAAGAACAAAAACAAAATTGTACACGTCAATTCCCAAAATTAACCCATCTAACTCAGTTCCGGGACAGAGCTCCAAATTCAGAAGAACTCGATTGGAAGAGAACTGAAATTGAGCAGGGCATCGATAGAGACACAGGAGGAAAACGTTTGGAGGAAAGCAGTGACAGAAACAGAGCCAGCCCAGGACCGCCATGTTTCTTGAAACCAGACGAACACACAGAGAACTCAAGAGCCGTGAAGGGAGGACCGGCATCCTGAGTCTTGATTCTTCAGAACTTCAGCAAATGCCCTGTCACATGCAGGAAGCAACAGAGAATCATGGAGCATGAATCCCACGGGACATTCCCAAAGGAAGAAAGAGCAAAAGCCAAAAAGATGTCCTGCTGTCACCAAAAGCACACGAGGAAGGCATGCCTACAAAACAAAACGTGTAACCTACTATCGCCAAACAAACAAGAGAGACATTATAGAAGAGTATAAGGTTTGAAATAACAACATAAATAGGAATCAGAAATAATCAGGAATAAAATGATAGAGTGAGGAGAGAACGAGACATGTAGAAAGAAATTACTTCAGAATTATCGACTCACTGAAAGGAACACAAGAGGAAATAAATGCAACGGATGATGTCGTGAAATAACTCAGAAATTTAAAATAAAATTGAAAAGAATCAAAGAGACTTAAAAATTTCAAGAGCAAATTCCTCACTGAACAGACAAAAGATTCAACATGCCTGGAATAGGAATCCCCAACATCCAAAACAAAATGAAACACAGAAATAGAACAAAAGTTAAAACCTGGCCAGATGTGGTGGCTCACACCTGTAATCCCAGCACTTTGTGACACCGAGGTGGGTGCATCACCTGAGGTTAGGAGTTCGAGACCAGCCTGGGCAGCATGGTGAAACCTTGCCTCTACTAAAAATACAAAAAAAGTAGCCAGGTGTGGTGGTGGATGCCTGTAATCCCGGCCGCTTGTGAGGCTGAGGCATGAGAATCGCTTGAACCCAGGCGACAGAGGTTTTAGTGAGCCAAGATGGAGCTACTGTACCCAGCCTGAGCGACAGAGCAAGACTCCTAAGGAAAAAAAAAAAAAAAAAAAGGAAACCTGTCATTTTTTCTAAAGTAATCATAATAAAAATGAAACTGTTGAAGGGGTACAAAGAGAGCTTAAGAACTCGGCTTAGAATCACCCACACCAAGGTATTCTAGGAAGATGACAGAGGCTTAAAGGAATTTGTGAAAAGCCACAGACAAAAAACAAGTTACCCATAAAGGAAAATTACATCAGATTGTCATCAGACTTTTAATGGCATTCTTTTAAGATAGAGAAAAATTAAGAGAAATTTTAAAGTAGTCTGGTGGGAAAGTGTGAGCCTGAGCTTCCCGGCTGTCCACGGCACCGCCGGTCCCAAGTCTGTCTCCCGTTCCCTCTGGGCACTTCGCTGCCACGCCACTGTTCTAAGTTGCTCCGTCACCATCTAGCCTGGCGCCCAGCAGAAAGAAGAGGCTCAAAAGACATTAGCTGAATTATGAATGAATTCAGTCCAGTTGATTGGGTCATTCACAGGTGACTTTTCTAGCTTTCTACGGGACTCTTGGAACTTCCTCTCTCCCCATTTCCCATCTTCATCCTCATTATCCCCTGAATATTTATCTCATCATGTTCCCTCAAATCTCAGAAAACACATGTCCCCGATGCCCACCAAATCAAGCCATAATAAATAACATACAATAAAATACTTATATCGATTTTAACAAATACTAATAATTATATAATCATACATTATTTTACTTACATATGCATAGTCTCCCACCTATTTTTCCAATCCTATCTCTGATATTTGCACCATTTTTTTTTTAATTTTCAGTCTTTTTTCATGACTTCCTTCTTTCCTTGCCCCTGCTGCTGCCTGTGAAGTACTTCTACCCAACTAGTGCTAGGATTCCTTGTCTGAATCCTGTTCATGGCGCAAACCCTCAGCAAACATCCCCCTACAGCCGGGGGCAGTGGCTCCTGCCTGTAATCCCAGCACTTTGAGAGGCTGAGGCGGGCGGATCACCTGAGGTCAGGCGTTCGAGACCAGCCTGACCAACGTGGAGAAACACCGTCTCTACTAAAAATACAAAAATATCTGGGCATGGTGGCACACACCTGTAATCCCAGCTACTTGGGAGGCTGAGGCAGGAGAATCGCTTGAACCCGGGAGGCGGAGTTGCGGTGAGCCGAGATTGTGCCATTGCACTGCAGCCTGGGCAAAAAGAGCGGAACTCCGTCAAAAAAAAAAAAAAAAAAAAAAATCCCCTACTGACAGGCTCTCTGTATCTCCTGCCCACCGTCAGGATAATTATTTCATGCGCCATGTATTATGTGTCCTTTTTCCTGAATTTTAAACTCCCTGACCTTTACGTCCCTCTTCTCGAGATCTCAAATATTCTGAGATCCACGTGCCTGGCACCTCGAAGTCCTTTAGTTATTATTTGTTGTACCTGATACCCACTTCCTGTCTGACAACTTCAACGAATGTGTCACCTTTGAGCACTGGGTGTCTTCTGGCTCTGATTTTTCTTGCCTTCAGGATACCCGTGCTAAAATAAGCCAAAAGAAGGGAAAATAAAATCGTAATAGATTTTAATTTTTATCAGGTCAAGAATCCATGTAGATTTGATGAAATGTATGGTCCCTTTCATCAAATAAAGTAACACACACACACACACATTCACACACACACACATTCACACACACACAGAGAGAGAAAGGCAACGGTCGTGACATAATGACAAGATGGTCACATTTGTCCCTAAACCCATGTGAGTATTTTCTTTGGAGTAGATCCATGGTTTCCCATATAACTGCTCTACCTAAAGCAGTGGCTGGCAGTGCAGGGAGCCAGACCACACAATAACTCCCGCCCCTAAACACTGCACAGAGGACACCGCCCCTCCCCTCCTCCCTCCCACCACCCGACACACAGCTCATGGTGTATTTTAGCACTGGGGAGAGTAGAAAAGCTTTAGCACTAACTTCTCATCTTTATTTCTCTCTTCCATCATCAATCACCCAATCACAGCTACCAAGAAGAGGGTGGAAGAGATAATATCTGAAATATGAGAAAGCATTAGATTTCTTCAGATAGGTGCTATTGTTTCAACTTTCATTATTTTCCAATTTTATCTCATTTTTGAAAAAATCAATAGTCTTATTTTATGGACCCAGAAAATCTTTGTATGTGTCGCTTAAACACAAGAGCTGTGTGGGATAATTTCTAGATTGGGTACCAGAAAACATCAGCTTCCTTTGTTGTTTTTGCTTTTTATACCAACTAAGTAAGTAATTTCTGAGGGTATCTGAGATGCCTCTTTATTTATAAAAATAAATGGCCCTTTCTAGCTCAAAAAAATTGCAGAATAAAACAAAATAGTATAAAAGAGAACGTTTTGTGTTGAGTATTATACAAAACTTAGATGCTAAAATCAGGCACGTGCATCTAGAGGGTGACACTGACCCTATCGGTCCATAAAGGGAGTCAGGTGGACAGGGCGTTCTGCTGACAAAAGGGAGAAGGCACCCTGGGAAGACAGGGGCTCCCTCCTTTGCAAACCTGGAGTGTTCAGGATTTTATAGTTAACAGAGTGCGGAATGACTGCACAATGCAAATCTGGAGACAAAGCCCCTCCTGCAAAGGGTTCCATTCTACCCACAAACAGAAGGTAAATAAATCCTAAAGACTCATTTACTGCCTGGTGATTGTTCAGTGATGTAGTCAACAGCTCTGATGCCATCTGAAGAAAAATTCCCCATTGAGGTCATTTTTAAGAATTCAGTGGCATGTACATGTTTTAGACACACTTGTTGTAAGTGTGTATCTGGATGCTGTGTTCCATGTGCTCCTCCCACGTCTACCTCACGGCTCTCCTGGAATCCACACTTGCAGCTTCATTCCACCTGTGAGTGGCAATGCAACTGATTTGGGCCAAGGGCGTTTGAACCAAAGTGAGATGCCTAAGTCATCTCCACCTAAAAGAGGAGCCACTATCCCTCAAGTGAGCTTTTTATTCCTTCCTGTAGGCAGGACACTATATGTGACATGAACTCGATTTCAACCTATCTACAGAAAAGACCAACCACGAGAGGATGCAGCCACCAGTTAAAGCAAAAACGTGAGAGAATAAACCTCTACTTATCGTAAGCCATTGAAGTGATCAGCTGCCTAGGAATTGTATGGGAGCAAGATTTTGCAATCTGCAGAATCCTACAAATTATTCCACCTATGTGCCAGTGTACGTGGACAAGAAAGCTCAGAGCAGCAGCATTGGGAAGAGCAGAAATATTGAAAATAAACGGGGTGTGCCATGGCTCACACCTATAATCCCAGTACTTTGAGAAGCTGAGGTAGGTGGATCATGAGGTCAGGAATTGGAGACCAGCCTGGCCAACACAGTGAAACCCCATCTCTTTTAAAAATGCAAAAAATAGCTGGGCATGTGGCACGTGTCTGTAATCCCAGCTACTCAGGAGGGTGAGGCAGGAGAATCACTCGAACCCAGGTGATGGAGGTTGCAATGAGCTGAGATTGCACCACTGCACTCCAGCCTGGGCAACAGATCAAGAAGAAAGAAAAAGAAAGAAAGAAAAAAGGAAGGAAGAAAGAAAGAAAGAAAGAAAGAGAGAGAGAGAGAAAGAAAGAAAAGAAAAGAAAAGAAAGGAAGGAAGGAAGGAAGGAAGGAAGGAAGGAAGGAAGGAGAAGGAAGGAGAAGGAAGGAAGGAAGGAAGGAGAAGGAAAGAAGGAAGGAAGGAAAGAAGGAAGGAGAAGGAAAGAAGGAAAGAAGGAAGGAAGGAAGGAGAAGGAAAGAAGGAAGGAAATAGAAAATAATCCAAACACCTATTAATAAACGAAGGCTTAGTGTTGGTGCATTGAAACAGTATAAAATTACATATTAGGAAAAATGCATTAACTTCAGCAGTTCATAATTCCAGGACTGAGTTTTCAAAACAAAACACTGAGTAAAAAAAATGTCTCAGAAAACTATGGCATTTTCAAAAGGTCAAATGTAAACAAAACTAAATAGCACACTACCGTATTTGTTTGCTAGGGCTGCCGTAATACCGCAGAGTGTGTCACAACTACGACAGAAACGGAGGTTTCCACCATTCTCGAGCTGGAAGTCCCAGCTTCAGGTATGGCAAGGTTGGCTTCTCCTAAGGCCTGTCTCCTTGGCTTGCAGGTGGCTGTGTCTTTTCTCTTTGTGAATGCCTGGTGTCTCTTCCTCTTATCCCCAAAACATCAGTCAGGATGGATGAAGCCTAGCCTGACAGCCACACTTTAATTCAAACAGCTCTTTAAACACCTTATCTCAAATACGTTCACATTCTGAGGAACTAGGGGTCGAGACTCCAGCATGTGAATTTTGGGAGAACACAATTTAACCCACACTGTACACAAACTAAATTCCAGGTGATGGTCATCACCTCAGGGACCCAGGCATGGAGAGGACAGGATGGAAATTACATCTGTTTCTGGAATAGAGTTGATGATAATGTACTGCTTCCCTGTGCAGTGCATTTGTAGGCACTCATTATAGTGCTGTGCTTCTCAACACACGCACACACACACATCCACAGATACCCACACATACACGGATACATCCACACACATATGCACACCCGCATCCACACATATACACATTTATAGACACATACACACAGATACATGATGCACACATATATACACACATACACATATGCACACATACACACATATACATAGACAGATGTATGCACACATGCATACATATACACACATACACACATAACACATACACAGATGTGTGCACATATATACATACATATATGCACACATACACATTTATAGACACATATACACATGTACACATACATATATGCACATATACACACATGCATACACATACACGTGTACACGCATGCACATATATACGCACATAAGTACATACACACATACACAGACATACACTTATTCACACACATATGCACATGCTTTTGTTTGTATCAAATATTACAAAACCTTTGAAAGATATGTTGATTCAGGATAGACTAAGTGTCTTAGCCATTGCTATCTGAAGCCACTTCGAGGTGCATGAGACAGTTCCCCTTGACTAGAGTAACACAGGAGTGTCATTCAATGCCTAGGTTCCTCTGTGCTGGGATAGACAAGCACACTGTTCACTAATGAATGGAATAAACTCCACAGGCAAGGGTGGAGTTTGTGGAAAGGAATCAGATAGCTTGTGGTTGAGCATCTGGACATGACCCACTTGCAGAAGGAAGGAAGGGGAAGGAGGGGAAACATACATGGATGATCGCCCTCTCCATGCAGTCAGCTGCTTTCCAACACCTATTTCCAGTCAGACAGAGTCCCGTGAGAACTTGGTATGAATTTCAGTTGCTCCTGAGATGAATTTTACTAGAGGGGGGTGGGCGGCATCTCTGCTGGCCAAGGTTGAGACCTGCATCTCTAATTGGATCTTCTGTTTATAGTTTTGCTGCAGGTGTCCCCCTCAGCTCCTGCAGTCCCATCTGCTCCCCCAGTTCTCTCTCTCAGAAACAAACCAAGCATTTTTATCTCAGGGACAAAGGGCAGCATTTGGAGAATTTTTGGTAGGTTTAATGGAAAATCTATTCCAACGCTGTTTACATGAAACAATGGTGCTCTGCATTCATTTTCTGAAATGCTGTATTTTTAAAAACCAGGTAGTTTTCCAACTTATTGAGAAAAATGATTGTTCATATATAATTATTTTCAATTTTAAGTTTTTCTCCCATGATATGTCTTGGGAAAAAATTATATATATATATATATATATATGTGTGTGTGTGTGTGTGTGTGTGTGTACCTATACATACACATATATACATATATACAGACATATGTTCAATGTGTTGTGTATATATATGTTATGTATGTGTGTACCTATATACTATATATACACATATACAGATATATGTACAATGTGTTATGCATATATATATGTTATGTATGTGTGTACCTATATATACACATATACAGACACATGTACAATGTGTTATGCCTATATATATGTTATGTATGTGTGTACACATGCACACACACACACACACACACACACACAGAGTCATCCCTTGGTATCCAAAAGTCTGTGGATGCTCAATTCCCTGGTATAAAATGCTGCAGTATTTGCTCATAACCTATGCGATTCCCCCCAATACTTTAAGTCATTGCTAGATTTATAATACCTAAAAAAATGTAAATGCTACATAAGGAGTTATTACACTGTATTATTTGGGGGGTAATAACAAGAAAGAAAAAGTGTGTATGTGTTTAGTATAGAGAATTATTTTTCAATATTTTTGATCCTCAGATGTTGGATATTTTAATTTTTGTAAGCTGTTAACAAAAGTGAATATTTCCAATGGAAATTATTAATAGTAGGTAGAAAGCATCATTGGGCATTCATCTGACTAATCCTCCACTCTGAATATTGTTAGTTTATGTTATCTGTTTTTATTCTACCAAAATATGTCATGGTTTTAACATCTTGTCTGTAAAAATAATAATGAGGATAAGGCAGAGGAGAAGGAGAAAAAGAAGAAAAAAGCAAAGAAAACAAAAGAGAAGAAAAGGAAATTAAACAACATGTCTATACAAAGGCATATGCTAAATAAAGCTTGCAAGTGTAAAATGGAGACATAACTTTCTGGAAAAAATTATGTATTTTTAGTAAAATTCTTAGAGCATCACCACATCCATTTCTAGCTTTGGTGTGGGCAGGAGATTCCACTTGGGATTGGTTGAGACCCTGCTGAAATTCCCCAGGGTGATTAAGTCTTTTCTTTTACTGATAATTCCTTTCCAAGGCCATTCCGAAGAGGATCTGCACATCAGGAGCAGTCACCGTGGCTTCTGCGGAGAGACTCTGACATCCCACTCCCTGACATAAAAGTAACCTTAGAGCCCACTGTTTGCTTATTCGACACTACCAAGCAGCTACAGCCCTTGCGAGGAGGAGTGCTGTCCTGGTGACAGGTGTCGGGCAGAATCCCTTCAGGCTCACGTCTCAGGAGACCGGCTGGCTTGTTGGGCTATGATGTCCTCTCCCAGGCAGTAATTAGAGACAAGGAAACTTATTTAAAGCCTTGGGAATATTTTTGCAGATTACAATGATTAGCTTATTACAATCAAGAAATAGAGTCAGGGACAGAACCAGAAATCTGGGCTAAGATGATTCTCATCGAAACAATTATTTTCACCCAATAGGCAAGTACCTGCATGGAAATGATCCCATAAAGGTTTTAAAAATTGTGCCTTTTAAAATTTTTAATAACATTATTTTAAAAATTAAAAACCATAGAAATTTATTACTAACTACAAAAAGACAACTAATTTTGACATTTTGTTGTCAAAATTTTTCATACTCATTCTTTGGTAAAATGAATAGATTATTTTACACAATTAAGATGACGTCATGCTTATAAAACCGAATTTCCTCCTTTAATATATCATTTCCTCTTTTTAAGGAATTTTGTACTTTCTTGTGATTGCATTATTGTTAGGGAGTTTCGATTATATTTGGTGTTTTGTTGTCATAAGCAACACTGCAGAGAAAGCTATGCCCCATCCTCAAGTTCATAAATTATGATTTTCAGATCTGCCTTTAGCTTTGACTCCTGATAGTCTTGATCTGCAGACATACCTTGAGCTATTATTTCTCCAGTAAAGGAAGAGAGAGAAATTTGGTTACATAGATTAAACACAGGTTATATTTATTAACCCTTATTTAATCATCACAGACAAGCAAACAAGTTTAATCAAAAGAATAGAGCTGAAGCTCAATATTTAAACTGTGCATAAAAATACGGCATTTGATCTAATCAAGTCAGCCAACAATGAGCACGCCACAAGTAATGTTTGCTCTTCAAATCTGGAATTCATTCCCTCTGTCACTCTAATTCCTGGACCCAATTTGAAAATAGTTTGCATTATATCCTATCTCACGGCTTTTTATGTTTGCTAACCAAATATGATATGTTTGAAGACTTTGTCTTCCTGAATGTGACATTGTTAAAAATCAAAGGTGTTTAACAGGTACAGCTGCTAATGGAATAAAGCATGTGTTTCTTAAAAGTGACATGCATAACTACACACGCACTCACACACACAGAGGAAAAGAGTTCTGACTCTCTTTACTACTTGAGGCGTTTAACATTTGAGGTTTTACATATATATGATTATATGTTTTCTTGACAAGGTTAAATGTTGCATCTGAGTAAAAGGATTGATAAAATGTTGTTTTCTCCTCTACGTTCTCCCATCCAAAGCAAATATTTCCACAAAGAGGAAAGGTGTGTGTGCAGAAAGAATAGAGATGAAACTAGCGTGGCTCTGGAGCAATTTCCTGGGTAAACAGAGCAAAAGCGATAGTGTGGTCTTCAGGATTTTCTTTGGTTCCCTACAACATTGTTAATAATATTTGAGTAAGTCCCATAAAAGGAATATCAACCGGGGAATCTCTTTCACCCAAGCTGAGGATGGCATCTCAATCAACTAATCACAGGACAGAAAGTCCACCTCACAGTGTAGAAAGACGAAGACCAGGGCACCCGTGTTCAATTGCTTCATAGAAGCTGGGCATGGTTTCCTAGTTTACCTTTCTGCAGAGTAAGTTAAGTTGGGTTTATAAAAGGGCTTATTCAATTTTTGTTGTTTTAAATTTACTTTTCCTTCCATTCATTCAACAAATATACATTGAGCTCCTGATTTGACCTTGGTACTGCTCTAGGTCCCAGACTACAGCAGTAAACAAAACCCCATAAAGTCCCTATCCTCAGGGAGCTTTAATTCTAGTGGGAAAGACCAGCTAGAAAAGAAAACTCAAACAGTTCATTAGAAGATAGTCAATACTATGAAAAAAAATACAGCAAGCAAAGGAGATAGGAAATACTGGCATCGGTGCTGCAGTTTTAAATCAGGTTGCCAGGAAAGTCTGGCTGAGACAATTAACAGTTGAGCAAAGACGTGAAGGAGGAGAAGCAGCGAGCCATGAAGATAATTAGAAAAGGCATTTAATGCAGAGGGACCTGTTGTCAAGACCCTAAGCAGGTGGCGGGGTGGGTGTGTAGGAAGTGCAGTTAGCAGGACCGGGGAGGGGGTGGGGCTCCCAAAGCTAGCAGGGGCCTGCACATTAGGAGGCCTCTGTAAGGCTTTTACTCCAAGTGATGTGAGGACAGCAGCGATTTTGGAAGGAATCCATTGGCTGCTTCGTGGGAAATGCCACAACTAGGGTGAGAGAAGGTGATCTGGATGAGAGCGAAGCAGTTCTCACTCTTGTCCGCAGCCATGTTGAGAAGAGACTGGACTCTCAGTGTATCTTCAAGACACATTGGCAGATACACATTTTGTCTTAAGGAACTAGAAGGCTGGTTCCAGAGAAAAAGGACAGAATTCAGAAAGTCCCTCCAGAGACTGTTGGGTTGGACATGTCTGCTACTCAAGCGAGGCTTCAGGGAGATCAGAAAAGCAGTTCTGGAGCCTGTGCCTGTGATCCCAGCTACCCAGGAGGCTGAGGCAATGATCTCAGCTCACTGCAACCTCTGCCTCTGGGGTTCAAGCCATTCTCCTGCCTCAACCTACCAAGTAGCTGTGACTACAGGTGCACGCCACCACGCCTTGCTCATTTTTGTATTTTTAGTAGAGATAGGGTTTCACCATGTTGGCCAGGCTGGTCGTGAACTCCTGAGCTCAGATGATCTGCCCACCTCGGCCTCCCAAAGTGCTGGGATTACAGACCTGAGCCACCATGCCCGGCCCCATCTTATGAATTTTGAAGTGTTGCCTTCAGTAGCATTAAATAGATTCACGTTGTTGTGAAACAATTCTTCAGAACGGTTTCCTCTCGTGAAACTGAAACTCTGTAGCCATTAAGGAACTCTCCAATCCCCCTCACCCCAGTACCCAGCAATCACTATTCCACTTCCTGTCTCTAGGAAGAATAGGCAATTCTTTAAAGGAGTTTTGCTGGGAAAATGGGGGCCCAGAACAATCTGCATTTCTAACCTGTTCCTAAATGATGGTGACAGTGCTGATATGGGGCCACACTTCATAACCACTGGTCTATGGCAAAGGCTGCCAATCCTAGGTGAACACTGGACTTGTCTAGAGGATTGTAAAACGTTCTGAAAGCTGAAAGCCACTCCCAGACCGGTGGATTTAATTGACTTGGGGTGTGGCAGGAACGTTTGTGTTTCTAAAAGTTTCCAAGTATTTCTAATTCGCAGCTGGATTGTGAAGCTTTGATCTTCAATGAAAGGAGAGAAAGTAGATACCTGGGAATCCAGCTTGCCAGTTGAGTAGCTTACAAAGAGCGAAGAGCTCATAGAGATTCTTCTACCATTCCTTCAATTATCCAGGCAAAATTGGAAGCCAAATCAGCTGAGAGCAAGGCTGGAGGATGGACTTTTGGAGGTTGTGAAAAGGAAATATGGAAGAGAGCTTGAGGGTGATGAGTGTGTGAGTAAGGCAGAGGAATGTCCTCTTGCTAAAAAAGCCCTATTCAGAGTTCTTCCTATACATTTCATTTACACATAAGCATGCAAGATGTTGAGATAGCATGCTAAAAAACATACATATCCTGCCTCAAGATACTTACATCTAGTGACACTGATACATACACAAACTCTTTCACGCAGGACAAGACATATATAACATATCCCTTAAGAGAGGTTAAAATAAAGCATCAGGAGGCTTTGAAATGATGGGAGCGTAGTCATTAGGGATAAGTCAGAAAAACTTCATGAGAGATGTGCCTTTGAGTTACACCCTGAAGAACAGTTTGGATTCTGACAGATACAAGGCAAGATTGGAAGATGTTCCAACTGGTTTAATAGAAAGAGCAAAAATGGGCTGGGCGCAGTGACTCACGCCTGTAATCCCAGCACTTTGGGAGGCCAAAGTGGGAGGATCACCTGAGGTCAGGAGTTTGAGACTAGCCTGGCCAACATGGCGAAACCTCGGCTCTGCTAAAAATACAAAAATTAGCCATGCATGGTGGCAGATGCCTGTAATCCCAGCTACTTGGGAGGCTGAGGCAAGAGAATCACTTGAACCTGGGAAGCGAAGGTTGCAGTGAGCTGAGATCACGACGCTACACTCCAGCCTGGTTGACAAGAGATAAACTCCATCTCAAAAAAAAAAAAAAGAGCAAAAACATGGAGACATAAACTCATGCATGGGGTTTACCTGGGTCATATCTTTCTTGGCCCAATGATGGAATCTCTGCGGGGAAATCGTGGGTGTAAAATGTTTCTCCAGCGGAACCACAGGGGACCTCAAAGGTCTATCAGTCAGGCATGAGATTGGCTGCAGTAACAACAACAAAAGAAAGAAGAAAAATCTGAACCAGGAGTGGCCAAAAAAGTGTTTATTGTATCCTTCTAAAGGAAAAACAAAAGAATTCCCAGGTGGGCAGTTTCTGGGGCTGGCTCAGGTCCTCAGTAATGCTGCCTGGGGCCTAGGGTTACACTCTCCATCCCATCTACCAGTCCTGGAGAAGTAACTTTTCCTTCTTGTCACTGACACCTCATGTCCTCAAGATTGCAGCTACTCCCTAGAGAGAGGAGCAGGAGAAAAGGAGGGACTAGACACAGACACAGAGACATTTTTCATCAAGAGAGGAAAAGGCCATCCCCAAGCTCCTCACCAGGCTCCTCTCATTGGCCAGCACTGCATGGTAGAGGCAGCCCTCAGTGCCCAGGTGGCTGTAAAACAGATGACTTAGCCTCAGGTACAGGAAAGAAATAAAGGATGAACAGGGATGGGTACTGCAGAAGCCAATGGGAAGTGACTGTCAGACATCCCAAACCACGCAGTTCAGACCTTCAGTGTCAGTCAACAGAAGATGAGGTTGTGGATAGTAGGATTACGGAGTTGTGTCTCTAAAGGGCATAGCTAAGAAATAAGTGCAGAGTAGTTTGCAGGGGTGTGAAAGATTGCAGCCTCGGAGACCTGTGATGTGTTTTTTTGGAGGGGGCGGGAAGTGTGTGACAAGCAAGGAATGATGGGATCTGGGACAAAAAGGTATGAAGCAAGGTGGTAAAATTATTTGTTTTCAAGAGACAAAACCAATCAATCAGATGTTTGCAAGCTGTGCTTTAACTAGGCTAGAAAGAATAAAAAATGAAAGTTCAAGCCAGGTGAGGACCAATATCTGCTTTTTCTATGGAATGCTATAAACATTGTGGAATCCAAACCAAATACAAAAATAATAAAACGATTTTGAAATATTTGGTACAGGCTCGAGGCAGCAATGAGCATGTTGACCTAGATCTCCTTTACCATAACAGAGTGTTTAAATGAACATATAAAGCTTCAGGAGCTTAAGAGTTTGTCCAATGGGTAGGGAAGAGAAAATGGCAGAATCAGACCAGGGACCCAGGTTTTCAGATGTCCCTGGTATGGGCTACAAGTTTCTGCCACACCACTTCTTGTGTCACGCACATGCACACGGATGCCCTCCACACGGAGAGATCACCAAAGCGACTCCCACAGAACCAAACAGAAGACAAAAACAAAGAGCCAAGGAAGGAATTAGGGGCTGTGATTTACCTAAGAGCTGAACTCCCATTAGTGAGACAGCTTAATGAGAACTTTGGAATCCATTGTGTCAATAACCACCACTGCCCACCTTATTTCTTATGTGTTTAAACTTAACCACCCATAATATTTTTAGAAGTCACACTGTGTGCTCCTTGGACATTCTGGCTGTCATCCTTCAGTGCCAAGCCCCCCATTGCTTCCTCAGAAGCTCCCGGGCGCCTCTTCTCCTGGCCTCAGAAGCAAGCTTTCTTAGTCCCACCTCCCCGTGCTCCTGAGAGAGGGTCAGCAACAGGGTCTTCTGACTCACCTGCTGTCACAGGAGCCCCGTCCCTTCCCTCACTGAAGCTGGGGGAGAACCACAACAACTGCAGTTTCTCCTCATTCTTCTTTGTCCTTTTTAATTCCTTCCTTCTCTCTTGTCCCTGCATGTTCTGCATGAAGAGACAGACACAAAGAGAAATTTGATGACGTCCCCAGGCGCCCATGATGCATAGGGGCAGCTCGGAGGGAGCCACCTTTGTGCACAGGACTGGTCTGCACGCCGGCCCGCGGCTCACTGGGATATCTCTCCTGATGCATTGCCCTTGTAGTCTCAGCCTGGAGACAGGATGGTGGCACGTCTGATAATTGCACAGTAAATTCTATATGAACACTTGGAAGCTGTGTCTTCCTGAAAATTACATTGTAAATAATTACATTTGTAGGGAACAAATAATTCAACTATTCGTACCATGTCAAATGCAATTTTAAGATCCGATGAGGCAAATCTTGTTTAGGAGATGAAAACAGAAGATATAAACCAGATAATTGCCAAGTGATTAAACAGGAAGTGCCATGCGTGTATGATTAACGCAAAATGCACAGATAGGCACTGGGAAGCGCTGGGCAGGGAAGGAGCTAGAGTCTCCCCCACGGCCTGGTGCTCTCTGAGCCAACAGCAGCAGCAGAACTCCCCAGGAGGCATTGGGTCTAATAAGCTCAGAGCACAGCAGCCTATGGGACGATTTTGTCTATGTGCCTGGTTCATCTCAGACCCTCGCCTTTTCCTTAAAGAGTTCATAGTCTCACTGTCTTCATCTTCCTTTCTGCCCCTTAAGGGTCCCTGTGGACCCTCATTCCCTCCTCCATGATTTCTGCTCCTACTATTCTTTCTGTTTAGCTGAAGGGGGCTTTTCCTGACTCGAGCTCCCGCCTTGTCATCTGTTTGTAAGTTTCCTTGCAATTGTCCTTTTATGAATATTCTGTCTGTAACTCATCTTTTCTGTCCTCAGCTGTGGCCTCCTGCTCCTAAGAGGACCCCCGGGCCTCCGCTGTTGCTGTTTCAGAACCTCTTGGTTCTCCCCATCTCCCCCCATGCCTCACCTCCAGCCTGCTCTGATCTGGCTGAGAACACCACATGTGTGTGCAAATCGTGTGTCATTCCACCCTACAGCAGCCCCATCCCCAGGGTGTTGTATGTCCAGCAGTTCTCCCAAAACGACTCATGCTGAGTCCTTATGAAAGTAAGCATCACATGGATAAATTCCTGGAAAGACACAACCCTCCTACCTTAAATCAGGAAGAATTAGATACCTGAACAGACCAATAACAAGCAGTTAGATTGAAGTGGTAATAAAAAAAATTACCGACAGCAACAAAAAAGTGTAGGACCAGACAGATTCACAGCTGAATTCTACTAGACATTCAAAGTAGAATTGGTACCATGTCTACTGACACTAGTCCACAAAACAGAGAAAGAGGGGACCCTCCCTAATCATTCTATGAAGCCAGTCTCACCCTAATATCAAAAACCAGGAAAGGACATAACCAAAAAAGAAACTACAACCAATATCCCTGATGAACATAGATGCCAAGATTCTTAACAAATTACTAGCCAACCAAATCCAACAACATATCAAAAAGATAATACACTGTGATCCACGGGTTCACACCAGGGATGCAGGGATGGTTTAACATACACAAATCAATCAATGTGATACACCACATAAACAGAATTAGAAACAAAAATCACATTATCATCTCAATATACACAGAAGAAGCATTTGACACAATCCAGCATCGCTTTATGATTTAAACTCTCAGTAAAATCAGCATACAAGGGACATACCTCAATGTAATAAAAGCCATCTATGACAAACCCACAGCAGACATAATACTAAATAAGGAAAAGCTGAAAGCATTCCCTCTGAGAACTGGAAAAAGACAAAGATGCCCACCCTCACCACTCCTCTTCAACATAGTACTGGAAATCCTAGCCTGGGCAATCAGACAAGAGAAAGAAATAAAGGGCATCCAAATCAGTAAAGAGGAAGTCACATTGTCACTGCTTGCTGACGATATAATCTATACCTAGAAAACCCTAAAGACTCCTCCAAAAACTCCTAGAACTGATCAACGAATTCAGCAAAGTTTTCAGACACAAAATGAATGTACACAAATCAGTAGCTCTCCTATACACCAACAGCAACAACCAAGCAGAGAATCAAATCGAGAACTCAACCCCTTTTACAATAGCTGCAAAAATAAAATAAAATTAGGAATATACCCAACCAAAGAGGTGACAGACCTCTACAAGGAAAACTACAAACCACTGCTGAAAGAAATAATAATTGACACAAACAAATGGAAACACATCCCTTGCTCATGGATGGGTAGAATCAATATTATGAAAATGATGGTGCTGCCCAAAGCAATCTGCAAATTTAATGCAATTCCCATCACAATATCAGCACCATTCTTCATAGAACTAGAAAAACAATCCTAAAATTCACATGGAACCAAAAAAGAGCCCACAGAGTCAAAGCAAGATGAGGCAAAAAGAACAAAGCTGGAGGCATTACATTACCTGATATCAAACTATACTACAAGGCCATAGTCATCAAAACAACATGGTACTGGTATACCAACAGGCACCTAGACCAATGGAACAGAATAGAGACCAGAAATAAACCCAAATACTTACAGCCACAGATCTTTGACAAAGCACAAAAACATAAATTGAGGAAAGGACTTCCTATTCAACAAACAGTGCTGGGATAATTTGCTAGCCTGATAAAGGAGAATGAAACTGGATCCTCATCTCTCACCTTATACAAAAATCAGCTCAAGATGGATGAAGGCCTTAAATTTATGACCTGAAACTATAAAAATTCTAGAAGATAACATCTGAGAAACCTTTCTAGACTTTGGCTTAGGCAAAGATTTTATGACCAAGAACCCAAAAGCAAATGCAATAAAAACAAAGATAAATAGGTGGGACATAATTAAATGAAAGAGCTCTTCTGTGCGGAAAAAAAGAATAGTCAGCAGAGTAAGCAGACAACCCACAGAGTGGGAGAAAATCTTCACAGTCTATATATTTGGCAAAGGACTAATATACAGAATCTACAATAAACTCAAACAAATTCCCAAGAAAAAGTCAAAACAAACAAATAAATCCCATAAAAAAGTGAGCTAAGGACATAAACAGACATTTCTCAAAAGAAAATATGCAAATGGCCAATGAACATTTTAAAATGCTCAACATCACGAATGATCAGGGAAATGCAAATCAAAACCGCAATGCAGTACCACCTCACTCCTGCAAGAATGGCATCATCAAAAACAAAAAATGGATGTTGATGTGGATGTGGTGAACAGAGATCAATTCCACACTGCTGGTGAATGTAAACTATTATAACCACGTGGAAAACAGAGTGGAGATCCCTTAAAGAACTACAAGTATAACTACCATTTGATCCAGCAATCCCACTACCTCCAATACTGAGTATCTACCCAGAGGAAACTAAGGCATTATACCAAAAAGATGCTTGAATATGCGTGTTTATAGCAGCACAATTTGCAACTGCAAAAATGTGGAACCTACCCAAATGCCCAACAATCAACAAGTGGATAAAAAAACTGTGAGATTATATATATATATATATATATATATATATATATATATATCTCCACTCATTGATTTATATATATATATAAAATCAGTTTCTTTATCCACTCGTTGATTAATATATATATATATATATATATATACACATATATACGTATATATGTATAGCATTTGCTGCAACCTGGATGGGATTGGAGACTACTATTCTAAGTGAAGTAACTGAGGAACCACACACACACACACACACATATACATATATTCCATCATATATATATCCCATCATATGTATATGAATATTGTTCTATATGTGGCTTGCAAATTACCCCAGCAATTTGTTGAATAGCATGTCCTTTCCCACATATATATGGTGTAATACTATATACACACACACGATGTTATACTATATATATGTGTGTGTGTGTATAAATATATATATGATTAAATATATATAATGGAATACTACTCAGCCATAAAAAGGAATGAATTCATGGCATCCACAACAACCACCAGGAATGGAAAACCAAACATCAAATGTTCTCATTCCTAAGTGGGAGCTGAGCTATGAGAATACAAAGGCCTTAGAATGACACATTGGACCTTGGGAATTCAGGGGGGAAGCGTCAGAAGGAGGTGAGGGATAAAAGACTACAAACTGGGTGCAGCGTATACTCCTTGGGTAATAAGTGCACCAAAATCTCTCAATTACCAAAAAAAACCTTACTCATGTAACTATACACCACTTGTTCCCCAATAACCTATGAAAATAAAATATTTTTTAAGAAAAGAAAGCAGGCATCATATTACACTCAGAAGCCCCATTTCTTCAAAGGTTCATGAAAAGACCGGAAGCTGGATTCCTAGAGGAGAGAGTGAGATTAATAAAGCAACCAGAGGGATCCTTACCAAAAACCATTTTTTTTTTCAAGACGCATGCCATCATGCCTGGCTATTTTTGTATTTTTAGTAGAGATGGGGTTTCACCATGTTGGCCAGGCTGATCTTGAACTCCTGACCCCAGGGGATTCAACTGCTTCAGCCTCCCAAAGTGCTGAAATCACAGGTGTGAATGAGCCACCACGCCTGGCCTGTATCAAATAATTTCTCCAGCCCTGGGAAGAATAGGGTCATAAAATAGGGTCCCTGTTCCTGGAAAAGGGGAGCCGCTGGGCTTACAGGACTTGACAGACATGTGTTGTCCATCTATACGTGAGAAATGGAAAGCGTGAGACGAGGTAGAGGAGAGTCAGTTTCGGGCAGGAAGGAGAGCCCGTGTGAGGAAGCTGACCTAGAAGAGACAGGCTTGGAGTCCCAGGGAGACTGTGCAAGTGTCTGCTGACGGGCCCTGTTCCAGATGCTGTTTACCTTACCCCTAGCAGAAAGCCTTCAGAGAAGGAGAGTGTACGGGCAGGGAAACTGAGGCTCGGGCAGGGAAATCAAGCCTTGAGAGTCAAGGTTTCTCCCAAGCCTCCCAAAGCAGGGCTTGGGAGATCAGAGGGTGCTTCTCCCGTCCTAAGACTTCAGATAGAAGGCTTTGGGAGGTGGCTCCGTGGTGCAATGGATAGCGCATTGGACTTCTAGAGAAGGCTTTGGGTTGGGGCATTCTTCCTTTCCTGCTGCGATCTCTCCTCTCTGGTGGCTTTCAGCATCCTGTATCTACTGATTATTTCAACAGTGTATCTCTGGGCGGAAACCCGTCCTGAAATACAGATTTATGTAGCATATCGGTCATGCCTACAGGAATGTGTGCAAGGAGGCTCTTGAGCTCAGCCACCTCAGGCCAAACCCTTTTCTCTAAGTCACAACCATGGAGGAAATTGGTGGTGTGCACGTCGTTGCCCACATCTAAAACTGGCCGTTCTGTTTCTCCTCTTCAAAGCCGCCTGCCTGTCTGAGTTAAGCCTCCAAAGCAAGTCTTTAATCAGCTCTTTCCCCTCTCTGCGACCATAATCGTGATTCAAAATGAGAATGCCTACCTCTTGACATTTCTTTTTATTTATAATTTTCAAACATTTCACTGGATATTCATAGAATTTTTACAGAACAGGGAAGGGCAGAGAAATAACCAAAAAAACAACTAACAATTTTTCTTTCTGACTGTACTCGAGTTTTGTTTTTTGTTTTTTTGAAGTGAGGGCAAGTTTATTGAAAAGTAAAGGAATGAAAGGGTGTGTGCTCCACAGGCAGAGCGCGGTCCCGGAGGAAAGGAGCTGCGGCTCTGAAGTGCTTTCAAATGCGTAGACTCGCAAGAGAAAATGTGTAACCCATTTCCGGTTGTTAAAATACAAAGGAGATGGCCGGGCCGGTGGCTCACGCCTGTCATCCCAGCACTTTGGGAGGCCGAGGCGGGTGGATCACGAGATCAAGAGATGGAGACCATTCTGGTCGAAATGGTGAAACCCCATCTCTACTAAAAATACAAAAATTAGCTGGGCATGGTGGCGCGTGCCTGTAATCCCAGCTACTCAGGAGGCTGAGGCAGGAGAATTGCCTGAACCCAGGAGGCGGAGGCTGCGGTGAGCCGAGATCGCACCATTGCACTCCAGCCTGGGTAACAGGAGCGAAACTCCATCTCAAAAAAAAAAAAAATGGAGATGTTACTTTTGGAGCTGTAAGAAGAATGTATGCATATTGTTATAGTCCAAAAATAAACAGATGTAAATACACAGCGATATCTATATAGTTACAGATACAGATTATATGTATATATATATATATATATATCAATTACACATAGATATACACACATGTATATACATGTATAATCTATGTGTGTACATATATAACCTATATTTATATACATACAATCTATATATCTCTATGTATTTAGGTTGTATGTGTATATATATATATATATATATATATAAAATCTATGTATATATATATATATGTACACACATAATTTCTGTATTTCTCAACATTCACATATCTGTATGTGTCTCAGTATATTGATTCAGGCTAAACCTGCCTCATGCTGCCCCGAGCCTCATGTGCTCTTTTTTATTTTCTATGAAAATGCTTTATTAGAAAACCACACACTATAAAAATGCTTTAAAATGCAACAGGAGGACATGTAAAGACACGAAGAAGTGCATAGTGACATGTGGCTGTCAGGACACACTGAACAATCCACACTGCCTCCTCCTTTGCTGAGAAAAGGAAGCTTCTAGGCTACCTCCTCCTCATATGTAGACTGAGACATCTCTATATGTCTCAAAATGTGTATATAGACCACATGTGTGATGATTAGTTTTATGTGTCATCTTCTACACTGGGGCACAGGGTACCCATATATGCAGTTAGACATTATTCCGGGTGTCACTAGGAGGGTGTTTTGGATGAGGCTGACATTTGAATGCATAGATGGAGTAAGGCAGATTGCTGTCCCCTGGGGTGGGTGGGTCTCATCCAATCAGTTGAAGGTCAGAACAGACTGAAAGACCCACCCTGCCCTGATGAAGGGAGAGTCCTCTGCGCCTCGCCACCTTAGAGCAGGGACAGGGAGCTCTTCCTGCGTTTGGACTGAACGGGGGGCTCTTCTTGAATCTTGAGCGGGCAACTGCAGATGTTGGGCTCAGCCTCCATCACCATGGGTGCCAATTCCTCACAATAAATTGATATATAAAATGATTGTGTTTGTCCCGATTCTCTGGAGCATCTCAACCAACTCCACACATAAAATTTAGACCGAGTCCCTTAGACACTCTTACTCAGCATTGTGTCTGCATAAACAGTGGCTCCACTCTAGCACCTCACTTGTGGTGGGGTTTAGAGGAAAGCATCCCTTCACGGCAGAGATCTGTGGCTCTGCAAAATACACACCGTCTCGTGCCATCTGTGGTGGAGAACCCTCGCACTGCTCCCGTTCCCTGCCACACTTGGATGGTGTCCAGCTCTGCGTTTGGACCGAGGTGGAATCTAGAATCTGGACCACAGAAGGGCCTGGCTTCTGGCTCAGCCACCTCCTGTGCTCCAGCCCTTTCCTGACAGCGTCTCTGCTGCCCCCGTTATTATGCACTGTGGCACTCTCACCCTGGAACGTTTTCAGTTGAGAGAAATGGTGGGCTGTGGCCTGGGCGGAGGAGATGAGCCTTGAGAGCTGCTAAGTGGTTTCTGAGTCAGCAGAGCATGGCCTGGGCCTGCAGGCGCACTCCCAGAAGGGCGTTAGCAGCCCCTAACTCTCTCCCCGACAATAATATTGACTTCATATTAGATAAACATGAATCTTCTAAACAAGAGGTGAACACACAGGAACCGGCCTCCCCGTGCGCGTGCAGGAGAAGGCGGTGGGACACAGTCCATAGAGTTTAATTTCAGCTGTAATTACCTTTCCCAGTGAAGTGAGCCCTGTAACAAATGGAGCCGCCAGAGCAACTAGGAGTGCTGGGAGGAGAAGAAAAGAGGTCACTCCCTTTGCAGGACCAATTTCTGTTTTAAACAAAACCCATTATTAACAAATTAGAGCCATTAGAGGCGTCTCTTTACGCCTTTTCTTTATTGAAAAGGAATTCAAAACAGGAGAGAGGCAGGCGAGTGGGTTGTGAGAGCATTTAAGTGAATTCCAGGAATGCACTGAACCAGCATCAGGCTCAGGGGTTGGTGTGATGATGAAAACGGCGGAGACCCCAGCCGCCAACCTCCGGCAATCGCTGGCAGAGACGGAAGTGAAGCAGGTGACTTGAACTTCCGTCTGGTCTTCCCCGGGCATCTTGCAATGTTTCGGAGTCACCGGTTAAAGCTAATTTTCTAAAATAAATCAGAATTCACCAATAACAGTTGGCTCAGTTGTTCTGATATGTGCATATCTGAACCAGACCAATGAATAGCAGAGGGCAAGGTATAGATTTGATGAAAGCTCATTTTAAAGAAGCCTGCACTTCAGAGAGCAAGGTGTCTACAGATATTTTAAATGAGACCATTGAGAGCATCTTGGCTTATAGACAATTTCTCAGCCTCTCCAAATGTAAAATGGAGGTTTCTTATAATAAATCATATTTAAAAGTGACAGATTTCAAAAAGGGCAATCATAGCCGGTCGTGGTAGCTCATGCCTGTAATCCCAGCACTTTGGGAGGCCAAGGCAGGCAGATCACCTGAGGTTGGGAGTTCGAGACCAGCCTGACTAACATGGAGAAACCCTGTCTCTACTAAAAATACAAAATTAGCTGGTCATGGTGGTGCATGCCTGTAATCCCAGCTACTCGGGAGGCTGAGACAGGAGAATCACTTGAACCTGGGAGGTGGAGGTTGTGGTGAGCCAAGATCTTGCCATTGCACTCCAGCCTGGGCAACAAGAGCAAAACTCTTTTTTACTATCATGCTACTGGGTATCCCAGAAAAGAGAAAGAAAATGTGGTCACATGTGAAAATACTGAGTTCCAAAAGTTGTTACTCATTTAGTAAAATACTATTGCCATTTTTTGCCTTAAATCCACGTTTCACACTTAACAAGGTGTCATCTAGGTTTGGCAACCCCAGATTTAGTGAGATAGTCTTGTAAATTCAAATCATATTGCTGTTTATTTTTCTGGAAATATAAAAGGACATTATAAGGGATCTTAAAAACAATGTAATTCAACCTTATGAGAGAGCAAAAAAGAAGATTCTGAGAAGTTAAATGACAGCTTTAGTCAAACAACTGGTTACTGGCAGATTCCAGACTTGAGTGTATTACCTGTACCCTGTAATTGACTGTGTCAACCCTTAGGTCTTTAAGTATGATAAGCTTCCATCATATATTTTGAAAACTTTTAAAATGTAAGCGTATGACTTAAGTGGAGATGATTAGAAGAGGGGGGATATTTTAAATTATCAAATGAAAATGATAGGTTTTTTATCAATTCAATCATTAATTTTATTTTAAAAATCAGTGTTTCAAAGTACAGTTTGAATAAATAAACTAAATTTATTCAATTGAATAAATTGACTAAATAAAACACTGTAGTTCCCTTAAAGTCATGAGACCTACAAGGCAAAATATGTAGAATCTCTACATGGCTCTTCTTGAAATGGTTATTAAACAGTGATGGGGGTTCTGAAGGATCCCTGCTAACATAGACCTTCTGAGCAAACACCTGCTCGTTCGTGTGTTTTTCTGGAACCCGCTCTTCAGGCAGCATCAGCACATGACAGAGAAGAGGAAATGAGAGCTCATTTCCCCGACACAGAGAGCAGGAAGACAGTCACACTCTCGTAATGGCATCAGACTTCAAGGAGCTCATTGCTGCAAAATGCAGGTGAGGTTGCTCTGCAAGGATGGAGCAATCAATACGCGTGTTTGTTCACAGGAGTGATTCGGGGTCTCCTAGTGATGCCCAGGCTGCCTCAGAGACCCCGGTCCTGAGATTTCCCCGAAGCCCCATCAGGGAAACATCCCCCTTGTTCTCCACTATCTTCTATAATTCCTGACCCACCCAGCCCGTCCTGGCATTGTCCTGGCTGCTATGAAACCTGCCTCCCAGCTGCCGCGTCCTGCCCCTGCCCTCTTTATTCCTTACCTCTTTCTCCCCGAGCCAAGAGCATTCCATTATTACAACTCCTTGTTCTCCAGCTGCTCCCGCCCCTGCCCTCGGTCATGCCCCGTTGTCTCTGCTTCACTGTGGGGCTACAGTCAATCTCCTCTGTGGACTCCTTCTACCTCGCCTTCCCCAATATCATTGTCCCCACAGAATTCAGTCCCCAACTCTCTCATTTTTTTAAACTTGTCCTAAGTTTTCTCATTCACTCACACTGCTGCAACCACCACCTCAATAAGCTGATGACACTCACATAGATCTTTGGTGTCAGTTCACAGTAATTAGCCTTTTGAGCACTTCCTATGGCCAGACACAGCTAAATCCTTTGTGTGAACCTTCTGTTTTCATCTGTAATCTGTCCTGTGGATGAGGCGCACTGTGGATGTGGTCATGCCCATTTTGTGGAAGAAGGAACTGAGGGTTCCAGTGGTGAGTCATCCTGTGGGGACACATGGCTGGTAGGAGGCAGAGCCAGAAATCAAGCCCATGCCCATCCATCTGTTGGTGCTTCCCTCGGCCTCTCCTGTACTTCCTCCCTGCTCAGAGATCTCTCCTTCTGTCACACCTGTCTTCCTGTCTCCTCCTGAATATGCTGCAGGTGCCCCTCCGTCTTCCCTCTCCTCCTGCCTTGCCCACCTCCATGCCTCTTATCTCACCCTTGCAGTAACCAAGTCGGAAAGCAGAGAGACACCGTGATTTCTCCCTCTGTGTTAAACCCCACCTGCTATTGACTATCAAGCACTCTGAGTGCTGCTTCCCGATATCTTGCAAATCCCCCTGCCTTCGCTGCCACACTTCAGAGCTCACTGTTGGTACACACAGCATCACAGCAGCCAGTCTGTCCCTCAGCCTTCCGTTTTGCTCTCATACATTTCTTCATGAGGATGTCGGGATCATATATAAAGTGAAAATCCACTCATGTTCTTCTCTTGCTTCAAATCCCTCAGTGGCACCCTATGCAGAGAAAAATGCAAAATCCTAATGCGGTACATGGGGCCTCTGCGGCCCAGCCCCTGCTCGGCTACTCAGACTCAGCCCTTGCTACACCTGCTATTTACTCATGGCTCATTGAACCTGCATTTATTAAAATGTAGCATTAGATGCAGAGGAAAGGACAGAAACACACCCAGCCCTCACCAAGCTTATCTCACAGGAAAGGCAAAAGTCAAGCAGGTTGTTAAACTGCAGCCTGCGAAATTTAATAAGCACGGAGGTCGGGGAGTCTAGGCTGGGATTTGGCTCAGGTCAGAAGAATCTTCCTGGAGAAGTGGAAGCCGATCCTGGAAGGACAAGGAGGGGAGTGGCTGTGGGGAGGAGTGCTTCCAGACAACAGGAACCGAGTCTACAAAGGCTGGGAACCCCAGACAAGCCCTCCGAGACCTGAGAGAACTGCATCAGGCGGAGGCACGGACTATCTCACGAGCTTGCAAGGGGAAGTGGTGGATGACATCAGCGAGGTCAGCATGCGGGAGGATGAAAAAGGGTCTGTGGGTCTGAGGTTTGGACTTGATCCTGGAAATAGAAGGCTTGAACAGATTTTGGACTGAAGGATGATGTGTTCTGACTTACGTTTGAAAGAATCTTGCTGACCAAAGCAGGCAGATGAAATGGAAGAGAAAAGGATGGATGGTGGAAAAATCCAGGAAGGCTCCCAGGGTCTGCATCAGGACCATCCATCCAGGAAGCCTCCCGGGGTCTGCATCAGGACCATCCATCCAGGAAGCCTCCCGGGGTCTGCATATGGACCATCCATCCAGGAAGCCTCCCAAGGTCTACATCAGGACCATCCAGGAAGCCTCCCGGGGTCTTCATCAGGACCATCCAGGATGTTTCCTGGGGTCTCTATCAGGACCATCCATCCAGGAAGCCTCCCGGGGTCTGCATCAGAACCATCCATCCAGGACGTCTCCCGGGGTCTGCATCAGGACGATCCATCCAGGACGTCTCCCGGGGTCTGCATCAGGACGATCCATCCAGGAAGCCACCGGGAGTCTGCATCAGGACCATCCAGGACGTCTCCTGGGATCTGCATCAGGACCATCCAGGACACCTCCCGGGGTCTGCATCAGGACCATCCATCCAGGAAGCCTCCCGGGGTCTGCATCAGAACCATCCATCCAGAATGCCTCCTGGGGTCTGCATCAGGACCATCCAGCGTGGATGGAAGTAAGTAGTTGGAAATGAGAAACGGCGTAGAAGGCAGCATGGTCAGGACACACACACGGAGGCATTGCTGGGCGTCATGTTCAGAGATGAAACCCAATCTAAGCTCCTGCGTATCCCTGCATTTCCTGTGCAACCCGCACCGGCTCCAAACAAACATGGCGCGTAAGCCAGATATGATGCCCAGTCCATCCTACAAGCAGGAAGGCACTCGTGGACTCCGTGTATGCCACTGTGAAAAATAAACCAAGATGAATAAAATGAAGAATAAGAAAACAACAAGAAAAAGCTGAAGAATAAGTACCCAAGGGAAAACAATGAAAATACCTAAAGAAATTCAAGTTCATTCTGTCAATAAAAGTTATTAGTTTGGTGCCATTACTTTTGATGGCAAAAACCAGTTACTTTTGCACCGACCTAATAGATTCATGGTGGAGAGGAATCACAATTAAACATAGGGGTAAAAGAAGAAATAACAATAAGAAAATAGTCATTGCTAAAATATAGAACCAAGAGTAAACTGTGCAACTTACAGCTGCATAGAGAGATAATCAGAAGTCAGGTGTCCCAGGGTCTGCTGGCCGTTAGGAAGAGGAGGACGTCCGAAAGGAGGACCCAGATGTGTGGACACAGTTTCGTACTCGTGACGGGGTGGCAGCACCCTCCTGGCAGAAACATTTTCATGCTATTAACTTTCTGAAAATCAGATGGATTCAAAATATAGATGAAGAATCTGGGCTACATCTCCGCAAGTACAAAATGAGTAGGTTAGAACACTTCTCAGAAAAATACTGTTGATTAATTACAACAGACACTCCTAGTATACCTTAATTTTGAGAAAGACAGAAGGGGATAGAACAGAGAAAAACAAAGGAGAAGGCAGAGCTAGAAAGCCTTTGCGACTCTGTCATCTAACTATGAAATTAATTTGGAGATCGTGTCATAAAAGAAGGTCACCTTGCCCTGTGGAGTGACTGAAAAAGCAATATCACATATTATTTTTTCTCCACGTACCAGTGAGAGCAGACTTACCCCAGGTAGGAAACCCAATTACCAGAGGTTGTTATGCGGTGCAGCGGTGGCTTTCTTCTGTCTGTCAAGAGTTGAAGAGGATTTATTAACCAAAATGGTGAGCTGAAGTTAACTCAACTGTCAAAAATGACCAATTTTCAGGCTTGAACCTAGTTCAGAGCAATTTCCACTCTCTATTTCTACATATCAAATATATGTGAAATAGAATGTTACGGGAAGTGTTCACCCTCTCATTTCTTGTCATAGAAATCATGCAGCTTTGCATTTATACTGAAGGAAGAACTAGCAGATGACTGTGAGAGAAAGACCGTGGAGTCTCAGGTGCTCAGCACGCCCAGGGCCCGGGCCCACCATGAACAAGAGGCTCCCCGGCACCTGCCTGTTTGGGGAGCGGAGACCCGCACTCTCAGGGAGGCCTGGATGTGGGGTCCAGAAGCCAGGACTCTGCCTGCCCACTGGCTGGACCACCGCAGGTCTCTGGGAAGATGACTCAGTCTCACTGGGCCTCTGCTGACTCAGCTGAACAACAGAGAAGAGAAAGAACAACTAATCATGTCGAGCTCTTGCTATTTCCCACAAAACAGTTTAACTGCTTTATAAAATCAATGATAATTTGGGAAATAAATAACCAAAACTAGGAATTAACTTAAAGATGCTGCCTCTAGGTGGAGGGAAGAAAGAAGTAGGAATGGTAAAGGAAACTAGATGTCTTTGCACCTATCTTGTTTATAATTTTGAGAATGGAAATGTGTAAAGATTTTACAGGATTTAAAATTTCAAATCTAATAAGAGAAAAATATATCTACGCAATATTTTTAAAAAGGAATATGGATTGAGCCAATTAATTGATGTGTTTCATGTAGAAAGCTTAAACAGGAAGAGAAGAATGACCTCAACAGACTTTATAACAGTATTTCGAATGCACAAACCTCCTGTGATAAAAGCGCACACACACACACACACACACACACACACAAATCCTACAGTGCATCCACTATCCCGATGGGCAAAACCAGGAGTAGAATGTTCTGGACTGTTTGAGTATTATGTTAAAACTGCTGGCCACTTTAGGTGGCCGAGAGGGGCAGGGGCAGATAACGAGGTCAGGAGTTCATGACCACACTGACCGGCATAGTGAAACCCCCTCTCTACTAAAAACACACACACAAAACTCCGGGCGTGGTGATGCCCACCTGTAGTCCCAGGCACTAGGGAAGCTGAGGCAGGAGAATCTCTTGGACCTCGGAGGTGGAGGTTGCAGTGAGCCCAGATCTTGCCACTGCACTACAGCCTGGGTGATAGAGCAAGACTCGATCTCAAAACAGCAACAACAACAAAAAATACTACTGGCATAACCAGGCTGGACGTAGTGCTCACACCTTTATTCCCAGAACTTTGGGAGGCCCAGGAGGGCAGATCACCTAAGGCCAAGAGTTTGAGACCAGCCTGACCAACACGGTGAAACCCCATCTCTACTAAAAATACAAAAATTAGCCGGGTGTGATGGTGCACGCCTGAAATCCCAGCTACTTTGGAGGCTGAGGCAGGAGAATGCTTGAACCTGGGAGGTGAAATTTATAGTGAGCCAAGGTCACACCACTACACTTTATCTGGGTGACAGAGCAAGGCTCTGTCTAAATAAATAATAAATTAATAAGCAAATAAATAGTCATGTTAATGCCTTTTGGGAGAAAATTTTCACCTTAAGACATAAAAGTTACAAGACAAAGTCAAAGACTTAAGGGGAAAGCTTGCTAATTCTTGGCTTGAATTGGCCATATCCGCATAAACTCATGACTTATCCATGACTCATCTTTCTAAGAAACACATACATCTCGCTCTGACAACCGTGAACAGCCACTGTAGAGAAACGGCTCTCTGTGTGCCTGGATGGTAGTTACGGAACACCATCTTCCGCTGTCAAGAAACCAGAGCTCCATGGAGAAATGGATGTTTTCAGGGCAGAGAGAAGATAAGGCTAAGGCAGTCTGACACTTAAAGCAATAACCCTATGAAATACCATGAAGACCACATTCAATGGCAGAGAAGTCTACACTGGAAGGCGTCCAACTGGGCCGAGACGGAGTCACGTGTGCATCCAAAAGACAAGGGCCACAGCAGACGAGAACCCATCCGGTCGGTTCAGTGCCATCAGGTCACGATCCCACCAAAAACACGCACAAACGCGAAAAAGTCAGAGGCCACTTGTGGAGCTTGCTATAACTCCACACATTACTGTGAAAACCGAAAATGCACCTCCCATAGCTTGGATTACAGGGAGGGGATTCGACCATAGGCTGCGGCCCCCGATCTTTGAAACCCATCTCTGTATTTGCTGTGGGGCCGTGCTTCCCACCAGCCACTCCTAGTCAAGGACTGCGAGCTGCAGGATGTGCAGGGGCCATTCCTGGGACACAGGCTGTCATGGCCAACATTGGCTCCAAGGACTCAGCACAGATCTTGCACCTGTCTTGGTATTGCGCTTACTGCACTTTCTGCTGGGTCTTTTCCTGTCTCCCCTTCCTTTATTTCTCTCTTCTCCAAGTTTTAAAAATTGTGTGTAATATTCTTGGCTCGTTTGTTCTCATGTTTTTGGATTTGAATGGCCAACATCAGGGAGAACTTGAAAACAAGAAGTTCCCATTTTCGTCCCACAACAGATCAAATCCCGTAAGAAAAAGGAGTTCTACCACCAATCAAATCATTAAACACACGGACGTCTATGAAAGAGATTAGATACACAACTGTGTGTCCAAGATATGGATTCTGCTGGGCAGGACACTTCCTGTTAGTCAACAAGCTGACCCATTTTACAGGAGAGTAAAACATGAAAATAACGGCTGCATGCAGACAGATAACAACGAATATGATGTTGAAGACTCAAACAACAGAAGCGAAAGCAATTTACTGTAAAAGACAGGCGCGGTGGCTCACACCTGTAATCCCAGCACTTTGGGAGGCCGAGGTGGGTGGATCACGAGGTCAAGAGACAGTCCATCCTGGTCAACATGGTGAAACCCCGTCTCTACTAAAAATACAAAAAAATTAGCTGGGCATGGTGGCGCGTACCTGTAATCCCAGCTACTCAGGAGGCTGAGGCAGGAGAACTGCCTGAACCCAGGAGGCAGAGGTTGAGGTGAGCCAAGATCGCGCCATTGCACTCCAGCCTGGGTACAAGAGCGAAACTCAGTCTCAAAAAAAAAGAAAAGAAAAGAAAAGAAAAGACTATTTAGCATACTGAATGCATGTAGCAAATCATATATATGTAATATGCATGCTTATGTGCCTGTGTACGTGCCGATGTGTATGTATGATAAATCCCATAAACATTCTTTTTTTTAATAAAAGGAGTAAAAACAAGCTAACTTAAATTTTCTCTGCAATACGAAATGCAAGAAGCAATGAAATAGCATATCAACAGAAGGAAAAGTTTGAGATCTAAGAACTGTATAATCCAATGAAGAAATATTTCAATGGGAACAATAAGGAATATTGTTGCCAGATGTGTAAAATGGAAGGAATAGTTCATTTGCAGATGCTTTGTGAAAATACGTGTTAGCCAACTGTATTAGTCTGTTTTCAGGTGGCTTCTGAGGAGGTAACCAAGACTTGGTAATTTGTAAAGGAAAGAGGTTTAATGGACTCACATTTCCACATGGCTGGGGAGGTGTCACAATCATGAAGGAAGACAAAGAAGAGCAAAGGGATGCCTTACATGCCTGCACGTAAGAGGGCATGTGCAGGGGAACTCCCACTTTTTTTTTTTTTTTTGAGATGGAGTTTCGCTGTTGTTACCCAGGCTGGAGTGCAATGGCGCCATCTCGGCTCACTGCAACCTCTGCCTCCTGGGTTCACGCAATTCTCCTGCCTCAGCCTCCTGAGTAGCTGGGATTACAGGCACGCGCCACCGTGCCCAGCTAATTCTTTTTGTATTTTTAGTAGAGACGGGGTTTCACCATGTTGACCAGGATGGTCTCGATCTCTTGACCTCGTGATCCACCCGCCTCGGCCTCCCAAAGTGCTGGGATTACAGACATGAGCCACCGCGCCCGGCCATCAGCTCTCATGAGACTTATTCACTACCACAAGAAAGGTATCGGGGAAACCGTCCCCATGATTCAATTATCTGCACCTGGCCCTATCCTTGACACACCAGGATTATCACAATTCAAGGTGAGATTTGGATGGGGACACAGTAAAACCATATCACCAACCAAATATTGGCCAACACTTTGGAGCTGGATATTACACGGCAGTGTTAGAACAGGGCATGCCATGAGGAACCCAGTGTACTGCACGTTTTCAGGGAACTTAGTGATCTGAGGTCCTGAAGAGCCTCCTGAGATGCCTGCTTCTCTGTTGCTGCCTCCTGATGAATTCTAAGAACATGCTGATGGAGCAGCATTCTTTACCCGGGGGTACACACAGCAGCTCTTGCCATATTTGAAACTCACCTAAAACAATGGCTAGTGCTGTTTTACTCCAGCATTTCATAACCATGCTTGGGTATCAGTGACAGCATGGCGTTTCACTGGGAAAATGAGTGGCTAAGAGACACTAGAGCTTCTTTGCAGTGTCTCCCTCCAGCAATGTGGACATCCACAGCATGGTAATGGCTGCTGTCACCCACAAATAAATCGAGTAACAGTTCTGTCTTTAAATTTTACACTCAACTAGTTAAACTGTATCTTCAATTAGGGAAAATCAAGTAAATCTTATAGCAGAAGACATTTTGTAGCATCAAGTCCATTTCGCACCTCTGCCATTGCAGGTCAACCCTTTCTGTGTTAATTTCACATTGGTCTTTACATTGCACAATAGTAAGTACATGCGAAAGAGATACATTGAGACACAAGACTTGAGGCTAGCTGCCAGCACTCTAGTGGGTCTTTAGGTAAAGCGTGGAAGAAGTGCGGCGTGCCAGTGTCCACTACCAGCCAGGAAGCAATCACCCTGCTTGGAAGGAGGTTTAGAAAAAGGTTTAAACTTGGTGGATGGTTCCTGTAAAAACAATGGGAAAAGAGATGCTCATGTTTAAAACTGTTTGTTCTTCCCCATGAGAACCCCAGAAGGCACGGTTATAAGAGACTGGCAGAGCTTCAGTCCTGGGGTGCAGGCTGCTGGACTCAGGAGAACCACACCTCCTGCTCAATGCCATCCCTACAGCAAGTTCTGGGGTGCGTGTGCAAACGCCCCCACTGCCCTGCGCAGAGAAGACGTACGATAACCACCACCCTCCCAAACCACACACCCAAGAATGCATATCCCACCTTCCTCACAAAGATTCCAGGCAAACCCAGAGCCGTTTCTCAGGATAAAGACTAACTGGATTTTCTGTCTCCAAAGAACTCCTTTACATTCGAATAAAATGAAACTTTCCTCTTTCTCTCAAAGAAAGCCTTCCATTTATCACATCAAATGCAGAAGGAGAACATTTTTAAATTTGAAAATCTTAAACCTGCTCTTTCACAGATAAAAATTCATTATTTCCCTATGACTTAGTGGCCGGAGCGAGGTAAAACAAGACGTGATTGGAACTGAAAGGCATCCAGTTTTATTTCTCCCCGCTCCTCTGATTTACTGTGAATCCTGGCTCTGTGCAGATGATGGCGAGCATAAGGGTTCACATCAATTGGAGCTCCAGGAAGAGCTGTCTCTGTGAGGGAAAACATCACCTTCTTAGAACATGTGAGCATCTCCCACAAAACAGACAAGGCAGAGGAGATCAATGCTACAGAAATAGTTGTCACATAATGATCAGCGAACGATCGCACATAATAATCTCCCTCAATAGACTCCACAAAGGAGAGCTTGGTTATTGCACATGTAGCAGTGTTCATCATGGCTGGGCTGCACTTGCAGCCTAATTTGTATTTTTACAGTTTGTGACACTGGAAAGCTTGAGGTAATTTTCAGTACCTTATTAGGCGTTTGAAATTCAGTTTGTAGCGTTCACTTCAAATATCCGCCTTTTCGTTTAGCACCTATTTAGCTGAGTGAGCTTGGGAGGTGACAACATCTGGGAAGCCAGTCTCCAGAAAGTGTCAAGAGTAGGCAGGCATCCATTTCCACAGGAGAACAAACAAGAATAATCCTCTGTGGTCACATAGCGACGGCCTCCATCTTCGACAGGAAGCTCCAGAACGGGTCTGCTTTGTAACCTCTAACTTGGTTTTGCACCTGATCCCCCCGGGACGACTGTGTGGCCACCGCCCCTGCAGGTGTCTGATCTAGCTATGCCACGCGGGGCTTGGAATGCGTACCCAGCGTATGTGAGTCCCCTTGAGGTACTGATGGGATTTTTCCCAGGTCCTGGTTTCCTCTGGGGACCCACAAACAAATCAGGCTCAATGCATGGATCAAAAGGAAAAAAAAACCGGGACTACTGGAAAAGTTTTCGTGTTTCCAGCGGAGGCTGAATTAAGTGGTAGGAGTACAATTCATTACAGGTTGCAAAAATTGGACCTCACCCTTATGACCTACAAACATCTGGGGAGTGGAAGGAATGGACGAGGTTAGATGTTTTAAAAATCCTGGGGAATCTGGAGCCCGTGCCACCCTGAATCCTCCAGCACACACACACCCACACCCACTAGCGCACCCCGCACCCACTAGCACACACACGTCACATTTGCCAGTGCACACACAACCACACCCACTAGTGTACACGCACCCACGCCCACTAGTGTACATGCCCCTCACGTCCACTAGTGCACACGCCCCTCACATCCACTAGTGCACATGCACCCCACACCCACTAGTGCACACACATTGCACATCCACTAGTGCACATGCACCCACACCCACTAGTGCACACGCACCCACATCCACTAGTGCACACACATTCCACACCCACTAGTGCGCACACTCCACATCCACTAGTGCACACACACCCACATCCACTAGTGCACATGCACCCACACCCACTAGTGCACACACACTCCACATCCACTAGTGCACACGCACCCACATCCACTAGTGCACACGCACCCACATCCACTAGTGCACACACACTCCACATCCACTAGTGCACACACACTCCACATCCACTAGTGCACACACACTCCACATCCACTAGTGCACATGCACCCACACCCACTAGTGCACACACATTGCA
>CM052669.1:2297864-2363119 GCA_028533165.1 Leontopithecus rosalia
CTGTGGGCTCTCTGGTGCTCTGACTTGGCCTTCTATTCTTTGCTCCTCCCTGGAGAAGAAAAGATTGTTTTCATTTCTTTGGGTGCTGTTCACTAATCTGTATCTGCCAAGTGAATTGAGTCCCACTGAACTAGTAAGTAGACTTCCCTATCTTGAATAATATTTGCATTTTGATGTCTGCCAACTATATACATTATTGTAGTCCCCCCTAGTGATGCTATGCCACGCGGGGCTAAAAAGGCATTTCAGAATAAATGAAAATGTGGGTGGCTTGCTTCTCAAGTTACACAAATAGGTACAAATTGGACCAGAAATGAAAGCCACGTTCAAAAAGTGTTGCAATGTCGCACACGGTATTTACTTTCTACTTTAACCAAAGAGATTTAGACATACATTCTTAGCGTTGTTCTATCCAGTCTGAAAATCAAGAGCTAATGCTAGAAACATTAACAAAATCTTGGGGGGTTTTGTTATGTTTTGGTTTTGGCTTTTTTTTAGCATGTGAATATAACTACATTAAAATACAAATATTTTACTGAGACTGTTATACCCTTCATATAGCTTGAGCTGTGATGTTTAATTTCACACAAGCAAACAAGCAGTCCACCATCTTTAATATCACTTGTTCCTTGGAAATTCTGTTCAGGGGTTTTTTGCTAAGTCAATTAGCACATATTTCATAGAGGAGAAAGCATTGGATAGTGATGTGGTTGGGCTGGTGGCTTGGCTGTGTTAGCAGCCAGAGTGGGTAACTGTGATCTAACCAATCAGCTAAGCCGAATTTAACTAAAAACAGAACTTGGAACAACCACGTGCCTCCCTTCTCCCCCAATTAACAGGACCTATTTACTCTGTTTAGTTGAAACTATCTGATGTGAACAAATTCTATTTATTTTAATGGAAACAAAATAGATTTTTAGAAAAAGAATATTTTCTCTAAAAGATTATGCTTAACAATCCCCATGAATTTTTTCTCTGCCCTTTTGGATGGTTTACCATCTTTTTCCCTTCTTGGGCTAACAGTGAAACTTCCTTGTCATCATATGGTTGCTATTATACCTAATCACATTGTCTAATTCAAATTGCCTGAAAGTGGTCTCAAAATGTGAGATATATTTTGCAGGAGAGATCAGGCTGAGTTTATAAGCATTTTAGGGTAAACACTGAAACTACTTCATCCCAAAAACAGAGTTGGCAACACTGGCGTAAAGAAAAGCCATGACAACAGTGTATGCATCGAATTGAGAATAATTGGCAAATCTCCACTTCATTTTACAGTGTGACATGAGCATCTAATCTCTTCCACTGTTGGAATGATCAATACCATTTGCAGCAGCTGGATCGATCCTGGCACAATCCTCATCAATTGTTTCAGTAACTGAAATGACCAAATCAATTGAATGGGTCAATGTAGTCATTGCTTCTACATAGTTTTCCTTTCTTCTTTAATATTTATGTCTAACCTGTACATATGTCAGACTCACTGCATATATTTTAGAATTTCTGGAAATATATACCATGTCTTGTACTAGGAACTGGAGTTAAGCCTAAACACATCACCCACCACCTTCCACTGTCTCTATCTCCTACAGCAACACTTAATGCAGCAAGCACAAATGTTCCCTTGTGTGAAGCTCTTGGTTTAAGGCCAAAACCATTCCACCTGGAAGAGTCTTTTCCAACCTTGATTATTTTCTCACCATCCAAAGGGTATTTTGGGGACAATGGAAACTTAAAAGTGAGAGAAAATGTAAGAAAAACAAGGAGAGAATAATGGCACAGAAGGAGGCACTAGAAATTTATCCCATAACATAGACAACCATTGCAATGGCAGAATTCATCTGATGTAATTATTTGGGAACTCTAGAGGCTATTGAAGGCTTACAACCAAGAGGAAAAAGCTTGGATGGTAAGCTGTAGTTTATACTGGTCAATTTTTGCTCTTAGCATGTCTCTGAATCAGCCTGCATGCACCTTGCAAGAGACATGGTGGGAAGTAAGGAACTGATTCCAGACATCAGGGATTCATGCTCTGATTGCTGCTTTTGATGGCAGACGTGCAGAGAAAGAATCAGTGACAATTGCCACTGCAACTTCCTCCATTTTTTAAGCCCTTTTCCCTCTGGCTGAAGTAGCTTTCTGGGGATTTAAAGGGTTGGTACCCCTTTTCCCTCCTTCTATGTTTTTCCTTTCTCTCCTTTTGTGAGCCAGACATTAAAGACTAGAACATTCAAAACAAATGTATCCATAGGGAAACCTAGAAATTAACCATACATGCCCAGGGAAAGGCTCAGAAAAGAACTGAAAAGACTGAAGTTTAGAACTCAAGCTTATTCTTGGCAGAGAGACAGCCTAAAACAATTAAAATAGCAATAAAACAATAACAACAACAACAACAAAGAAACAGCAAACCTTGGTGAAGGAGGAAATCAGATGATTAGAATCAAGCGTATACTTTGCAACAAAAAAATACGAAAGAAAAATATTGAGGAAATGATGTATGAACAAAAGGGAAATATCAATAAAGAGCCAGAAACCCTACAAATAAAAGAAGAACTTCTGGATGTGAAAACTACAGTAACTGAAGCTAAAAATTCACTAGAGAGATTCAAAGGCAGATTTGAGCAAGCAGAAGAAAGCATCAGTGAACTCAAAGATAGGACAGCTTAAAGTATTGAGTCTGAGGAACAGAAAGAAAAAGATTGGAGAAAAGTAAACAGAGCGTAAGGAACCCTTGGGAGGCCAACAGCAGCGTGTGCCTTGCTGGAGTCCCAGGAAGAGAACAATGAAAGGGAGAGAGGATATTCAATACAATAATGGCTAACACTTTCCAGATTTGATTACCAGCATAAATACAAACACAACAAATGTAAGTATTCACCATAAAAATCAACTAAATAGAAAATAAGACAGTAATGTAAAAATGAGAGAGAGGGACAAAAAAGCTATACGGTATGCAGGAAACTATAAAATGACAGAAATTAGTCCTTTCTTGTCACCATTACTTTAAATGTAAATGGATTGAATTCTCCAATTAAAAGACTGAGATTGGCAGAATTTATGAAAATGCATGATCTAACTATGCTATCTACAAGAGACTCACTTCAGATTCAAAGCAACAAATAAAAGTAAAAGGATTTTTTTAAATATTTTCTGAAAATAGTAACCAAAAGAGAACAGAGGTGGCTATACTGATATTAGACAAAATTGACTTTTAAAATAAAAATTTACATAAACAAAGGACATTGTATATTAATGAGAGTATAATACAACAAGAAGATATAAAATTTATAAGCATTCACATACCTAATGACAGACTATCAAAATATACAAAGCAAAAACTGGCAGAATTGAAGACCATTCTAAACTCATAGTTGGAGACTTCAGTATCTCTCTGTCAACAATATATGGAAGACCCATAAATAAGATAAGTAAGAAACTAGAGAACTTATATGACACAATAAATCAATTAGATCTAATAATTATATACGGAACATGCTACTCCAAAACAGCATACACATTCTTCCCAAGTGTGCACGAAACATTTTCAGGATAGATTATGTGTGAGGCTACAATTCGGTTTCAACTGATTTTTTAAAATAGCTATTATTCAAAGAATCTTCCCTGACCACAACAAGATACATTTAGAAATAAATAACAGAAGTAAAATTCTAAAAATCACAAATTTTACAATTAAACAATCAAACAACACGCTTGTATGCAGCAAATGGGTCAAAGAAAAAAATTAAAATTATTTAAAAACTAATGAAAACAAAAACACAATGTACCAAACCTTAAGAAAACAGTGTTACGGGGGAAATTTGTAACTATCAACACAGACTAAAACATGAAAAGGATGTCAAATTAATGATTTACCTTTACAACTCAAGAAACTAGAAAAACGGGAAAAAACTAAACCCAAAGCGAGTGGAACAAAGAAAATAATAAACATTAGAGGAGAGATAAATGATGTAAGCATAGAGAAACACTAAAAAAATTGATAAAACCAAAAGTTGATTTTTAAAATGAGTAACAAAATTGACATAGCTTTAGCTAGATGGAGTAAGAATGCAAGAAGACTCACATTAGTAGTCAGAAATAAAAGTAGGCATTACTACTGATTCTACAGAGCTAAAATAATGAAAGAGTACTTAAACAATTGTATACCAAGACATTAGATCACCTAGAGAATAAAAGACAAATTCTTTTGTCTTTTGGTAACACAAAACCTACCAAGATCAAATAACAAATAAGTAGAAAATCTGAAAAGACATAAAATGATTAAGAAAATTAAATCAGTACTCAAAAATATTCTGATGCAGATTTTTGTGAATATATAATTTATGTGAATATATAATTAACAGTAGCATACACTTCAAAATGGTTAAGATAGAAAATTGCATGTCATGTGTATTCCACCCTAGGAAAATAAAATTTTAAAAAATCATAATGAGGACGCTTCTTCACTCTGAAGGGAGAGAAAGTAGCTAGCTAAAAAATTAGATCTGGCCAAATTTATATAAGGTATTTCAAAAGTGATCATGCCTGCAGCATTTAAGCACTTGCTAATGCAAGACAGAGTAAAACCTCAGGGTGCATTTCTCCATAAGGAGACAGATAATGCAAGAGGAGAAAGGTTCCTAGAGCCACTCCCCACCTCTGCTCTTCTGCCCTGCAGGAGCTGAAGCTGTGAAGAGCGGGCTGGCAACTGGTCCAAACTGATCAGGCCAGCAGGTGTTTCTACGGTGATGAGAATGAGCTGGGGACTTAAGGATTGTGGGAATAGCATCTGGACAGCCAGAGCCAAGAGGAGAGTGGAAGAAAATGTGCCACACATTAGATTACCTGTAGCGGACAAATATTGATTTCTGTATCATATTCATCTTCACATTTTCTGAGAAGGGACTTAAACTAAGCCAAACTGAGCTGTTTCTGTGAACCTTTTAATTTGCTAATCTAATGAAGAGGGGAGTGATGGCTCTTAAGGTTAAACAGACAGTGATTTGCAAATCACAAAGGCCAGCTCTCCTGATTCCCTTTGAAAGCTTCCTGTTCAGCACCATTTCCTGGCAAACTTTACTGCTGAGTTTAGGCAGACAGTTATTCTTATTTCCTTTTTCTTATGATCTAGCACTAAAAACATAGCTTTTCTGACTAAGATTTGCTTGTTCCTTTTTAACATCACCCCTTTGGTTTACGTGATGGGCAGGACAGCAAACTCAAGGAACACATGGATTAAACTTTTCATTCGAACAACAAGCATCCAGGACAACAAGTCTGAAGTTGTGAGTGTCCTTGTAACAATTATGTTGAAGCTCAAGCCACCATTGAACAAGATATTTTGAGAGCCACTTAGACCAGCTATTCCTAGAAAAATAATTTTAAAATATCTCCAGGAAATGCCATTCTCCAGGGGAAGAAAAGCGTGCTAACAGAATTTAAATTATCTTGAAAACATCCAGGCAGCCATGAAAATTTCAAGAAGACCAAAGAAACATCTAAGTCATCTCAGAGTTCACCTCTCTTCCATCATGAGGAGTGCTCAAAGGACATTTTTATTTTCATTTCCACTGTATCCTAGAATTTTTTACAAGGATAACCTATCGCTCTACAATTTAAAAAATTTTTTAAATGTGTTTAAATAGCAGAAGAAATAGCACAGAATACCAAAAGGGTGGTAGACATTTTCTCATGAGCATTTTCTCTGGCGCCCCTCCTTTCCTCCCATGTGGGATTCTTTTCTCTCCTCCACCACCAGCCTCGGGCTTCTTTCTCCACGGAACCACTGGGAACTTAATTCAGCAAATGTTGGTTGAGGATCCACTGTGTAGAGACGAATAAGCCACAGTTCTGGCTCCAAGCTACCCAAGTCCGGGGAGCAGAGGCTCACTGCAGGATACTCAAGATCTACCTGTGCATTCTTTGGAGACTGCTGTCAGCAGTGGCAATTACACATTTGCTTATGAAGCACTTGGGTGGATGTCCATTTTTCTCCTACCCTTTGTCTGCATTTTGCACCACTGTGTCCTCATTACCTACTGCAGTGACTGACCCAAAATGAAAATGTGGAAATTATGAGTTGAAAGGGGAATGCTAAAGACAGAATGCTCATGTCCCGCCACCACCCCCAAAATTCATATGGTGAAATTCTAACTCCAAAGGTAATAATATCAGGAGGTGGAGACTGGAGGTGATTGGGACATGAGGTGGAGCCCTCATGAATGAGATTAGTAAAAGGGACCCCAGAGAGCTGCCTTGCTCCTTTAACCATGGGAGGATGGTGTAAGAAGTTTCCTTCAATGAACCAGAAAGCAGCCCTCACCAGACACCAAATCTGCCACTTCCTTGACCTTTGGCTTGCAGCCTCCAGAAATGTGAAAAATCAATATCTGTTGTTCTAAAGCCACCCAGTCTATGGCACTTTGTCCTAGCAGCCTGAATGAACAAACTAAGACAGCCCAGTAAATGAGTGAAAGAATGAATCAAACAGAAGACCAGGTCACAGGAACTAAAAGGAAGTCCTCCCAGGAGCACAGTGACATCAGGGAAGAAAAAATGATGGCAGGAGGGCAAAGTAAGACCTCGAGGCTACCCTAGGACACTCAGGTTCCAGGCTGTGAGGCTACCTGTGGAGTTGGGCAAACTGCCAGGCGGGGTCAATGCTGCAGGTGCCTGCCGGGGGCTGTGCAGACCCCTTCCTGCTCAGGGAGCCTCCTCAGGAACAGCCTTCTGGACTGCCATTGGGCGAGAGCTTCATAAATGTCCTCATAACAATTGCATCTGTGGGCCAGAAATTCCACTTCTAGAATGTTTCTTAAAGAAAAAGCCAAAGATTTAAAAAACAGAATTTATGGTTGCAGAGAAATAGAAACACTTTTACACTGTTGGTGGGAATGTAAATTAATTCAACCATTGAGGAAGTTGGTGTGGCAATTCCTGAAAGATCTAGAAGCAGAAATACCATTTGACCCAACAATCTTGTTACGGGGTAAATACCCAAAGGAATATAAATCATTCTATTACGGAGATACATGCACATGTCCATTCACTGCAGCACTATTCACAATAGCAAAGACATGGAATCAACCCAAATGCCCATCAATGATAGACTGAATTAAAAAAATGTAGTACATATACACCATGAAATACTGTGCAGCCATAAAAAGGAATGAGATCATGTCCTTTGTGGGGACACGGATGGAGTTGGAAGCCAGTATCCTACATCAGCAAACTCATGCAGGAACAGAAAACCAAACACCACATGTTCTCACTTATAAGTGGGAGCTGAACAATGAGAACACATGGACGCAGGGAGGAGAAAAAAACACACTGGGGTCTTCTAGGGGTGGGGTTGGGGGAGGGAGAGCAATAGAAAAATAGTTAATGCACACTGGGCTTAATACCTAGGCGATGGGTTGATGGGTGCAGCAAACCACCATGGCACACATTTACCTGTGTAACAAACCTGCACATCCTGCACATGTACCCCGGAACTTAAAATCGAAAAAGAATTTTTTAAAAAGAACAACAAAAGTGATGACAAAACGTGTCATTCCTCACTCTCTAGTGTTGCTTAGAAAGTTTGTGGTGAGGTATTCAAATTATTTGCCACTCAAAACAACTCTATTTGGGCAGCACTCAAAACTAAAGATGGCGTCAATTCATCTCCCTGCATTGCTGGGATCCTTCTCTCATACCTGAAGATCTGGGACTACTTCCTATTCATTTCTTCCACTCCAATCCCTGGCTGAAGCTCATGTTGCCTTCTTCTATTTGGTCCTTTCTCTCCTCCCACCCCACCTCTTTCCTATTGTAAAGTGCTAACTATAACATAGGTAATTACGGGTACATTTTTGAAAGGTGAATTTCATGGTATGTGCATTTCAGTCTTTTTTGAGAGTTAGTCTTCTTCCTTCAAAAGACACCATTAAAAAATAAATTGGCAACTTACAGACTAGGAGAAAATATTTCCAATACATACATAGCATAAAAGACTTGAGTCCAGAATATATAATAAACTCTTAAATGTCAATGAAAGGAGCTAATCCAAGTTTTTGATAAGCAACAGTCTACAGCGGATAGATACTTCACAAGAGATGATATAGATGATATTTCACTGGTAAATAAGCGTAAACACAGATGTTTGACATCACTAATCATTAGGAAATGCAAATTAAAAGTACAGTGAGATAGGAAAAACACAGCTCTGGAGTGGCTAAAATTAAAATGTTAGGGACTTTGAACTTGGCAAGGAACTGAAGCAGCTAGAAGTGTCATACCTGCTGGCGATAGTGGAAAATGGTGCTCTGAAAACCAGTTTGGCAGTTTCTTAAGTAGTTAAACATCCATGTACCAAATTAATCAGAAGTTCCACCATAAGGTGTTTACCCAAGAGAAGCTAAAACACATGCCCACGAAGAGGCTTAGAGAAGAAAGTTCATAAAAGCCTTATTGCTAGTAAGGGAAAACTGGAAACACACAAATACCCATTGAGAAAACATTAAATTGTTTTACATATGTGTGCATGTGTGTGTGTATGTGTATATATATATATATGTTTGTGTATATATACACATATATACATATATACACACGTTTGTTGATTTGTATAATACATATAACATAGAGTGTGTGTGTGTGTGTATTTGTTGTTGTTTAGTTTAGTTTTGTTTTTTTTGAGACAGATTCTTATTCTGTTGCCTGGGCTGAAGTGCTATGGTGCCATCTTAGCTCACTGCAACCTCCACCTCCTGAGTTCAAGTGATCCTCCCCCCTCAGCCTCCCAAGTAGCTGGGAGTTCAGGTACATGCCACCATGTTCAGCTAAATTTTGTATTTTTAGTAGAGATGGGTTTCACCATGTCGGCCAGGCTTGTCTCAAACTCCTGACCTCAAATGATTCACCCGCCTCCGCCTCCCAAAGTGCTGGGATTACAGGCATGAGCCACTGTGCCCAGACTAATTTTTATTCAACAATTTAACCACTGATAGCCCAATGTGGACCAAAACCTTACCAATAACGTAGTGAATTAACACATATTTTCTATGTTATGTTTTGTGTACGGTATTTTTAAAATGAAGAAAACTAGACAGAAGAAATGGTATTGGAATCATGAGGAAGAGAAAATAGATTTACTATTCATGAAGTGGAAGTGGATCATCCTAAAGGTCTTTATCCTCCTTGTTTACATATTGAGTGAGCTGAGGTGGAGGAAGAGGAGCGCTTGCTCTTGCTGGCTCAGGGGTAGCAGAGGTGAAATGAAGTTCAAACCCATGTTGTTCAAAGGTCAACTTGACTTCTCTAACTACAATGCAATTAATTTAGGAATACATCACAAAATACCTAAAAACAAAGCAAAACAATTCGTAAATTTAAAACACATACAATATTTTATTACTCAAAGAAGAAATCATAATGTAAATGAGAAATACTTTGGAGTAAGTTGCAATGAAAAATATTAAAAATTATGGTATGCTGCTGAAACCCTACTTAGGAAGAAATTAGCGTCACATGTTCATGTGGAAAAGAAGAAAGGCAGAAACTGATGAGTTAAACACTCAACTTCAGAATGTACCCAAAGAACAAGACAGACCCAAAGAAAATAGGTAATAGAAAATAATCAAGGAAATGCAGAAATCAATAAAATCGTAATACAAAGATACAATAGAAACTTACAAATGGATAGAAAATTGTCTGAAAGTGTGTATTTCAAAGTGTTAACAGCAGTTACCTCTCTCAGGAGAGGAGAGTGAAATTGAAGTCAGGATACAGTGATGAGATATAAGAAGAATTTTTTCTCCTTTATTTTGAGATGGAGAGATGTATACATGCAAATATCAAATATCCATTTACATAATAAATCATATTTAATGTAAAATAAGTATAAAAGAATATTTATGCTTATTTTAAAAGACAGTTCTTCATTAACATTACATTGTAGCTGCCAAGAAAAATCAGATAAAGGGAATACAATAATTATAGATTGTAATATATTCTCCCACAGATAAAGAGAACTAAAATAACAATAGATAAATTGTGACATTCTTTGGATGGCATGAGACTTATACTCTAATGGAGGACAGGGAACACCTTCCTTGGGAGACAATATTAGTATGTTTCTAAGATAGAGGAAGTAAGCCCTCAAAAAAAAAAAAGAGGCAAAAAAAAAAAAAGCTGCAGGCACCTGAATGAAAGCATGTGCAAAGGTTCTGGCATAGGAAACATCTCAGCCCATCTGAGCAACACAGAGAAAACTGATGTGACAGCAGCATAGCGAGCATGTGGCACAGCCTGGTGAGATGACATGCAAGACACAGGCAGGGTCCACGTTACATTGGGCCTCCTGGGCTGTGAGGTGCTGTGCACATTTTATTCTTATTTAGCACAGAGAATAGAATGGAGAGGACTTCCTCTGAGCTTCTTAACTCTCCTATGTGACAAGTCCTATCCACTTCATATGCTGTTATCTGTTTAGATCTGTGGTCATTGGCTAGCTGTAAATCTTGACTCCCTTCTAAATTATTTATTATTATTATTATTATGAGATGGAGTTTTGCCCTGTCACCCAGGCTAGACTGCAGTGGCACAATCTCAGCTCACTGCAACCTCTGCCTCTTGGGTTTAAGCTATTTTCCTGCCTCAGCCTCCTGAGTAGCTGGGATTACAGGCACGCACCACCATACCCAGCTAACTTTTTCTTTTTTTTTGTATTTTTAGTAGAGACAGCATTTCACTACATTGGCCAGGCTCGCCTCAAACTCCTTACCTCAGGTGATTCACCAGCCTCTGCCTCCCAGAGTGCTAGGATTACAGGTGTGAGCCACCGCACCTGGCCCTTCTAAATTGTTAACTCCCTTTCTCCTAAGCATAGGGTGTGTCTCATTCTTCTTTGATATCCATTCCATGATGTAGAAAGCATACCTGGCATTGGCTTTGTTGGATCCAATGAGCAGGCTGCTGCCCCTTCTCCCAGCTATCAGCGCCTGGATGGCTGTGAGACAAGGCTCTCGATGTGTCCATAAAACCCCGCTCAGCGCCCGCTCACCCACTGCTTTATGGCTTTTGACATGGCTTGCCTGTTACATTTAACAACCCCTTACTTGCTGCCACATTTTATCCTTGTTGGCCCACGTAAAGGAGCCCACAGGCTATGCAAGATTATTCCCAATTTAGAGAGCTCTGCAACCAACAGGAAAACAGAGCAAGAAAGTTCCAGTTCTCCATTCCTAAACGTCAGGGTGAACCCTTCGGGTTAAGCTAACCATGTGCTTTAAATTGAATATGTAAAACGCAGCTCAGGCTGGTCAGCCCTGTAAGAGCAATCAGTTCAGACAGAGGGAGTTCATCTAGCACGTTCCATCCTTCACCCACGATGGCTCTCGAGATCAATGCCTTCTCTCAGACGTAGGGGAACCCTATGTCGCCCGACAAGCTGAATGCAAACACACACCCCTTGCTTTCTATCACAAGCAGCATATCTAGGTGAGAAAATTATATGTGATTGCTCCCTTCTTTGTTTCCTCTCTCTAGCTTGCCATACAGCTTACCACCAAGGACGCAATTATTTTTGAGTAAGAAAAGCTAACTCCATAGTGACCTAATCCGGATAAGCCAAATTAACTCAGGTCAGAAAAATTGCCCAAATCCTATCATCTTTCTCAGATTTCAAATCCCAGATCACCTTGTTTACCTCTGCTTGCAGATTAGTCACAGCTGAGTAGCAGCAAGCCAATCTGAAAATCAGACTCAGCAGAACCAGTCATCTTGAACGTGGCCATCGGCTTGACTGTAAATAAAGAGACTCTCCAAGAATGAAAAACCTGCCCCCAAAATGGCAGGTTCTGCCTCTGGGGGAGAAGATGACATTTCTTATTTTTGCCCTCTTCAATTAGAATTGCCCATTAAGCAAGGCAGAAAATCAGCTGCAGAGGATGTCAACAGCACCAAGCAGAAGGGCTGAGATGGGTCACGCCAGGGAACCGCACCAACCAGAGAAGAGAACTAGAGAAACCAAGAGTGTCGCAGCTTTGGGATGGAACTTCTCAGTTTCACGGGGGCAAGATTTCTCTGAGCACTGACCTCACTGTGTGGCCGGGTGCCTCTCATCCTGGAAAAGCTAAATTTCACCGATTCATCATTCGAGGGAGGGAACAGTTTGCACCTTTAGATGTGGCAGTCTGACTTAAAAAGGTGAAGTCTGCAAAAATGCAAAAACTGGTTAAAATAACAAAAAATTGAGCCCGTGCTGGTGCTTCACATTTGAAGCAAGGCATCCGCGAGGAGGGTCTTATATTTTTAGGGCAAAAAAGGTCCCAGTTTGCCAGGACAGGAAAGGTTCCTGGGAGGCAAAGGCTTCCTGCTTTGACGCCAGGGTCCTCCTAGTTACCGTAATGAAACAAGCTGTGGAAGGGGCTTCATTTTAGGCTGGAAAAGGCTTAGGCTCACAGGTTGGGCTCTGTAGGTCATTTCTGCCGAGCAAGTGAAGTTCTGATTCGATCTTTTTTGGGAGATGGAGTTTCACTCTTGTTGCCCAGGCTGGAGTGAAATGGTGAGATCTCAGCTCACTGCAAACTCTGCCCTCCAGGTTCAAGTGATTCTCCTGCCTCAGCCTCCCAAGCAGCTGGGATTACAGGTGCACGTCACCACACCCAGCTAATTTTGCACTTTTTTTTTAGCAGGGACGGAGTTTCTCCATGTTGTTCAATGATCTCTAATCGAAGCAGGTGAATGGGGGCCGTGGGGAAAATACCTCCTAGTTTCCAGAATGGTTGTCCTGGGAGAAGATGGCACGAGAAAGAGCAAGTCCCAAAGAGGACTTTGTCTCAGTGTGAAGGAACGTGTCTTGGTCCTGACAGGCTGGTTTTTCTGGGAAAGCTGGGGAGGCGAGAAGGGGGGCACGTTGCTGAAGTCATGAGTTTAATGCGGGCAGCGAGATGGGAACCCTGCCTTGCCATTCCAGACCCTTGATAGAGCCAAGTTCCTGCTGGTTTTACCCTCACTTTCTTCCCCAGAGTGTCTTAGAATCCTTCCCCACCCTCTTGTTTCAATCACTGGTCAGTCATGGTGGACTCCGTGGGGACCTTTTATCAGACATAATTAAATTCATGTAAATGAAGAATCTGACCCACAATCCTGCAAGTTGATGAGTCCACTGGGAACTGTTTGCTTCATGGTGTCTGGTCTTCTGGTTCCTTAGCACTTTGGAGAAGTGTAATCATCCCTGTCGAGGTAAGACACAGCTCCATGTGCAGAGACTCCCTGGAATTTAATGAATCCCTTCCCATTGTGATCTGGGCAATCCTAAGAGAACTGAGGCTCTAGGAAACAAACATGTCACAACCTTTCTTTCCTCAAACTCTCCCCAGTGCTTCCCTAAAAAAAATTTAAAAACAGCAAATCTTCCATGAAACCCTGGTACACATCAGATTGGATTTTATGTGGCTTACATTTTCTAGCCATTTTGTGTTTTGTTTGTTTCATTTTGTTTTGAGACAGAGTTTTGCTCTGTCGCCCAGGCTGGAGTGCAGTGGCACCATCTCGGCTCACTGCAACCTCTGCCCCCCAGGTTCAAGCGATTCTCCTGCCTCAGCCTCCCAAGAAGCTGGGATTACAGGTGTTTGCCACCATGCTCAGCTGATTTTTGCATTTTTAGTAGAGACAGGGTTTCACCAAGTTGGCCAGGCTGGTCTTGAACTTCTGACCTCAGGTGATCTGCCTGCCTCAGCCTCCTAAAGTGCTGGGATTACAGAGTAAGCCACTGCACCTGGCCTGTTTTCTAGCCATTTTGTGTATGGACGTTTCTAGCTCACATTTTCAGAAGTCACTATCAATGGCAAGCCTGTCTTCCATGTCTTCTGTGGGTGTTCATAAAAGCCCTAATTAAGGTGAAACGTGGTGAATGAGGTGTCCTTGGGGCTGGACCTCCAGGGGCTGCTGCCTTTGTGTCAACCCATTTTGATAAAAGTATAACATTGTTCATTTTTTAAAAATATTGTGGCAACATGAGAGGTAATTAAAATATGAGGGATTTGGGGGGGTTTGTTGGTCTGCTTTACTCTTCTCTAGAGGAGACGTTAATACACGTGTCTTAAATGAGTAAGGGCATGGAGGGCGAGCTCGGAAAGCCCTTTATTGCATCTTCAGATGATTCTCACAGGCGCAGTGAGTCACTGAGTCCCAGGTGCACTCATCAGAGACACATTGAAACATTGTTCCTTTCCATCATCAAACAAATTGGAATCCAAGCTTCAATTTTAGGAAAATGCGCTAATGATGGAATGAATATTTTCATGCTATCATAAATTACCACATTCCCACGCCTTCTGTTCCCTCATGTGCCCTAAGCATTTCCGAAAATGTTATTGGTTACAGAAATGTTACAAATCCATCAGCCTTATTTGTTCGTAAAGACCTAATGAGATAATTACTATGGGTAGCCTGAATCTCAGGATGACAGGACTTTAAGACACCTTGCTGTCTGGGCTGTTGTGCTGAGTCTGGCCTGGAAGCAGGAGGTGAGAAGGGGCTCTCAGTGTGGACGGGGCCTGGGTGCCTTTCTTTGACATGAAGCTTGTAAATACGGCCATGCAGAGCCAAAGCCTCACTCCCTCTTTAAACAGCCTTTCACTCTCTCCTGCATCCTTCCTCCTTCCTGCTCGGGACTATAAAAGAATAGCCTGCAAGCCCCTTCCCGCTGCCAGCCCTGGGTCCTCCCGGCCCCCCGGCTCCTCTTCCCTGACCTGCCGCCCCCAAGATCACAGAAGCTCATTATTCCCCTGGGAGCTCGCTCACCTCTGGTGGCAACCATTTCCCACACAGACACAGCATTTATATAAAAGGCTTTCCTCCGCTTTCATCCAATCTAGGTTGCAGGCCTATTTTGTAACATTAATTCTCTCCCTCACCAACGGCCACATCAATTCAGTACTTTGTAAAGTATTTCAGGGAGCCGATTTATCAGGCCTGACAGTGCTGCATGCTGAAATAAACAGCACGGCCTCGGCCGGCGCACTCCATGGTTCCTATTTATCATTATTTAATTCAAGGGCCTAAAATTCTCTGACATTATTAATAGTAAGATGAATCACTGGAAAACCACAGAATCTGTGACCAACGAGGCTGAAATAACCCATTTTGGTGGAAACGTCTGTGCGGAATTGCCTTCTCCCACGCTGTCCTCTGTCATCGGCAGCCCCCCGTGTGTGGGTGGTGGGGTCGGGGAGCATGGAGGCCCCCAGGAGTGGGGCTCTTCGGTGGCAATTCTTGCCCAAGCGGCCCTCACCAAGACTCAGAGGGAGGGAGGGAGGGGATGGGGCATGGGGACGGTCTGGGTTCTCTGCCACGGGACTCTCCTGCATCTGTCACTCAGCACTAATTGAAGCTGCTTTGCGCTTGATTAACCACTTGTCTGGACTTGAACTTGGGTAGGAGCTGGACCCGGAAGTCTACTGGTTAATTACAAGAGCTCTATCCCTCGCCGACCTGGGGACACCTCACCCGACTTGCAGGGCGTGTTCCAATGCTCAACTTCGGTTTTCAGCGCTCACTTTTTTGCATGTTATTATTATTTTTGAATTGAAAGAAAAAGACGTTTTCACTTCTAACTAGGTTTTCTTTTTTAAAAGAAACCGCTAGGGGGAAAAAGGGAGCCTAAGAAGGAATTTGCTCATCTTCTACCCAGAGATCCAGAGGAAGCAGTGGATATTACAAGTGGATTATCTCCGGGACAAGGTTAATGTCTTTAGCGAAGCTACCGAGTGAATATAACAATAGAATGATTCCTCCAATAATGGTATGTTTCTTTTTTAAGCCAAGCAGGATAATCTTTATAAAAGAAAAAACCTTTGAAGTGACTTTTAAATGTTATAATTTTATAGTTGACCCAAGGACTATCAAGTAGGATGAAAATTAAATCTTCCCAATCTTAAATATTTGATGAGAAATAAAGTGCTTGACTTTTCCAAGCAAACGCTCCCAGAAATACCAGAAGGGTTATTTCTTATAATTAACTTCAACTTACTGTACCAATGTAAGCCCATGTTCTCAAGTTCTATTTTCTGGAGAAAAGAAGAGTATCAGGTCAGTCACTTTACATAATGAAGTCCATTCGTTTTTCTTTTTCCTTCAGCAAACCCATTGTGTGCCAGGCACTGTGCCATAAGCAAAGAGAATAGGATGAAACACTCACTATCATGGTAACAGTTATAGGTGACAGCAAACATCAGACGAAGCCCTGTGCATTCTGCAGTACGATGTTTACTGTTAGCCTACAGGGTACATAATGTGATAATATAGTCACGGAGAATAAGTGTTATCTCTTCCAGACTGAAGAACATTTTGACTGCTGCCTCCAAGATCTCATTTCTTCAAGTTTTTTAGTTTATTCTTTTAACTGACAACTAATAATTGTATGTATCAGTAGGACACAATGCGATGTTTTGATGTGTAGATACATATAAATTGTAGAAAGATTAAACTGAGATAATTAACATATCTGTGACTTCACCAACTTATCATTTGGTGTGTGTGTGGCAAAAATGTCAAAAATGTGTTCTTCTAGCAATTTTGAAATATACAATAACTGACTGATTCTCATTCAAGTCTCCCTTAAACGTCATTTTCTAGCAGGCGCCATTTCTGAATCACCAATCTCAAGAGCCACAGTCACTTTCTAGCACACAGACTTCTGCCACCCACTGCTTATTCACTTGCATAATTACTTTTTGTCTGTCCTGCACACTGAAAATTAAATGTGTTGAGCATAAGGATTGAGACCAGCTTGTTGGCCGCTGCACCTGCTGGGCTCAGAGTGATGCTGGGGGCCTGGGAAGCCCTCGGTGACGGATGTTTGTCACTTGAGGGAACAGGGCCTTCTTACGTGGGATGAGATAGAAGGACAAATGACAACTCCACGCTTACAATCCTCAAGGCACTCCTCTATAATTTCATTATTTTTATATTCCTTGGCACTGTAGATTATTCACACACAAGGAATACTCACTGTGATGTGCCTTCAATCTTCAAGAGCCTAAACTATCACAGGACAAGTGGCAGACCCTTCCTTTTGCAGACATCCTGTCATTCACTTACTGCTCCACTTCAAAACATGGCTAAACATCCAAGTTTAACAAAACTCAGCTCCGCACAGACATTTTCAGGGGCTGGCCTGTGTCCTTGGTGGGATTCAGAATGTCGATTGGATGCAGTAACTGTAGAACAGGAGGCACAGACTGAGTTACGCAAAAGGTTCTTACACACTGTAGAAAAACGCACTACATCCAAATGCAATAATTTTTTCCAGTCCTAAGCATTGGACCTTGCTCAGAGAACAACTTCAGCCTCTAAAGCATAGTTTCAGCATCATCTACAAGACAAATTTCACCTCGAACACAGAGGAGAGCTGCCAAGTACGGGGCCTGGAGCCCAGCCTGCCCATATGAATCCAGGTGATGTTGGGTGTGACAAAGCTTGCTGAGGTCAGCCTATACCCAAGACAAATTAGTGGGACACTCACAGCCCATCACATCAGCAGGAATAAGAGCACAGCAAGTGGAAAATTGACCTGAAACCCTCATCTCATTTCAATCTTTGAGTAAAAGGCCTGGGATAGATAGATGAGTTGATTTAGAATAATTAACAATTTCACTGGATTGCTGGTAGCCCAGCCTCCAGAGCAGACATTCATTTAATAGGTTTTCCTCCTTAAAGGCATTTGAAAAATGTAAAAACTAAGGAAGAGAAGTAAATAAACATGCCTTTAAAGTACTCCTTCCGATCGAGACCATCCTGGCCAACATGGTGAAACCCCATCTCTACTAAAATACAAAAAACTAGCCAGCTGTGGTAGCAGGTGCCTTGTAGTCTCAGCTACCTGGGAGTCTGAGGCAGGGGAATCGCTTGAACCAGGGAGGTGGAGATTGCAGTGAGCCAAGATCGCACCACTGCACTCCAGACTGGCAACAGAGTGAGACTCCGTCTCAAAAAATCAATTAATTAATTAATTTAAAAATATTAGAGTACTCCTTCCAAGTTTTCCTTAACCCAAAGCATAGATTCTGGGGGAAGTTTTGCATGGTCATACTTAAAGCAGGCTTTGTGTAGTACTTTGTCTCTTTTTTTACACAATATGACGGCACAGGCACCTCCGTGTTATTTTAACAAGGAATAACCTAGCACTAACAGGCAGTTACTGTGAAGATGGGGTATAAATGAATGTCATGCCTTCATTACATGTCATCAAGCTACTATGCATAATTTGTTATAATATCACCTAATATTTGGGTTGGGTTAAAAAGTTACTTTCTTTTTCTTTGATTCTTCCCTGTGTATCAATGTTTATTAATATTTCGTGGGTGAGTTACTGAGAATGACATGGATAGAGATGAGTCTGTGTGGGTCCCTCTATCTCTATCTAGCTCTGAATACACATGACAGCACTCAACACAAAGCTGTAAAAAGTCGAAGGTTGAAGAAAGAGACATAAACTTCAGATGTGGAGTATACATAAGAAAATCCCACCAAATCCCAGCCTTCATCAGATAACTCCTGACAGGGTCTAGACAGCTGGAATTTCCCAACAGTCCCGCTATCCCAGCAGACTCATACCCATTCCTTGCCAAGCTACTCCCACCTTTGTCCTATCAGACTGTCCATTAGCACGGTGGCACTACTGATCACCCGGTCCCCTAGATCCCAGGCCCAGCCAGCACTCCTCACGGGAGCCAGACACGGCCCGGCTGGCTTCTGCTCTTTTCAATGCCACAGCATCATGGCACTTCGCTGAAGACAGGGCTGATCCTTCAGCAAAGCTGTGATCAAAACTAGAAGTGCCTACCTGGCAGATGGGTCATCAAGGTTATGGGATTTGTCCCAACCTAGAGGCAAAGCTATAGAAAGAATGTGGTCAGCCAGTCATCACGGTGGTGTGTGTGTGTTTTACCCTCACCAAAGGCAGGCAGCCCAAATCCATGCCAGCCTCTCTTTCTCCATCGCTGCAATTCTCCAGCGAAGCCAGGCCAGGCCTCCACAGATCCCTGGATGCTGTGATCATTCCTGCTCGCTTGTACACGCATGCAAGTACGAACACACACACACTTCACACATCTCTGCACACTGTGGTGTGTGCTTACTCCTTACACCACAAACATGCATATGCACTTCACATATCTCTGTACACTGTGCTCATTCCTGCACACACCACACACACACGCAGCACACACACCAGACACACACATACGGACACACACAGACACACATGCAGCACACACACCAGACACACAGACACACACACCACACACACCACACACACCACACACAGACACACACACCACACACACAAACACACACACATACCACACACACACCACACACTCAGACACACACACCACACACACATACACACACCACACACACCAGACACACACACACACCAGACACACCAGACACACAGACACACACACCACACACACACCAGACACACCAGACACACAGACACGCACACCACAGACACACACACCAGACACACACACCACACACATATCACACACACAGACACACACACCACACACACAGACACACACACACCACACACACCAGACACACACACCACACACACCAGACACACACACACAGACACACCACACACACAGACACACACACATACCACACACACCACACACACACATACCACACCACACTCAGACACACACACCACACACACATACACACACCACACACACACACACCACACACAGACACACACACCACGCACACACCACACACACATCAGACACACACAGATACACACACACCACACAGACACGCACACACCACACACACCAGACACACACACACCACACACACACTACACACACATCACACACACCAGACACACCAGACACACAGACACACACACCACAGACACACACACACCACACACCAGACACACACACACATCACACACAGACACACACACCACACACAGACACACACACACCAGACACACCACACACACACACCACACACATCACACACACAGACACACACACCACACAGACACACACACACAACACACAGACACACACCACACACAGACACCACACACACACCAGACACACAGACACACACCACACACACACCAGACACAGACACACACACCACACAGACACACACACCACACACATCACACACACAGACACACACACACACAGATACACACACACTACACACACACACCACACAGACACACACACCACACACACACAGAGGAATCCCTGCACTTCTTCCTCTCCCGGCACTGCCCATCTGTCCAGCTCTACCTGGAGGACCTGCTCCGGAAGCCCAGCTCTGCTCTGTGGCCTGCCCTGCTTCCTCTCTGAGTCTATAAACCTCTCACCATCCATCTCCTTCATTTGAGCAGTTAATAATACATTTTGAATTATTCCCTAAGCTGCCCCATATGTTTTGATGCTGCAGCTGGGCTGCAATCTCCTGAAATCAGAGACCCTGCCTTGCATCACGTTTGTGTCTCACAGACCTTGGCTTGAGCACAGGGCGATGAGCAGAGATTCATCTCCCCACATGTACATATGGCAGTGGTCAGTCATTTCCCAGCGCCGAAGACCCGGCCTTGGGATCAGGGAGGGAGCGATCCAGTGAGTGCCAGCGAGTGCCAGCGTCCTGGAGGGTGACGTGAAAACTGCATCTCACAGCAGCCTGTCCCTGCCCGCTCAGCACCCTGCCCCACGGGTCACTTAAGCCTCAGAGGACAGGGGACAAAATGTGAAGGAAAACCAGTGCTCAAGAATGGAATCCCTGACATCACCAAGTTCAGGGAAAGCTCATTCATATCTACATTTCTCCTAAATTAGCACCGAGCTTTTCCTTGTTCTAGAGAAGACATCCTAGAAACATCCCCAAGAATAGGGGTGACTATTTTAAAGAGAAGCAAGCAGGAAATTTAAAATGATTACATTTAACGTTGGAAGCTGGTTGCGATTCTCATTGCTTAAGAATTTCCCCTGCATATTCTGTCTCAATAAAGCACACGCTGTGCAGTCCAAGTAGGAGGAGCACTTAGGGTTTCTCATTTTAACAATTTCTAAGCATGTTAAATGTCTGGCTGGTAAATAACCTACATTTGATTGTATATCCCAAAATAGTTTGCATAATCCACCTTTTTAAAATGTTGTAAATATACATTTACATGATAAAGTGTGATGAGACTCTAGTGTCAACTCATGCATTTCTCAAGTCTTCTTTAACAAAAAAAAAGCACAAGAAAAACAAAGGGAATTTATATAATTTTCACTTCCCATTCGTGCATTTTAACTTCATCAACATATTTATTCTGAAATATAATCAGCGGATGCCATGCAAAAACTCCCCACCATCATCCATGAAACAAAAATAAATATGGTTGATTTGAACTCTTCAATTATGTCCTCAACTTGGTAACAGAAAGCTTTTATGAGGAAAGCCCTTGTCCCTTTGTTAAAGAAGGTCATATCCAAAAGCTTTATGTGACCGGCGTTGAATGCCATTATTATTTATATTTAAGTAGTTATTATTGGCACCACAACGAGAGTAGGAGAGATTAACGAGTGGCCAATAAGCAAAAACGGACTAAGCGAGTGTGTCATCACTGCTATTGCTCACAATTGGAGCCACTGTATTTCCAGATGGAGAAGAGGAAGGCTGAAGAGGTAACAGTGAGCCTGGAAAACACCCTGGTTTCTGCTTGCAAATTACTGCTTTCTCTGATGTGAAGTCTAATTGAATATTCAACAAGCATGAGCCCTCACTTAGCCCAAGAGGGAAGGCAGGCTCATGGACTCAAGCAAGCCCGGGTGGCTGCCTTCTCCCTGTCACTAGGATTCTTGGGGCAGAGAAACAGAGAAGGACAATTAGTCGTGGTTCCTTTGAAGTCCGCTTCACTGCTCATCGTCCTGCATTCTGAGGTCCATTGACTTCAAGTTCATTGACTCCTGGAGGAGCCCATCCCAGCTGCTGCAGCATCACACCTGACCTCCCACCACGTTGTCCATCCTCAATTCCTTCCAGAGGTGGGCTCTGGAATTTTCAACCAGCAAACCTCTCCTCCCCAGCCCCTGTCGTATTGGACATGACTGCTTTGACTTGGACCATTTCAGTGGTGTCTTTGCCTCCACTGTCCATCCCATGCCCTGTGATTAGGGTGATCACACACCCCAGTGTACCTGGAATTGCCCCTGGATGCACCTGCTGTCCCCGGGTACGGTTTCTGTCTCGAAAGCATCTCGGGTTTGACAGTGACCTCCTCTATGTTCCCTGCATGTGCAGAAGCCAGCTGAGTCCCTTCAACAACAGTTGGGTCCCCATGGCTGAGTTACCTTGGCCACAGGAAGGCAATGCAGTGAGGTGTGAACGGGATTAAAGCCTTGCATTCATTCAGTCACTACATGATGACCTGGCTGCTCTGGATGGTGCCTATGCTGCTTCCATGTGCCAGGCGACCTTCTAGATCCTGGAAACACAAAGACAGATGAGTCACATGTTTTCTTTACCCCCCAGGAGCTCGGGATCCAGTGCTGGTGTAAACAGATGGCAGCAGGAAGTAAGTGCTATGGAGGAGCCAGGATGGAGTACGTGGGAATGCTGTGCACAAGAGACACATGGAAAAGAGGGGTGGGATCAGGATGGTGGGCAGAGTCCTTAGCAGAGGTGGCTCCAGAGACGAGTCAGATTGTGCAAATGGCCCTGGGTTGGCAGGGAAGAGCTGGCAGTGGACTTCACAGTGCTGGGGATATTGCTGCAGTCCTTCAGCCTCTGGATAGTAACGTGAACGAAGTGACTGCCCGGGTCTGTTCTATGTCTTCATAGAACAAGCAGCAGATGAAGTCCATGTTTTACCATGGCGAAGGGAATCCTGTCTGGTGATGGATAAGTGGAAGTCAAAAAGAGGTTGGAAAGGCAGAGGTGCTTCCAAGACACTGGTGGGCGTCACAGAACCCTAGCAACGGGCTCTGTGCCCCCAGCTTCCTGCCTAGTCTGCTTCCACATGTGATGGAGGGCAGAATCCTCTTTCCCAGAGAGAAAACAAGAATGAAAGAATTGAACAAAACACAGTAGAACATCAAATCAACTATACAAATTGCAATACATAAGTCGTAGTTCCATTTGTTCTAAAAGTGTAAAACCCACAGGTCTTAACAATAGAGAATTATTATAAACTATTGTTAGATGATGGTTCCCCCTGTGGAAAGGCGATTTGCTCTCACAAGGGACTATGCCTTCCTGAACACCATCTCACTGTCTGCACGTGCTCCCCTTCTGTTGGGAAGGCTGCTGAGATATCACCTCCAGCTTCAGAGAAGATGGGTGTCCGTGCCCTAAATGACATTTTCTTCATTGGCTAAAATTGAGCTATTTACTCTATTCTTGTTCGTTGCTTTTTAATCCAATATCCCATCATCGGGTGGATATTTTTTTGCAAGGAATAATAGCTACTATGTATTGATCACATACCTTGTGGCAGACAAAACATGTACATTGTCATCAATCTTAAGACGGTGCCATTATCAACATTTTACAGGGAGGGTTGGAGAGATGAGATGTGTTGGCCAATATTACAGGAGTGGAAAGTAAAGAATTTGGGTTTAAACCAGGTCTGCCTGTCTCCGAAGTCATTGTTTTCCAACAAAATACAGGTGAACACAGACATAGTGAAATAGAAAGCAGCTGAACTCAGAGCTGGCCGTTTTACCAATATCTGTGGGTCAAGCAGAACAGAGGAACAGCCCCTTGTGTGAAGGCTTGTGATGCCTCATCATAATTAAAAAATTTTTAAGATGTCATCTAAATTTACAGCACACCTGTGTTCATGACACAAGTGAGAATATTTCAGGATGAGTGGGCTCTCCACAAAAAACTTGACATTATATTTATGTGCTAATTTTTCCAAATAAATTATCATAAATGTGAGGCTTAGGATACATAGAGGAGTTACGGCTGTAAGACAATCAATCTCTTGATTTAGCAAATAAATTGGATTTCTTTCCAGTCACCTCGATATTTAAGGTCAAGAAGATGAATTTCGCGTGGCGTCCTGATCATTACTAAATCCCGGCTTGTTCTCATGTGATGCTGCTTTGGACTTAATTGGATGCGTGCACCTCCCCCTGCGACACAGAACACAAAAACAAGTGTTCCCATTTTCCCAAATTATATGGTTTCATTATTTCAAGCTATGAATATCCTGGACAGCCTCCTGCTGATTATTTTGCCAAATTTATTATCAGAAAGTACAGTTCTAAATAAAAACCCCAAAGCCAAAAATTGTTATCTTTATGAGTTGATCAGATTTTGAAAGGAGGCTGTTTTACAAAAGTGATGTGCATTCATTACAACAATCCAAATAATCTCAAAAAGAACCGAGGAGAAAATGTCGCCCCCCCGCCGCTCATCCACCACCAAAGCTGAGGACCGTGGTTATTTTTGCTGGCCATCTCTCCTGTTCGGTCCGCAGATAAATACCCTTGTTCAGGCTCAGGTGATGCTTCGCAGAATGCCCACTTCCCACGCTGTGCACCATAAGCTCCTCTCTGCACAGCTGGGAAGAGCCGGAGAACTCTCTGCGGAGAATCCAGTCTGGGTTGAGGTGTTTTCTGCACTTGGGTCAGTGCGGATGAGAGTCGCCTTCTGTTCTTATTTCCTAAGACCCAAGCCTCTGCTTCACACACATGGCCTGTTCAGGCCCTCGGCGCCCGGGAATGGCCGTGGACAATTTCTGTTGCTTGAACGAACATAAAAACTGCCCGATTGTCCCACCCGACTGAGGTCTATGGTTTTTTTTCAATGAACATAAAAATGGACCCTCCCAGTCTCAAAACTTGAGAAATGTAGATTTGTCTCACCCGAGTTTCTCTCTCAGGACACCAGCCATCAGGCCTCCCAGATGGCATCAAGGAGCTCAAACTCACCAGGTCACCACATCTGGACAATGAGAGGCCAGAGCCCTCGCCTGCCATGACTGCTACCCACCCTCCTGCTCCTGCTGATTGACTCCCCTTCCTCTTCCCTCCCTGATCCCTGTTTTCCCCATTAGTCCATCTGGGAGATGGATTTGAGACTGATCTCTTATCTCCTCCGCTGCAGCACCCAATAAGGCCTTCTTGCCTGGCAGCACCATCTCAGTGACTGGCTTTCTGTGCAGTGAGCCGCGGGACCTAGACCGAACCCCTGGTGCTTCCGTAAGAAGTATTAAAGGATACGGGGGCCTACACCGGCTGTCCAGCCTGGAGTGTGTGGTGAGGAGCCCTGGCAGCTGTGGCTGCTGGTTCTGGCTTTGGTGTAGTAGATGAGGTGGTGTATAGGACGCTCGGTGTCAGAAGGACCCTCTGTACCCCGTGGCACCTCGGGCCTGGAACATCATCTTGGCATTTCTGGGACATCAGTCACAGAGCTCTCTTTAGGAGCCACAGGAGGAATTCCTGCCTTGCCATAGCTGTGCCTCTTCAGAATGAATGGGCAACTAACTTACAGTTCTATTTCATGGACTGTCTGAACTGTCCAACCAAAAGCATGGTGACCGCTACTGATCAGGAAGTATTCTTTCTGCTGCAAGTTAATGATCATCCCAGCTCAAATCAGCCCAGACAATGAGGGCTTTTTGCCCAGAGTCAAGGTGCCTCTAAACGCAGCCAGCCAGCCTCTCGCTTCCCGTCTCTTCCTTCATGCCTTGCTTCCACCCTCAAGCCGGTGTCAAAATGGCTGAGGAAGCTCTAGGAGCCACATGTGGACAACGCAAAATCCAAGGAGAATGTCTTCTGTCCCTTCCAGGATTTCATCTTAGGACCCTTCCTTTCCCGAGCTCCTTGTCCAGTTACTTGGTGCAGTGGGGGAAGGGTCGTGGGGCACGGTGTCAGCTTTCTTGCATCACAACAAGCAGGGAAAAGGTTTCCCCTCCCTGAGTTACAAGTGACAGACACAAGGACAAAGCCCGGGTCTGCAAGAGAAGGAAGTGGGACGGGCCTGAGGGAGGCCAGCCACACCCAGGCCAGGAGGTGGCCAGGCAGGTGCAAGGCTCAGGAAGATGCTCCTCCGGCCTCATCCATCACCCTCGCTCCCGGCACCCACTCCTGCTCCTGCCACCTGCCTCTTGAGTAATCACTGTACTTTATGCATTTCCTGCAGGTTCCTCTGCATCCTTCTGGGATCATTAGAACAGTCGCTCATGTACCTGCGTATTATAGACGAACACTTGCACACACCCATCACGTTGCCTTTCAGTTACACGGCAGCTTCACATATACAATTTTATTTGACTTACACAATAGCCCCATGAGGTAGGTAGAGTATGTGCAATATACTTTTTAAAAGGCGAAAGATTTATACAATCTGAAGAGGAACTCTGCCTCCCAGGCTCAAAGGATTCTTGTGCCTCAGCCTCCCAAGTAGCTGGGGTTACAGGCGTGCACACCATGTTGGCTATTTCTTTTTTGTATTTTTAGTAGAGACAGCTTTATCATGTTGGCCAGGCTGTTCTTGAACTCACGAGCTCGAGTGATCTGCCCGCCTTAGCCTCCCAAAGTGCTATGATTGCAGTTGTGAGCCGCTGTGCCCAGCCTATTACCCCATTTTACAGATGAAGAAATGAAAGCACAGAGAAGGTAAGGAACTGGCAGCGGTAGCGTAACTGGCATTTGAACCCAGAGTGTGAGTATGTACAATAAGCTTTTTAAAGTCAGGTGTGCAAAGTAAGCCTGGACAGTGTGAGGCGTGATGAGTACACCAGCTGGCACACTGCCAACTTCAAATGTGCCACCGAGGTCTTCCCCCATGATTCTGGTGTGCTTGTGTTCCTCCCGCCTTTCCTCATGGATGAAAGAACCTGCCTGTGCATGGCAGACAGGAACGTCACAGATTTGGAAGTCTGAAATACTTGAAATTCCCCTTAACATGAGAAAACAAATGATTTAAACAAAATAACATAAATCAAATGTCTGATTTGGTATCCTGGGAAAAATTACTGAAGCTCTAGGGATGCCTTGGAGCTGTAAGTTATAAAAAAATTCAAAAGTCTGCATGTAATGTACCTATAGTAGTGCTTAAAAGTATGAAGACCGGCCGTACCAGAAATAGTCCTGGTGAAAGAAAGGACTTCCTGACTGTGGAAGTTCCTGTGTCCCCTTCTCAGCCTCTGTGTCACCAACTGGAAAACAACATTCAACCTGAAGCCAATCCCTAGACTGAAAATCAAGTCAGCAAAATTCCATAGGGTCAAACATTTCATGACTTCAGAAGTTAATTCAGGCCAGGAGTGCTGGTTCTCTACTGTAATCCTAACAATTTGGGAAGCCAAGGCAGGCGGATCACGCGACGTAAAGGGATCAAACCAGGCTGGCCAAGGTGGTGAAACCTTATCTCTACTAAAAATATGAAAACTAGCCAGGCATGGGAGCAGGTGCCTGTAATCCCAGCTACTCGGGAGGCTAAGGCAGGAGAATTGCCTAAACCTATGAGGTGGAGGTTGCAGTGAGCTGAGATACTGCCACTGCTCTCCAGCCTGGGCAACAGAAGAAAAATTCCTTCCCCCCCCCAAAAAGAAGTTAATTTAGTTACCTGAAATCGCCTACACACACACTTAGCAAATCAGTGACATCTGAGTCAAGTTCCTCTGAACTCAGCACTGGGGTGGGAATTATAACCTTTTAGTAGCTGCAACTTTAGTCAAATCTTTTATCAGAAAAACAATGAAATGATATATGTCACTATTTCAATATATTTTACTATTGATTCCATCACAAAGAAAGAGAAAAGATGGCTTTTTTTAAAAAAAGAAAAAGAATACTGGGAATAGATGAAGCCTATCAAATAATGAATTCTGGTCCACTCACGCCTTCCCACCACTTCTAGTGATAGCTCTTCTCTGCTACTGGAGATGGCATTAATGCAATCAACATAATTTCATCACTTTCATTTTCCGTACTCTTAGTCCCTGCTGAAAGGCATTGAAAGTATTTTGAAAGGTTGAGAACTTCTTTGAAAACCTTTTCCAGTCACAAATCAGAAAGAAAGGTTTTCATTGATAATGCCTCTTTCCTTGCCTTATAAATATGCTCTGCAACACAGAGAGCATACTTTTCCTGTAACTCTGAGTTATGATTTATTTTTCTTTTTTTGGTAGAGATCAGGGACATAGGTCTATCCATTGTGAAGTCCGTTGACCTGATTAAGATGATCGATTTCCATGTTGGAAAAGATAGGTCAGGGAACACAGTGCAGTGGTGAAACTCACGGGTGCTGAAGCCAGGCAGGCTGGGCTCAATCTTTCTCACTCACTAGTAGCTCTGTGACCTTGGTCAGTTACTTAATCATGCTGTGACCCAGTTCATCTTCAAGTTGTGGTAATAAGGGCTCCAGTGACATAGGGCTGTCCTGGGGGATGAGTGCACGTATGCCCAGAGAGCTCGGGTTCAGTCCCGGCATAGAGTAAGCATGAACTGGATGCTGTCTGTGAACCAGGAGGCAAGTCCTCACCAGACACCAAATCTGCCAAGGCCTTGATCTTGAACTTCTAGCCTCCAGAACAGTGCCAAATAAATTTCTGCAGTTGATAAGCCTCCAGCTTATGGTATTTTGTTATAGCAGCCAGAGCAGACTAAGGTGATGGTCCTCTTCCTGCAACTCTCCCAGTAGGCTGGGAATGAGACCCCTGCACCATGATGCTCTTGTGCAGTGTGGATGCTTCTCCACTCTCATCTGCTCACTCTGTCCTCACATGGCAGAAGGGGTGAGGGAGCTTTCTGGGGTCTCTCTAATAAGGGCACTAATCCCATTCATGGGATCTGCATCCTTGTGACCTAATCACCTTCAAAATCTCCACCTCCTAACACCATCACGATGGGGGCTTGGTTTCAACATATAAATTTTGGGGGGACACAAATATTCAGACCATAGCAGTCCCCCTGGATCTGTGGACCAGGGAATAAGCCACAACGGAGAAATTCATCTGTTTTCAGATGGGAAACATTTGCTTGGTAATTACTTGACTTTCCCCAAGGAAAGTATGGGCCTATTTGATGGATTGATTCTAACTCCTGTTCTTATGTATCCCTCACGGTCTAGTAAGTACGGCCTCACACTTAAGAAATAATCAGTAAAACACATAAACAACAAAACACATAAATAAACCACGTGATGATAGAGAAATCACTTCTGCTCTGGAAATGCAGCTGTCTGCTACTGCTTCTTTCTATCACATCCCCAGTCTTCACTGAGAGTCAGACTCTGGCACTAGAACAGGTCCACCATACCCAGATGATCCCAATTCAACGTGGTCAATAAGAGCAAACCTCTCGCCAAGTCACCAGGTCATAACACAAGGAATCACGTGGAGACAAAAGTCCACTGCAAGATTTTTGAAGATGAGCTTTATGGAAGCTTTTATTCTAATGAAATCACGAGCCTGACATAAATTCTAACTATTCCCCACTCTGCTTCCCTGGTTCCAGCAGCCTGGACAGAAAAAGAGAGGGAGAGAAAAGAAACCATTTCACTCCCACAGGAAAGACTCAAATTATAAAATAAAAGTTTAAATAAAATAGCTTCAGGAAGGAACCACAGAATATTTGCTTAGTTTGCTATAATATTTAGTTAAAACATGGAAAATGTCTGTTATTAAAATAGAAGTATTTGAGTATGAGGGAAATACAACCTCAAGGGAACTTCAAAATTAGTCATCGATGAAACACCTACACTGAGGCAATAAGAAATAAATGATGCTCAATTAACAATCCCCTGGACCAACTATCCTGTTGAATAAAGCATTCCAGATTAATTCTGATGGCATTTGAAGAATTATAATTCTGAAGTCAACGGGCTATTTAGATATATAGTATAATACTTTTTCCATACAATACACAATAAAGATGAACACTTTTTTTTAAACATTTCCCAGAAAGAAGATTTCAAAACGTGACACACTATTTAGTTCTAGCATGCAATCTCTGCCTTTCTTTGTAACCCTGAGAAGTGAACGGACACGCGTACAGACATATGTATGTTGGAGAGTGAATGGCCCCGATCAGAATGTGTTGTCAAGGGGAAAAAATGATCCATCTCAGGAGATTTTCATCCAAGAGTTTAGAAAAGATCTACAGATAGCCTCAGAATTGCGAGATACTGTAATAACTTGCGGGAGTTGGAAATTAATGTGCACAGGTAATCAGTGTGTCCTGATTGAAGATTTATGTTGAGAAATGTAAACAATGAGAAAAGGAATGAAGCCTCACAGTGCAAATGGCTTCATTATTCTCCCCCATGAAATACATATTCTAAGACTTTCTCAAACATTTTTGAATGAACCTAAAATATATTTCTCTCGCTTTTATACTTAAGCACTGTAACAGATATTCTCTATGCGAAGATTAATCTTTTCAAGGTATAAAGCAGAGTCAGCCCAGCAGGCTGACAAACTCAGCAGAGGTCCCAAATATTAATACATGAACCTCGCCAGAAAGGGGACACAGAAAACTGAGTTGGCAAATATGCAGATAACTCAGCATAAATTCTGTATATCTGTATGAACAGATCTAGATGGAACCAGCACTAGTATTTCAAACCTCCATGGCCCCATCTTCATTGCAGACATTTTCAGCTTAAGTACCAAAATAATCTTGCTTATCAAGTTAAACAAGATAATATAAGAGGCTGAGCACAGTGGCTCTAGCCTGTAATCCCAGCACTTGGGAGGCCCAGGTGGGCAGATCACCAGCCTGGCCAACATGGTGAAACCTCATCACGGTGAAACTTAGCGGGGCATGGTGGTGCACAGCTGTAATCCCAGGTACTCAGGAGGCTGAGGCAGGAGAATAACTTGAACTTGAGAGGCAGAGGTTTCAGTGAGCTGAGATCTCTCCATTGCACCCCAGCCTGGGTGACAGAGTGAAACTCTGTCTCAAAAAAAAAAAAAAAAAGATAATATAAGAGATCAACAATTGTCAAAGGAGTTAAAGTTTATAATGAGGTATTTATTTTTCAGGGAATTAGCCTATTTCACTTAGTTCTAAACAAACTCACCACATAGGAACCACTAACAGGAAGCTGAGTAAATGTAAGTGTCGTAAGTAATCTCTTGTAAGCACTGACAGGGAGATAAGGCCATGTTTGATCAGAGTGAAATACCAAAAAAACCAATGTAATCCTTACCTTTATTGAAGGAGAGAGCACATGACAATAAAAACTTCCACACAGGTTCCTCTACGTTTTTTTTATTTTAATTTCTATTTTAAGTTCTGGGTACATGTGCAAGAGGGGCAAGTTTGTTACACAGGTAAATGTGTGCCATGGTGGTTTGCTGCACCTATCAATGCCTCACTAATGCTAATGTTAAGCCCAGCTTGCATTAGCTACTTATCCTGACGCTCTCCCTCTCCCCCTGCTTCCCTACAGGCCCAGTGTGTGGTTCCCCTCCCTGTATCTATGTGTTCTCATTGTTCGGCTCCTACTTATAAGTGCCCATAAATGATAGACAACTGGATAAAGAAAATGTGGTACATGCGTGCCATGGAATACTATGCAGCCATAAAAAGGAATGAGATCATGTCCTTTGCAGGAACATAGGTGCAGCCGAGGCCATTTTCCTCAGCAAACTAACACAGGAACAGAAGTTCCTCTACATTTTACAGCAGAATGGAAATGTCTTTCCCCTTTTCCCTTTTAAGCCCCTCCTCAGAATTACTTGGAGTAATTCAGAGGTGGGTTGGAGGTCATTCCTAATAAGGAAAAACTCTTTCCAGCAATATATGATATAAAACATATATATTTGTGCATATATGCATGTATACATATGTACATTTGTGCATATACATATCTATGTATGTATCTATGTAAGCTTGTGCATATATACATATTATATATATTTGTGCATAGATGCACAATACATAGGCACTATCTATGCATATATATCTATATCTCTCTCTCTCTCGTTTCTAGCACTGATTCTTGAGTTGTTGCATGATTTTATTTGTAGCCGCAGAATTTGCTCTACCCTTTACTGACAATCTAAACCTTCCTCATCCACATTAGAACCCAGAGTTCACAAATACTAACCATGTGCATGGCAGGTGAAAAGCACTCACCATGACGAGAGGGCATGGCAGGCACAGGGAAGAACTGTGATGTGAGATCAAAGATGCACAGCACAGCCCCTACCGTCACAGTTGCCCGGGTGGTGCACTGATACAATACAGGAAGAGGAATGGCATGAGAGTGCCATGGGGAAGGGTCCACATTCCTCAAGAACATCACGGTGCAGGGGCCTCTTCCCAGCCCATCTGAATAGTTGTAGGCAGAGGACAGGCTCCATCTGAGTCTGCTCTGGCTGCTTGTCACAGAGTACCACAAGGTGGGAGGCTTATCAATATTACTCATGAGCTAAGACACAAAACTCCTCCACAGAATACTAACAAATCAAATCCAGAAATGTTCCTAAAGAATTACACACCATGACCAAGTAGGGTGTATTCCAGGAATGCGAGTCTCATTCCACATTTCAAATCCATCAGTGTCATTCACCATGTCAAAAGGTCAAAAAGAAGAAAGGCCATGTGGTCATATCAGCTAATCACACACACACACACACACACACACACACACACATACACACACACACAAATGGCAAAATCCAACATCCATCCATGACAGCAAATAACTCCCAGGAAGTTAGGAATAGAGGGGAACTGCTGAAATTCCATAAAGAGTGATTTTAAAATACCTACAGCTAACACCATGGTTGCTGAAAGACTGGACGCCTCCCCTAATATCAGGCACAAGGCAAGGACAGCCACATAAGTGTTTCTATTTGCAGGTGGCATGACAGTTTATGCAGAACATGCCAAGGAATCTTCAAAAATGAAAAAATTTAGAAAAAACCCTCCTAGAATCAACCCAGTAGTTTAACTAGGTCACAGAATACAAGACCAGCACACAAGAATCAATTTGATGTCTATATACTAACAGTAAGCGTATAACAATTAAAACTGAAAACATAATGCTGTTTAAAACTGCTCCACAGACAATGAAATCCTTCGGTATAAATGGAACATGTCCAAGATCTGCATGCTGAAAATTACAAACTGCAAGAGAAAGAAATGGAGGAAGACATAAGAAGTGAAGAGACGTGTTGCGTTCCTCCGTGGAAAGGCTCAACATAGTAATGGGGCCAATTCCCCCAAACCTGTAAATAAGTTTAATGCAAATTTTATCACAATCTTGGCAAGATTTTTGTAGACAAGGAGAAACACATTCTCAAATGTATATGGATAGACACAAGCACTAGAATAGCTAAAACAACCTAGAAGAAAATAATGAGGGGGTGCCCTCCACCCCACATGAAGGACTCCTAGAGAGTGTCAATAATCCAGGTAGAATGGTATTAGTGAAGGGAGAGACATGTAAATCAATGGAATCGAAGAGAGAACTCACAAATAGATCTACATAGTTATACCACATTTATTAGTATATTTTGTACAAAGATGCCAAGGCGTAGGCTTTCCAGCAAATGGTGCTGGAACAGCTGAACATTCACGGGCAAAATAAAAGTGCCAACCTAAGTCTCACATCTGATACAAGAATTAACTCCATGGATCACGGAGTTAAATACAAAGTATAAAATTTGTAGAGGAAACAAGAAAAAAATCTTTGGAATCTAGGATGAGGCAAAGAGCTCTTGATTTAACATCAAAATTATAATTCATAAAAGGGTGCGTTTTACAACTTAGATGTCATCACAATTAAAAGTTTTGTTCTGCAAAAGACCCTATTAAGAGGATGAAAAGACAAACTACAGACTGGGAGAAAATATTTTCAAACCATGTAAAAAAGGTCAAGGACAAGTATCTAGAAAGTACTAAGAACTCTCAAAACCCAAAGTAAGAAACAATCAAATTAGAAAATAAGCAAAAGTGTATGGACAGGTATTCCACTGAAGATATGTGGATGACATGTCATCACAAGAAAAGGTGTTTAACTTCATAAGCCATCAGAAACATGCATGCTAAAATCAAAATGGGATGTCACTACGCTGCACACCTGTCAGAATGGCTTCAAAGGTAGTGACAGCACAAAATGCTGGCAAGAGTGGAAAGAAACGGGTCACACATACAGCAGCTCTGGAAAAGAGTTTAGCGGTGTCTTATAGAAAATAAGCACATAATTAACATATAACCTGGCAATTGCATTGTCAGCATTTATCCCCCCGAAATTAAATACATATTCACAAGAAAACCTACACCTAGATGTTGATGTGATCTTTATTCTTAACAGCAAAAACTAGAAACAACTCAAACATCCTTCAGCAAGTAAATGAAATATGCTACGTTTATATTATAAAATACTTTACAGCAATAAAAAGATGTGAAATCTCAATGCAAGCAACAATTGAGATAAATCTTCAGATAATTATGCTGAGTGAAAAGAAAAAGGCTAATTCCAAAAGGTTACATACTGTCTGATTCCACTTATACAACATTCTTCAATTACATGATTATAGAAACAGAAAGCTTGTTAGCAACAAACAGGGTTAAAGACAGGAGGAGGTTCGGGGAGGCGAGGAGAAAATAGCAACTCAAACGGTCCCTGCGGTGAAGAGATATTCTGCACCTTGACCGTGGTGGCAGGTACACAACCTTACACCTGTCATAAATCACACACACACACACACACACACACACACACACACACACACAGGAATGAGTACAAGTATAGGTAAAACTGGAGAAATCTGAACAAGATTGGTGGATCGTATGAATGTAGACATACTATTATGATATTATATTATGGCTCAATGCTATCATTGAGAGAATCTCAGTAAAGGGCATATGGTATCTTTGTATTATTTTTACATATGCATGTAAATCTATGTTCTCTCAAAATAAAAGCATAAAAAATTTTTGAAAAGTATGTTCAGACCGATTCAGGGATCTCGGGTAGAACCAGTTTTGAATGAATGCATTAGCTACCTGGCGGCTATTGAAACTCTGCTGCTGCAGGACACAGCACTGCCAGGATGCAGTCTGCACCGAGTAATTTCCACTTGGCTACGTGACAACTTGGGCTGAGGATATGCTCATAGTTTGCACAAATGACTGTATTATGTCTCATTAAGGATCATAAATACCAATCAGCCTAATCACAAAAGTGCTGTTTCAGTGTTCAGACAGCTCTTTAATCTGGACGATGGTGACAAAGATGAGTAATTTTATTATCTTAATCACTGCATTTACTACTGTGGAGAAGAGAAACACAGCCCTTCTGTTGTTCTGAATTAACCATATCTGAAATTTTGCTTCTGAGATTTCCTTCATAAGAAAGAGAGAGAAGGAAAGAAGGGAAGGAGGAAAAAGAGAGGAGAGGAGATGGGAGGGGAGGGGGGAAGAAAGAAAAGAAGGAAGGAAAGGAAGAGAGGAAGGAAAGAGGAGAGGAAAGGGGAAGGGAAGGGAGAAAGAAAATCGAGAGAAAGAGGTGGCACAACATGGTAGGAAATACTCAGGAAATACCAGCTCAGGCATGGAGTTGAGATGGACTGGGTTTGAATTCTATTTCTGCAACTCTCTGGACTTTGGATAAGTTAACGTCGCTAAGAGGTTTCATCTACAAAATAAGAATAGTAGTGAGTCCCATTTTGCATATTTGGTCAAAATATGATGACTCGAAGATTTATAAGACAGCAGTTGGCCGATAATTGATAGCTATTATTAACTCATGAACAATAATCCATGTACTTTACATTATACTCAGATTTAATCTAATTCCTATTTATTGGTACAAGGATGCATCATTTCCAATGTGTTTCCTGCGGAGTGTATCTATGATTGGAAATCATATACCCATTGCTGACTCTGAAAAATTTAAGAAGGAGACATGAAGAGGAAAATATTTGCTTTATTGCCACTAAAAAATGTTTTAAAGAACACAGCTTAGATCCAGTCTGAAATGGGCTTTTTATTACCATCTCTGCTCCAGATGTACACAGGGGAGAAACAGGTCTCAGAAAATCCTTACACAGCCAGTTATGACAGTCTCTTCTCCCCAATTCCTTAAGTCAAGAACTAAGAAAACTTATGCCCTAGACCTGCCTCTAAAGGACAAAACTCAGGACAAAAAAAAAAAGAAGAGACCCATCTGATAGCCAGGAAGAGAGGAAGTCAAAGAGTCAAGAGAATTTGGGAACTTCTGCATATGTCATTCTTCTTCAGATTTATACACAAGTCGGAGCAATTAATCAATGATGGCTTAAGGAATTCTCTGCAAAATATTCCCAGGATGATCTCTAACCTATGACCATTACAGGAGCCAAAAAATTGCTTCACGTGGATATGCTGTGTAGAAGAGCGTTTTGTTTTAGAAAGGCTGGGTTTTGCCTTTGAGATGCTACATTGAAAGTTAAAGAAAACTGGTAGAAGAGACAGAAGGTCCTGATGTGTCCAGAAGGGTCTTTCTGTTCCTACATATCTTCCCCTCTAAGTATCTACCTGTAGGACACTGCTTTTACCATGGCTCACTTCTCTTTTTCTTCCTATCTTCTTTGTTTTAATCTGTGTTTTTTCTCTTCTGTCTTTTGTTGTTTCTCTCAGTATATTCTTTTTCATAGAAAAAAAAGTTGGCTATTTGATGACACTGGGAATCAATCACAAGAGTTCTGTGTGGAAAATTAAAGAAACACAATGAATGCATCATGGCATGTCTTCAAGCTCTTTGTCTCTTACTTGGCAGTTTTCCTTTTTGCTGGGTATTTGGGAACTTCACTTTGCAAGAACATCTCTCCCTGGATACTTCTAGTTTAACTGCTGTTTTAGTAGCATAGGAGTCTTGGCAGGATGGAGACTGGATAATTCATATTGTTTCATCAATTGCTGCATAACAAACCACCTTGAAAGTTTAGTAGGTTAAAAATCTCATTCATTTGGGATTCAGTAGCTGGAACTGGGCTCAGCTGGCTGACTCTTCTGCTGGTATCCACGGCATCACCTCTGTAGCTAGTCTTCTGGTTTACCGCATTCACGTGTCTGGTAGCTGATGTTGGCAGGTGCCTGAGCCATATTTCTTCAGGAGACTCTCCTGTGCTTCTGCTTATAGAGGAGGAGGAGTCCCGAGGATCAAGAGAGGGAATTCCCAGTGAGAAAGCTCATTTCCAGCAGCTGCTTGCATCATATCTGTTAACGTTTCATCGGCCAAATACAGTTTCATGTCTAAGCCCAGAGTCTATATGACTGAGACTGTCTAAGTATATAAATCCAGGAAGATATCCACTGGGGACTAATACTGCAAAAATTTACAATGCCCCACCCTCCATGCCAATGATTTGTGTGTTTTTAACTATAAAACACACTCGTCTCCTTCCAAGATGCCAAGATCTATCCAATCACTGAATCAGGTCCCAAATCCACGATCGTGTGGTTTGCATGGGGTTTAGATGCTGATGAGATTCTTCAACTGCAACTTCTCAGCCAGAGTTCCTCTCGTTGCATTAAGACAAAGAACAGATAACTACAACAGGCATGCCTACTTGATTGAGAAGTGCAAAGCAGTCACCAGACCATGGTAACCATGAAACCCAGAAAGCCACACCTCGCCAGTTTCCCAGCAGGAGCATATTTCTGACAAGGATTGACGTTTGCTAGCTGAGAGTGACACCTCAATGCACTGTTCTCCATGGCTCTCAGCTCTGCCTTCTGACCTCTTGGTTCCATCCTCTAAGACATCTTTCTTTTTCTAAAAAGGAGTTGTTTGCAGCTGAGTAGCTTTCTTAACCTAAAGCCTCCTTATAGAAAGTTAGAAAGCCAGGGTCTTTTTAAAATTTTCTGAACAGTCACAATACTTTTGGGCTACACTGACACAATTTCTTTAAAAACTTTGTGGTTTCCTCTTGTATCTTATTGAAGTTCGTTCCATGACAAAAAAAAAAAACCCTATAACCTATACTCTATTTATTTTTGAAAGACCTTTTTCTATGTTGAGCATGTCTTGACACTTTAAACAACTCCTTTAATATTTTTAGAAGTCTATTGTCTAGCTTTGCTTTACATCTTTCTGAACAGTTTTAAAGGGGCTCTGTAGCCATGCATTTGATTTCATCATGACTTGAGACCCTTTCTTACTTTGAGAACCTTTTGTTTTCCCAGCTGGCAGGTACTGAGTTCTTTATGTTTTCTCTAACATTTGTTGGAAAACTAGAGTTTCTTCCTAAGTCATCTTTCTCTTATAGTACTTTATGCTAGCCCTACAAGCATCCAACAACATCTTATTTACATATAACAACATCTTGTTTACATATAAGTCTTTAGCTCTAATCAACAAGTCCGTTAGAGGGTTGTTCACCCTAGAATATGGGAGACAACATTTTGTTAATTCTCATAACACTACACACACATCACTCTTTTCCCAGCCTTCTATAGAAGCTTCTTTACTATCTTTCCACCGATTAGTCATCACTCAGTTCCAAAGCCATCATCACACATTTGGGTTTTGGTTACAACAGCATCCCGCTTCAAGGTAACAGTTGTTTTTAAAATTTATTTATTTATTCCTGGATAACAAATCATCCTAAAACTTACTATCTGAAAGCAGCTATTTATGAGCCTATAATTCTGTGGGTTGGTAGTTTGGGCTGCGTTCAGCTGGACAGTTTTTCTCCATCTCACGCCTCGATTTACTCATAGGTGCAGTCATCTGATGGCTCAACTGTAGCTGCTGGTCTAGGCCATACTCAGTCCCTTGTCTGACAGCTGGTTTTGTCTCCAGTGAACAAGTCCTGGCTTCTTCACATGGAGGAAAACACCCCAGCAGCACAAGAGAGTAAGCGCAGCTATGCAAACGTTTGTCAAGAATGTGCTTGCTTCAGTTGTGTTCACCTCCCATCGGCCAAAGCAAGTCACATGGAGTCAATATGGTGGCAGGAAAGAGGCCACAGGGGTGTGGATTGAGGGTGGCATGACCCAGAAGGGAAACCATTATAATAATCCACCACAGTGTTTTAGGAATACTGATATGATAATAACATCACTCTTCATTGAATATTATGTTAGAACCCTGCCAAGTGTTTTGCTTTAACCTTGCTTAAATTCCAAAACAACATGATTGGGAAGTTATCCACTTCAAAGATGATGACAAAAGCTTGAAGATGTCCAGTGGCAAGATACAGAGGACACTGGAGGCAAAGCCAGGCCTTCAGCCAAGGTCTGCCTGACAAAGTCTATGTTTTTAACCCCTGTGTTACACTGCTTCCTTATAGAGGGTGTTTCCACACGAGCTCCTCAAAGCTAATCTTGGGTTCTGATTTAGTTTTTTATAAAATACTTTCTCATCATTCAGGTATGAGAAAAAGATCTTTCTGTATTATATTTCTGCAATAAAAATCAGCCAAACTACTGATCATTTTTATGACTTGTTCTATCCAATCCATAAATATTCATCAGAACCAAATTTTAGTGTGGTGAAATGAATACTAAGGTTGTCATGGGAAGGGCAGGTTTGAACCCCAGTTCTGCCGTTAAGTAGATGTATGAGTTCCACTGTACGAACCCCAGAGCCTCCATTTCCTCATTTGTAAGAAAGATACTAACCTCACAGGATTATCGTGAGGATTAAATGTATCATTGGAATAAATAAATTTTATTAACAAGAAAGTGCTAAGAAAATACAACATGTTAAATTCATACAGAGAAAACTGGACTGTCTTTGGGCATAACAATATCTCACTCGTTAAATACCTGTTTTTGAGGCCACTGCAGCAACTCAATAGAATGACTGATTAATTTAGCTGGAATGAGATTTCTACCTCCTAGCTAGAAAAATTGTAGTAAATATTTAATGTAGCATCTTTGTAACTCATTTCTTAATTCACCTTTGTTCTCCTTCGATTTTGACTTATTTTTCTCCTCCTCCCTATGGAATAGCTCACCTTTCTTTCCCCGGTCAGAGTGGAATAGGAGGAAACCATCTTTTCTCAATCCCTTTCTCAAACTATCATTCTCAACTAGATTTGTCAGCGTTATGATCTACTTTCCCATTTACAATAGATTTCAGCTTGTCTTTCATGCTGGTTTCCACGTCTTTTTCATCACATCTCTTCCTATTTACCCATTAAAATGCTATAAATAACATCAGATCCTGTCTTGGATACAGCCGTTCTCACCCATCACTGTCAAAGTACTTCCGATGATAGCGTATTTCTCTTAACCACTGCCAGAGACATGAAGAGCCCTTGAAGAATTGCTTGATTCTTTACGACAGCGTTTACCCTCTCAACAAAGAACCCAGGGTATTTTAGGAAGCCTGATCTCTCAGTAAAAACTCAGTAAACATGCCCTTAGGGTGATTTGTTTTTTGGAGCTGTGGCCATCTACAAGTCACTGTGCCAGAGGACTACGTCAGGATCCTTGCCTGCAAGGGACTTAAAGTCTTACAGGAAAAGAAGGACATCAAGACAGAAAACTAACCAAGTAGAATGACGAGCTCCTTGGCAGGTGCCAACGCTCTGTGCTGCCATGATGAAGACGCTGTGCTGTCCAGTGGGACTTGTTGAGAGCTCACTGCAAGTTTATTCTCCAGATCTTTAAAAAAATTTAGGTGACATTTTTGAGCATGAGTTTTAAACACTTATTAGCATTAAAGATTTTAATTAATCCTTCTACATTTTTCTTTTCTTCTTTACAATCATTTTCTGCTTACCAAGGCACTTAAATTATTTATTCAGAATTCTGCCAAGGTGTAAGCCTGTAGGATATCTTCAAAATATTTTATTCTTTGCTTCATTTGGCCTCTCCTAGCAGAAACACAGACAAAATACTTATGGACTATTTTGGCCTGCTCAGTGTATTTTGGGTTTCCTGATTTACCTCATATTTCTAACACGGGGTTAGCTTTTGCTCACGTAAAAATTATTTCAGTTAGCTTATCTTAGCTGATTTCTCCAAGCCAGTTCATCAGCTGATACTATTCCTGAGTTTGTCTACTTAAATCCCTGTTCCTGGGGTGCTCTGATGCTGAAAGAACTTCTACCTTTCTTTGGTCTTTTTTTCTTCCCATGAATATATCTTTTCACATTGTGGTGACAGAGAACATTAAATTAACATACACCGTGCTATTCTACAGAACAGTAAATTAACATGCACCCTGCTATTCTACGGAACTCTCATAAGGCCTCAGTTCTCAGTGATATTCTTTGTTACTAGTTATTTTTCACAGGTGAGTGATACGGTATTTTGAAGAAGGCTTCAACCTCAGTTTAAGGAGTTTTTTCTGCGGGAAGCCTTCCCATGTTCTTCAGGCAGATGTTAGAAGACCCCCCGTGTGTCTGCTTGCTTAGATTGCAGTTAGCATGTCCATCTCATCACAAGACCATCAGGTTGAGTGTCTTGGTATTAGCAGCATGGTGGTTTTTCTTTATTCCCCCATACGTGGCCCCAAGCTCCCACCCAGCTCTGTGCTCTGAGATGCTGCCCTGCATCACATCCCAGTGGCCTCCAGGTGGGCATGGAGGCTGGGGATTCAGTCCAAGGAGACAGATGAAAGGAATTAGGTGGAGCATTCATTCTCACCATCCCACAATGGGGAACTCCATGGGTGGCTGCCTCCCTTGACAAGCCAGGCTGTCCATATGGCTGGGCTGACCCTGAGCTTCTGTAACTACTCACATCCCACCCTCCAGAGCTGGCAGTCACCCACCCTATTCTTGTAAGTCCCTGACTGCCTTTCAGCTTGCTGGTTTTCCTACAGCTTCCCCACTCTTTTGTAAATAGCATTTTACTAAACTCTTTCCCTTACTCCTTAGCAGAGCCTACTGTGTCTTTGGGGACCCTGGCTGATGCCGTAGGTGACTAACCCCATGTCTGACACATGGAACTGGCTAATTTAATGAATGAGATAAATAAAGAAACTGACAGTATTTACCCTAGAAAAATATTAAGGAAAGGGAATTTAACTTCGTAGTTGCATATTCACAAATTGAGAATGAGGAGGGAGTAGACAAGAACCTGAACTTCCCTATGCAAATAAATTTGATTTGAGATATAGATTGCCTCATTCTTAGAGGCAGAATTCAAAAGTAAAAAAATGCACAATGACTCATGCATCTGACCTCAATTTTGCCATTTTAAAATACATCTGACCTATAAGACATATATTTAAAAAATTGACCTATTTTATGACCTGGTTGCAGCTCTTCAGTGGACACATCAAAGACTTGGATCCAGGCGTGGCATCTGTTCTTGAGAGAAAAGGAGGATGATATGACTCAAAGCACAGAGGAAATTACAGTGTATTTAGAAGAATACGTCATGTGGGGCCTGTTATGTTACTTAATTTTAATCAGCATATAGGTCACCAGCTGACAAAATGATTTAATTTGACTTCACTAAAGTCATCTGAACTCAAGACATAATGATTTCCTTAGAAGCCTCATCCATTGTCCACAAGTGAGACCAACGCAGCAGACAGGTTAGAGGACTACAGTCAGCCATCTTATAGAGGGCATGAGAGGGAGCATCAGGACCAGAGAGCCATCTTGGGGAGGGCACGAGTGGGAGTATCAAGACCAGAGACATGTGGCTTCCAGTGTCTATGTTACAGTCTGGTGATGGCTTTACCTCTCTTCTCTAGACTCCTGCGTTTCTGAGTTTCTGTGATTTAGGAAGGCTGGCAGTATGTAAAACTGATAGATGTTCACCAGTAGCTCTGATTCCCAGAAGCTTGCACAGCTGGCAATGCAAGGTACAAACATATAACATGCTTTTAAAAACGAGAGAGAAGAGTTGAAAAAACTTTCTGCGGCGAAGCAGGAGGATTGCTTGAAGCCAGGAGTTTGAGACCAACCTAGGAAACATAGGGAGATATCATCTATACAAAAACATTTTTAATTAACCAAGAATGGTGGCATGCACCCTCGTCCCAGTTACTCAAGAGGATGAGGTGGGAGGAACACTTGCACTCAGGAGTTTGAGGCCAGCCTGAGCAACATAGGGAAGCCCCATCTCTACAAAAAATGTTAAAAGTTAGCCAGGCATGGTGGTGCACACCTGTAGTCCCAGCTACTTGGGAGGCTGAGGTGAAAGAATTGCTTGAGCCTGGCAGTTTGAGGCTTCAGTGAGCTGTGATTGCACCACTGCACTCCAGCCTGGGCTACACAGCAAGATGCTATTTCTAATTAAAAAAAAAAAAAAGAAATTTACCACACAACACTAGAGCTATCACAAGAGAGTACATCATTAATTGCTGAGTGGCGGATACAAAGGGTGGGTGCTCCAGGAGTTCAGGGTCTGATGAGATCTGCACTATCTGTAGAATGTTTGCTCAATATCATGATTAGCCAGCCAGAGGTTTGCTCCTAATCAGAGGTGTATTGTACCCAGGGATGAGGCCCTATGGCATGATATTGTTCAGGGGGAACAAAATGTTCAATCACGAACTAGGTATTTTTAACTCCACATCAGGTTTGCTCGCCCTAATAACAGGCTCACAGAAGCGAAGACTTCCCTCGCGTTACCAGTTCCTATGTGAATTGGGGATTTGTATATGAGGCTTTTTTGTTCAACCTGGCAAGTGGAATAAAGTAAGAAAGAGAAAGCCAGCAGAGTCATTTTATACTCTAATCAATTTTTTACCAGAATTTTGTCAAGATTAATTCTGGAGCTTCTCAGCAGCAATGGGAGAGGCTGTCACTATAGAGACGTCTAAAGCTCTTAGGTTTTCAGACCACGCTGATATCTTTGATCATTATGTTGTCGTTAGCTTCAGAGGCTGTCTTTTTGCAGCCTCAAATATATACTTATTTATCCCACTGCCATTTACATTTCAGAAGATCCACTACACTGAGCATCCTCCATCTTCCCCATAAATTAGCCTGTGGGTTTCTGGCCTTGTTCCCTCTGCCACACACTCCCCTTGCCACCCCCGCCCTAGATGAGCTTTCTGCACTCTCTTCCGGTCCACAGCAACTCCACACCCACAAAAGCACAAACGGAACCGAGTCGGAGGCGGGCATGGATTGTGTCTCATTTCTCAGTCATGTTTGATCTGCGATCCTTTCTTTCCATTTTTCTCGCTGTTTTCTCCATTTTCATCATCATCGCAAGTTTATTGACTGCTAAGTATTTGGTATACAAAACACAAAGGGAAGCATGCACAAGATATTGACGACAAAGAACGTTTATAAGAACGAGAAAGAACACAAATGAGACATCCCAAGTGCTACGTGATCAGTACAAAGCAAAAATCCTAAGGGGGCTTTGAAGCTGGACACAATGCTGCAGTTCCTCCATGTGGATTTCACAGAGGTGCTGGGCTCCACGGTGGCGGAGGATGCACCCAGGCTCAGAGGCAAGGAAAGAATGCTGAAGTCATGCAAGAAGCCTGCGTATATATTACCCCAAAGCCATTTTATCTGGAGCTTGGGAGAGGGTGAAAGGACAGGCTCCATCAAATTACCTTGGAAATTATATTTTTAAATAGAGCTTCCTGAGTCGACAGTCCCAGATGAGCGTTAGGAACAGTTACAGGTATCCCACTTCACATACTAACATTTCACATGGAGGCACTCCACAAAATGTCACGTGAATCACACTCCACAAATATGTCACATGATCACACACCACTAACATGTCACATGGGTCACACTCCACACACATGTCACATGGGTCACACTCCACACACTAACATGTCAGATGGAGGCACTCCACAAACATGTCACACTGATCACAACCACTAACATGTCACATGATCACACACCACTAATATGTCACATGGGTCACACTCCACATACAAACATATCACATGGAGGCACTCCACAAACACATCACACACTAACGATCCACAAACACGATCACACACCACACACTAACCTGTCACACAGATCACACTCCACATACTAATTTGTCACATGGGTCATACTCCACACGCTAACATGTTACATGGGTCCCACTACACATACTAACATGTCACATGGGTCCCACTCCACATACTAACATGTCACATGGGTCACACTCCACACACTAACATGTTACATCTTTCATCACTGAATAGCTGTGATTTGAGTGGGCCACAGAGGCATCTCCTTTGAGAGACACTTTCTCTTTTCTTCATTCATCAAATAAACAGTTCTTTATCAGCTCTCAGAACAGCTCCTGTGGGTGCTTAAAATGTAGCCGTGAGTAAAACAGATAGACTCTGCCTATGTGGGACCCACAGCCTGGCTGGAGGCCATGGGAAACTAAGGCATAAGCACAATAAAGAAGCATGTGGTCTGCTGAAAGACAATCAGGCCAGATGGAAAATGAAAAGCAGAGGAAGCCCGGGCACACATGGAGAGTGAAGGCTGAGGTATAACCAGGGGTCCTCGCCAGGCACACGAGACCCCTCAGACTCGAGGATAGGAGGCAGCGACCCATGTGGGTGCATGGGAAAGAGCTTCCTAGGCAAAGTGGGCAGGATCGCAAAGCCCCAGGCCAGGAGTGCAGCTGGCCCATTGGCCAACATGGCACAAGGTGAGAAAGTGAGGAGGGTTATGGGGGTAAGATGAAAGGGTTTGGGGTGTTGGAGGCAGGTCACACAACGACTAAGCTGTCGCAAGGATTCAGGCTTCCACACCGAGTGAGGCTGGAAGGCTGCAAGGTTTTACCAGCGCAGTGACCTTATGTTTTAAAGGATCATCTTAACCATGCCTCCCTCCGCCCAGGTTCCATCAAGTTAATTGCCCTGCTCTGTATTGAAAATGATACTGGTTGTGTACCATGCTCAAGTCAGTTAAAAAAGATGCCATTGAATCATTTTCTGTGTCCTGCAGTTCAGATGAAGAACACTGGGCCAGGCGTTTTGCCCTGTAGGAGGGCGTGGGTAGAAACAAGCAAATGAAGAGACAGAGGGGCAGGCGAATCCTGGTTAGAACTGACCACGGACTCTAAGCTTAGGAAGGGAAAGCTGCACATAGAGCTGGGAAGAACACCAAGAAATGGCGAAAAATAAAAGTGCCATGCGTTTGATGGGCTGCAGGCACCATAGCAGGGGAGAATGCCCGGCCCGTGGCCCTCCAGCCAGAGAGGCAGGGGCTGCAGGCACCATAGCAGGGGAGAATGCCTGGCCCGTGGCCCTCCAGGCAGAGAGGCAGGGGCTGCAGGCACCATAGCAGGGGAGAATGCCTGGCCCGTGGCCCTCCAGCCAGAGAGGCAGGGGCTGCTGTCGGAAGGGTCCATGCCTGGTGCTGGAAGAGGTGGGATCTGGGATAAGACAGTTGAGGAGCTCCAGGAATGGAGGTCACGTCCGTTGAAACTATGAAAATTAAAACAGCAGGGGTCTTGGAGAAAGTTGTACTAATCCCAAGATCATTGGGAAATGACAGGGTTATAAAACGCTGAAGAGGCAATAGAACCTGATGCTACAATCATCAAAGCTGGACGATTCAGGAAGGAGAGAAAAAGAAGGGTTTTCCAGTGTCACCTGAGGAGCAAAGAGACCATGGTCCCTCCTCCAGCCCTGGAAGAAAAAATGACCATCACTGTGGAAAACTGTGAAAAAAGTGACTTCAGTAAAGAGCTGGGCATCCACTAGAGCACAGCGAAGGCCCCTGCAGACGACGTCCACGGCTAACGAGCTGCTAAAGGATTTTGTCCCTGTCTTAGTGTTTGACCTGTTCCTTTTCTTACAGACAGTGTGAATTGATTTTCTCCACAACAGATTTCCCCGAAGCAAAAACTACAATCCAACCATCACTGTCACTTAAACAAGCTGTGATTTATTAGTTTTAATCAGGAGGATGCCCTTAACAAAAAACACCACATGAATCAGCCAGAGAAAAATCCCAAGACATGCAGCCCTTCCCGAAAACGCCTGTGTGGTCAGCGCTGCTCCAGAATCCAGGAATTGAGCTCCCAAAAGATCGTGGGGAAGGAAAGGAGACGTGGCTATGCTGGTGACATGGCACAGTGCACAGACTCTGGGCTCGCGTCAGATCTATAATTTCTATGTAAATGAAAAGTGTTATTTGAAGTGGTCCCAGAGCCCTTCTTCTGGGTCATTGACTTTTCTTCACATCCCCAAGTTTCAAGCACCTTGGTACAGGTGAACAAGAGAAAGAACAGCCCACATGCATTTAAACGCTTGCATGAGTTTTCACCAACCTTCTATCCTGGGCTCCAAATTGGTTTTCACATCCTCTCTGCATAGAGGGGCAATTTTCAGAAAAATCTAAAATACCATTTCAGAATTACTATCTTGCTACCTTAGTTTCTAACATGAATTAGTGAATTCCTTCTTTCTCTGCACCACGGACAAATGCTTAAGTATTAATAGCATTTTCTAAAGCTTCATTTTCTTATAATTGACTTCCTCTCTTCCTTTTTGTTTCTCTTTCCTCTTCCACTGCCCTTTTCCTGCCCTTCTCTCTCTTCTGCTCCCCTCTCCAACACTTAGGCCCAAACGCCATGAGTCAAGGCCAAGTAAGGTGGCAGGTGCCAGCCGAGGTGAGGAGCGCAAGAACCCTGAGCAGGGACAGAAGTGGGGAAGAGGGCTGAGGGGGAGGCCCTGTGGCTGTGGGGCTCAGGCAGGTCAAGATGGCATCGCATGAAAGGTGGATGCCCCATGCAGGCCACCAGGTCCCTGACAGGGAATCAGAGCCAGAGGAGGCTGAAGAGAGTTGTCGTGGAGTCAGGGCGGCCAGGTAAGGGCTTTAGAGCTGAAGTAGTCAAGTGGAATGGGACCTAGCTCTGGCCCCACACAAGATATGGGTCCTATCTTAATAGACGGTTAGATGACTGATACACAATCAGATGATTGATACATACATACATAACAGAAAGGTGATAGAATAAATGATAGACTAATGTATTATAAATAAATATATCCATAGATAATAGATGGATCAATAACAGATAATAGATAGATAATGGATCAAAGATAGAATAGATGACAGGCTGATTATAAATAATAGACAATAAATAGATCCATAGATAACAGATGGATACAGGATAGCATAGATAAATGATATACTGACAGATTATTAATAAATTGATAGCCAATAGATGGGTGATAGAATAGATAATACACTGATAGATTATAAATAATTAAACAGGTAGGTAGATGACATATAGATTATAGATAGATATAGATGATAGAAAAACAGGATAGATGATAAATATAATAGATGGTGAATGAATGGAGACAATAGATAATTGATGATAAATAAATGGATAGATGATAAATAAATGACAAATATGTATAGATGATAGGAATGATAGAGAGATGACAGAAGATATAATACATGGATGGATAGATCGAATGGATAGAGGATTGATGATAGAGATGATAGAATAGATGATTTGATGGATGGAGAGACAGAATAAATTGGTAGGTAGGTAGACAGAAAGACAGACACCCATAGATTTTCTATATATGTATACATTTATGTTCAGATATATAGATTTATTGATAGCTAGTTACCTGCACAGCTCACAGAGGATAGATTAGATGTTTGTTAGATAAATAGAGAGATGTAGATTATCTGTAGATGACAGACTGATAGATGATAGATCAATAGACAACAGATAGATGGATGACAGAACAGATAACAGATAACAGATAGAATAGATAACATCTATTCTATCATCTCTATCATCAATCCTCTATCTATTCGATCTATCCATCCATGTATTATCTCTTCTGTCATCTCTCTATCATTCCTATCATCTATACATATTTGTCATTTATTTAGATAGATAGATAGTCGTTGTTTGTAGAATACATATGTACAAAAGCTCAGGGTGTTTCTGAGGGCAGGTTACCCTCAAATGGTTCAGGAAACAGGAAGGTTTATGGTGCTTACATGAAACTTCTCTACAAAATTGAGATAAAGTCATTTAAAAAAAGAAAAGAAAGAAAAAAGTATATCATGAGATAGTTTAACTACACATCTTTAAAAAATACTTGACAGTGAAAATAAAAACTCTTACCTGGACTTCACTAAATTTTCTTCACCAATTTAACTTTTCTTTCTCACTTGTCATATCCACTTTCTAAACTTAATGTTGCACATGGCTTTTCTCTTTTTGATTCTTGACTAACCTTCGTGGCTTTGTTTTTCAGTCTATGTACATTTACCATTTTGACAGTTTCTCAAAAATCATATATCAAAGTCCTATTAATTCTGGTGATTTCTGTCTCCCATTTAACTTTATTTCTAATATTAGGTCTCCTTTTCCCTGTCTCCTAATTATTTTGCTTCCCATAGGAAAAAAAAGTTTATATGTTCTTTGCAGTTTAATAATAAAAATATTTCTAAATATGAATCTTATTTGGAGTACAACATTTACTGGATAGCATGTGTTTGAAACATAATATTATACTTAGTTTCTACTTTGTATAAAATTGCAACTGCTGTTTTCTCATTGAATCAAGAGTTGTATGTGTTTCTGCAAAATTTTGCAAATGGGTTCTTTTTTGGTTAATTGCTAGTTTTAGTATAGCTGAGCAGTGGTTTCTGCATATACTTTATTCTTTGACGTATTAAATGCATGTTTTTGAGTCCATGTTTTGTTTATATTGCGAATACATTTGGAAAGAAACTGTATTCTTCCTACCATGAACACCGTTTTCTATCCATTTATTGAATTTAGCCGGGTAACTGCATTCCTTCCGCCGTCTAGGATCAGTTTACATGGTTTATTTTCTAGATTTGTCAGAATAAGAGAGCTTCCATTAAAATCACAGTTTAATTTTTTAACAGTTCTTATTGATACTATGATATTTAGTAAGTAAATATTTATAAGTGTTTTATCTTCAAGGGAGATGAAGTCTTTTTGCTTTGATTTCAGCTTTTTCCAATTTAATCTGTGAATTATCTTATTTACATGTGCACAGTATTATTCACTAGTTTTTAAATGTTTATCTCTTCCTTGCCTTGTTTTCTTAGATTTCCTGGTAAATAAGTGTTTCTTGCTCAATGTGAGAGAACTGTCTTTTCATATCATGAAAATGAATCCGCTCGGTATATCTTGACAGTCGTCATAAGTAGGATCCCGTAGCTTCATCGTTTAATGCTTTCTCACTGTTAATTCTGGTACCTTCCTATGTCCTGATGCATTTCTCAAATCTCCCCAGACATTTTTCGTTTTTCTCAAGTTATTTGCGACTAATCCAGTTTTTTTGTTTGTTTTGTTTTGTTTTTGAGATGGAGTCTCACTCTGTCCCCCAGGCGGGAGTGCAGTGGCCTGATCTCAGCTCACTGCAACTTCCGCCTCCCAGGTTCAAGCAATTCTCTTCCTCAGCCTCCCAAGTAGCTGGGATTACAGGTGCCCACCACCACACCCAGCAAATTTTTGTATTTTTAGTAGAGATGGGGTTTCACCATGTTGGCCAAGATGGTCTCAATCTCTTAACCTCTTGATCCGCCTGCCTCAGCCTCCCAAAGTTCTGGGATTACAGGCATGAGCCATGCTGCCCAGCCGACGCATTTTCTTTTTATTCTACAATTATGTAAAATGTGTTTTAAGTCCTTTTCTCTACATCAAGAACATGAACGGCTCTGATGTTAACTCTCCATGTACAAAACTTTGTCCTTGGATTTCACCTTTCCCATCAACATGCTTGCAAATGCCTTTGGAATGATCTGACCTATTGATGCACAGATTATCAATATATCTCAGCAACGTATTTCTCCTTTTAATAATTATACTTGCACAAAATCTACTTTTTTAAATTACACATATATTTACATAAATATGATGTACATTTTATAATTTTCTATTTATGTATATATATTTTATATTTATCTATTTACATAAATAAAATCTAGGTTAAAATAAATATAAACATGAATTACATCTATAGTTACACTTACGTTAAAATTTATAAAAATGTAACAACTTTCCTTTGAGAATAACTTTATATTTCAGTGGGTAAACACCCGATGCCGTTGCTTTTTTATCTCAGCCATCTCCCAAATGAGAACTCTGAGAAATTTTCTCTCAGCTTTTCATAATGTTCATTTCCTTATCTGTTACTCTGCGGTTTGTTAATAATCTCTGCAACTGCAACTGTCCCATTATGCAGTAAATAATCAACCATTTTAATTCAGGAATCAGGTGTTTCACCTACAAGTGTTATTGACTAAACTTCAATTGCCTGTTTTGAAGCAGTGCAATCCAAAATTTCAATGAGAATACAAATATTAGGAAGGTGCTGCTTTTTGCTCCCATTTTTTCCAAGATATAAATTAATCTAAAAGAAAAACACTATACCTGAAACTTCCCACTTTCTTTTTATGAAGATGCATATCTTTCCACAAATTTAGTACTTTCTTTCTGTCTGCTCATTTGTAGGGAGATATCTGCATATATACAGTTGAGAAATTTGCAGCGAATTTGTTAAAGATCATGTTAAACTCTATTAGACCACAAAGAAGGGGGACAGTCACATTGTCTCAATTTTCTTTCACTTAATTGGAGGGTCCAACTGCCAGTCTGAGAAATACAGCTACTAAAAAGCCAGGGATCCCTGCTGTCTTCCATGGGATCTCCACATGTGCACTGATCTCACGGGGTCAGGATGTGTTCTCATAATTACCTTCTCACCTGCTTTCACCGACCCTTCTTCTACTCAGAATCTAACAGTGCAGTGCCGGCTAGAGCTGCACCTGCCATGGGCAACGCATGAAGGCTATGCCCTGAAGGGTACACTTTTTATTCAGGTGACTGCCATTCCACAGACATTAACTGGGCATCTACTGTGTGCCAGGTTCTGAAAATGCACAGCCCTGCTCTGCAATGGTCCTGTTCTCCAGCATTTATGCAGTGACAGGAAAATTGCTGGGGCAGTCTACTCTTCTTTATCAAAGGCTATCATCCTGATTAGCAGCCCACAGCAGCAAGCCCTCGTTTGTCTACATGAATGAATCCTAGGAGTAAACTTAGTCACTCTATCTACATGCATCTGGCACTTTTCAGAAACCTTCATTGCATCCCTGGCTCCCTGATCTGAACCCTGAGTCTTGTCTAACTTTTGGCAAAGAGATCTTACAGGTATGTGTTTAAAGACTGAGCTATAGCTGTCAGGGGGAAAACCACAGGTCTTACCGGGAAGTCTAAGCATGGCAACAAAACCTTCTCTGCTAGAATCTTTTGGGCTTTCGTCTTCCATATGAGCTGGTATCCAATGTTAGCTGCGTGTCTGCCATTCTGCCTGGACCCCACAACACAGCTGCGACATACATCATTGGTTTTGCTGAGCTGGGTTTGGTGGGATCGATGGTGAATGAGGATCAGGTGAGGAGTGGGAGCCAGCCTCCCTGTGTTCAGAGCTGAGCACTCTCCTACTTCCTGCTGCCGTGAGCCTGGTGGGTGACAGGTCCTGGGATTCTGGGAGAAATCCATCTACTACGCGCCTTGGTGGACCCTTGCCAAGTCTCACTGGGGTCACTGGGCTTTCTCATGGTCTGTTCTCACCATCTCATAGCCTCAGACATGGTAAAGGATCTGGCTTTTCCACAACACCCTGCTTTCCAGTGATTTTAGAAATTTTTTTTCATATTTTTACATTTTAGAATCAGTTTTAATAAATATAAATAAATGAAGATGGGGAAAGGTCTCCAATTCACTTTTTAAAATTTAACATCTCTTCTCAGCCGGACACTAATGCTCCTTTCTCCAAGAGCCCCAGTGAAGTTGGGACCACACATATCCCTCTTTCCTGAAGCACAGATGTTAGTTCCTTCAGGACCACGAATATCTCTCTTTCCTGAAGCACAGATGTTAGTTCCTTCGGGACCATGAATATCCCTCTTTCCTGAAGCACAGATGTTAGTTGCGCTGGATTGCTGCAGAACACCAGCCTGATATTCCACTGATGGTGTTTTAACCAGCCTAAAGGATCTCTTTAAAAAGCACTAATGAGTAGCCTACAGGGCTTTCTACATTGAGTGTAGTTTCTCTTGCTAGTGAGTATAGATGCCCTTTGTGTAATTATTATGCATTTGAGCAATTTCTCTTTTGTATTTAGGTCTCAGTGGGTAAACTCCTTGTCTCTTGCCAACATTTACAAATGGTCTTAATAAACTAGGAAGAGTCATTGTTCTTTGTGATCTCTCTCCCTGCTTCAAGAGCCTGCAATTAGCCACGATCCTGTCCTTATTGGCCTGGGAAACAACAGAGGGGTCTAGCTTTTTCCTTGGGAGAGTAGAGTTCTGAGAAAAAATCTGAAGAAATGTCATCTAAAACTGACAAATCTTGGTAACTGGTGATTCAAACCAACAGGGCTAGAGATTAACACCCAAGAGAAAAAGAAATTGAGCAAAATACTCATTCGAGTCATCAGGATTAGAGCTGCCAGAAATGGCCCAGCCATGGAGTTACCGGAACAAGATTGACAGGTTGTAAACACCAGCAGGCCCCATCAGGGCACCAGGAAATTGACACGGAAGGGCCACACGCAAGAAGGAGCCAGACCTTGAGATTTAAGTTCCTGAGACCACAGCCCTGCCCCACATAGTCTTCTCTGAAAAGTCCATGTTCTTGCCTTTCCTGTGACCAGGACACTGTCCCACTGGTGCCCCTTCATTACAAAACCCTGTAAGTCAACGGCTCTGTCACTTGTTCCAATACTGGCCTCCGCTCCCCGACACCCACTCCTACCACCGTGCATGCAAGATGGCAGGAAAGCATTTGTTTGATGACTAAATCTTTTATGTCCTATTAAATTCCCGTTTGCATTTTTTAGCAATTCCTCTTTGTAATTCAATGTATTGATCAAAAAGTGGTTTCTGTCTGTTGAGAGAAATGGAACTATGCGTCTAGCTTCTGTTTGTTTCTGTTTCTTAATGTTTTGTACTTTTGCATTATTCATGCACCCAGAGGCTCTGCATGATGGCTACATTTTTATAAATCCCCCAAATAAATAAGTAATACCCTATTTAGAAAAGCTCCTTTAGTTTACCTAGGACTTCAGCTGTGGCTGTCTGATAAGTCACATCTTGCAACTCACACCAATGGACAGCAATTGTGGGATCTCCTGTCATGCTTCAAACATTAAAAATAAAAATTAGAGCCACCTCACGTGTGCAGCATTTCTGTTGAGGTATCCCTTTTAGCTCCAGCCAGAAAGCACCTCACTCATAGATTCTAGATAGCATACAGATGACTGAATGATAAATGACCTTTAGAAGGCTCTTTAAAAAATAAAGACTTTTTTAAAAATGTATTTCCCCTGTGGCACATGAGGTTCATAGATGCTACAGTGGGGTTTGGGAGGGCTGACTTGGTTTGGTAAACTGAGGTGGAAAAGAAAGGTAATCTTCCTGATTTTGCTTGTGCTGAGCTTCCATGACTGGTAAAAAGAAAGGAGAGTTTGAGTTTCCCATTGATGTTACCTGCACTCATCTAATTTTTGGAAACTTGCTCAGCTCTCCGCTAACCGAGATACACACAAGTATCCTGCCAAATTGCACCAAGTCTCTGCCTTTCATGCATAGCAGTATCTCCCCCAGAGACACCAAACGGAACTCTGATACTATGACATGTGTGATCTGCCATGCAATAAAACTCATTTGAAAGGATTCATGCAATGTTAAGAGAGTCTCCGTCTTTGCGGACTGTCCCATGTCTGCTTATGGCCAGGGCAGCTCTCCGTGACAACTCGCTGAGCAAATACAGCACCGGGCAGCCAGTTCTGCAGTTTTCCCTTAACTTGACAGCATGAGGAAGACCGTGGCTGTCTGGATTTTTCTTCTCCTCTCCCCCAGAATGCTTCACTTTATAAAGCACATTTCCCTCTTCCCTCTCTTTTGTGGTGAAAAGCATTAAACTTTCCCTTAGTTTCACTTTGGCTTAAGATCAATATTTCGACTAAATTCATATATTTGATATATAGCATTTCACTGGGAGAGTATAAGAAGCCATATATTATTTTGCTCTTAAGAAAAATGGGAATCTGATCTGGAGATTACCTGCTAAGCGGTTGTGAGGATTTATTTGAATTCCCCTAAGAACCTGTTAGTGTATAATTTGTTGCGCAGGATTTATGGCTCTCCCAGGAGATTTCACTCACCGACTGAGAACACTTCCCTGACATGTCAAAGATGCGCCACTGTGCCTGGGATCTTTGTGTATTCACAATGGGCTGCCTTGCCTCTTCTGATGAAAACGTGGCTGCTTGGCAAAGCCCTGCCTCAGAGATGTGCCCACATGAGACCAAAAGGGTGCACTTCTGCTGAGGAGCCCATTTCCATATCCAAATTCATCATATTTTAAAATACAACCCAAGTTGGCCCTAATAGTCTTTGTTTTCTCAAATCTCTAAAATGAATGTTATAACAGAAAGGTCTCTGGGCTTTATTGATCTAAATATATTGCAGCATATTCAATGTCAGCAAATATGTATCATTCAGAACATATTATTTAAAACAGAATCAGGATTCACATTTTTCTAGCATATGTTTTAAGTTACATAATAAATAAAACTCTTGAGAGTGGGATAGTTTTGTTCTGTTTCCCTCACCCATTCAGAGTGGCCCAGGTCTTCCTGAGACATGCTCTTCAGCCTAAATTACAGTCAAACCTTATTAATTCAGAAAAGAGCTCTTAAAACCTATAATTAGGAGGACAGGAGCTGAGCTAAAATTGACCTTTCACTCCACCATCAGATTACTAAAAAAAACAAATTTTTAACAATACTCCAGGGGCAATGTCTAGGTACTCAAGGTCAACTGCTTTCCAGCAATTTGGAAGCACCTTAACAACGAGGAACAAAAGAACCACAATTTTAAAAAAAAAAAGTGTAAAAAGGACATTTTAAAAGCACCAACTCTGATTATAATGAATTGCATTTACACATCAAAGCATGGAGTGTTAGATCTAAGGAGACATTAAGAAATTTAGTCTGACCAATTTCACTAAAGCTGTTACCCAAAAAACTATTTTTTGTCACACATGTGACTTAAAAAAAGTTATATTTCTCCCTTGACTTCTAAGTACATTAAATTTAATTGTAGATTGAAAGTGTGTTTTTTTGTTTTTGTTTTCTGTTTTTTGATAAAAACCGACAGATGCTGGCAAGGCTGTGGAGAAAAAGAAAAATGTATCCACTGTTGGTGCGACTGTAAATTAGTTCAAATACTGTGGAAGACCGTGTGGCAATTTCTCAAAGACCTAGAATCAGAAATACCATTTGACCCAACAGTACGATTACTAGCTATACACCTGTAAAGATTCATGCACGTGTATGTTTATTGCAGCACTATTCACAATAGCAAAGACATGGAATCAACCCAAATGCTCATCAGTGATAGACTGGATAAATAAATGTGGCACATGTACACCATGGAATACTATGCAGCCATAAAAAGGAATGAGATCATGTCCTTCGCAGGGACATAGATTGAAGCTGGAAACCATCATCCTCAGCAAACTAACACAGGAACAGAAAACCAAACACCGCATGTTCCCACTCGTAAGTGGGAGCTGAACACTGAGAACACACGGACACAGGGAGGGGAAGGACACTCACTGGGGCCTGTCGGGGGTGGGTCAGGGGAAGAAGAGCATCAGGATAAACAGCTAAGACATTCTGGGCTTGCCAGCTGACTGACGGGATGATCGGTGCAACAAACCACCATGGCACACGTTTACCTACGTGACAAACCTGCACATCTCCACATGTACCCCAGAATTTAAAAGTTAAAGAAAAAAGAGAATTATAAAAAATTAATCATTTAACCTTTATTAGAGCCCTATGGACTTTTTTAAACACAGAATTGGAAATCCCAGGTTGCTTCCCATGTCTGCCCATGCTGTAAGCATAAGGTATAGTTCTTTCTAAGTCGATGAGTCAAAGGCCTCACTCACAGTGGCTTCTTGGCCTCGTTTCCCTTTGGAGGTTTTCAGGCAGGGCCCACCCCGCCCTCTCTCCTGTCTTCCCATTTTCCCTGAGAGAGAGGAGTGAATCTGATAGGGAGGGTTGGAGGAGAATTCATGGAAGAAACTGAGTTTGTTTAGCTAAACCCAGCTCTGCTGGTCATAGAAGACAAGCTTCCAGGCCTGCCTCCAGCCAATTCCCAAGTCTCAGAGCCAGCTCCACCCTTGCAAAGGTTAGGGGCGAGATGATGTTGAGAGGGGGTGCTTAAAATTGAGGCAATGCCGCTGGGTGCGGCGGCTCACGCCTGCAATCCCAGCACTTTGGGAGGCTGAAGCAGGAGGGTCACCTGAGGTCAGGAGCTAGAGACCAGCCTAACCAATACAGTGAAACCCCGTCTCTATCGAAAACACAAAAATTAGCAAGGCATGGTGATATATGCCTATAGTCTCAGCTACTTGGGAGGCTGAGACAGGAAAATTGCTTGAACCTGGGAGATGGAGGTTGCAGTGAGCCAAGATCTCACCACTGCACTCCAGCCTGGACTACAGAGTAAAACTTACTCTCAAAAAAAAAAAAAAAATCAAGGCAATGCTCCATATGTGCACTGTGCTGCAGATCTAAGCCATGATCCCCATCCTGACTTTTAAAGCGGTAACACTGTTGATTCTCACCTGTCAGGCCTCTGCCTTATTTCCAAATTCATTGTGCATTTGAGTGGAAGAAAGCTGTGTCATTCATGACCCTCAAACACCAGCATCACGGGAGACGCCTCAGAAACTTTGCAGAAACTAGACGCAGACTGAGCAGCGAACTGCTGGGACACTCAAAGGCGGTTCTCAGGAAGAGGAGATCATCTGCCTCGATGATCCTCCCTTTCTGGCTTGACAAGCAGCCTGGTCTCTCCCAGCTGAGTTTAGGGCCACAGAGCCTCAGCTGACTGGCTTAGAATGACCTCCATGTTCACGAGGCTGAACCTGTGAGAGCTGTCCCTGACGTTCTCTTCTCCCTCAGAGCCCATGGAGCCTCTGTGGAAACAAGGTGGGCATGAACTGTGTTGAGAACTGATTCCTCGGAACAAGAATCCACAGGAGGCCCAGAGCTGGGGATGGGGTTCTTTCTTCCTTAATTAAGTGGATATACAGTCATACAGTCAATGCTGTGATAATCCCGTGTTTCCTATTCACTGGTTGAACACAATATGTGGGGTCCTAAAAAACCAGTCCCAGTGGGAGACAACCTGGCTGAATAAAGACCGTTCATGCAGGTTTTGGAATGAGCTGTATCTAAAGAGTCTGAGAAATGAGAGTTAAGAAAACCTTGGGATGTTGACTTTCCAGGTTAAGAAAATGCTATTTTCCTTTTACTTTCAATTAAAAAATAAACTTTGACTTTCTTTCTCAAAATATTTCTGGTTAAAGAAGTTTCTCTGGTTTGTTAAGACTTTTGCTCCAAACAGATAGACCCTTGGTCGGCCCAAAATGAAAAAGGCAACCCACGCATCAGATCTGCGCGTCTCACCACGGGAAGGTCAGGCGCACAGGAGCTGTCCTCACCTCCCATCTACGCAACTGCCTTGCACTTTCCCTCTCTTGCGGGCGGGCGGCTCTGTTTGCTTCCTAAACACGAGATTGAAAGTGACCTCACCAACCCCCGCAAGGAAGTGGCTGCCCACGCCTGCAACCTCCTAGACGCAGCCCGCATCCCAGGAGGGGCAAAGATGGTGCCAGATCAGGCCGGGGTGGCACCTGCAGCCACCAACATGTCTTACTTTGTTGCTTCCTTACACTAAAAAATGAAAAGATCTTGATGTGCTTTGGGGCCAGGTTTCTCAACCTCGCCACTGCTGGTGGCACTGGGGCCTGGATGACTGTGGGGAGCTGTCCTTTGCACTGTGGGACACTCAGCAGGTTCCTGGCTCCACCCACCCAGTGCCAGCAACAGTCCTCTGTTCAGTACCCAAAATGCCAACAGACATCACCAAATGACCCCAGAGAAGCAGCTTCTGCCCCAGCTGAGAAATACTGCTCTTGGGTCATAGCCACCTGGGTTGACACTTATCCCCTGGCACCCTTCTGATTTCAGGGAAATTAGCTCATTGCTTTGTGCCTCTCTTCCTCTGTAAACTAAATCTAATACTAAATCATTGTAGTACTTAACGAATGGGAAAAAAAAACATTGATTTAATGAAACAATGTAGACAAAAGCTTTAACATGGCAACATCAGATAATCATTCTAAGGTTATAGCTGTTGTTTACAAATAAATGCAAATCACAAGCCAATTCTTTTATTTCATGAGAAACATTTCACACATCATTCTGTTGTTCCTGTGTGGTAAATCATAATCATTCTTTTTAGTGAAAAGCTGAGTTAAAATGTATTTGATCTATAGAAGTCTTGCCACGCTTTTCTTACGAACATCAAAAATGATTACATATTGATATATTTATTTCCTTTACACTTCTTCAGGTTTCATTTCTAAGGAGGCTTAAACATTCTATTAGCATTGTTAAATTTACTGCCTCCAAAATAGCACCTCCTCAAAAACTTCAAAATGGAAGAGATGAAAGAATTTAAAATGAAGGATGTGAGAGAGATAAGTTTATAACTGGCTTTGAATTAAAACAAAATGATGCAGGTCTGAGATGAGAAAGCTACAGATAAATTTCTGAAGGTAGAGAAACCTGGTGCTTCTGCAGTGAAGGTATGAAAGAGCTTCTCCTTGGCTGACTCCAGCCAGGGGTCTCCTTAAAAAATCATTTTACACCAATTTCTAGGAAACTCAGAAAATCCCCTTACGATGTAACCTGGAGCTCAGCATGAATTTATTAGCATTTTCCCAGCTTGAGTGCAGGATAGCCACCTGCCCAGCTCACTAGCAACACAGAGCTGTCAGCCACTTTGGAACCACTGCCTGGGGTGTGGATGCCACTCCCTTAGCACAGGGCTCCTCACCCAGGTGAGGCCCCAAGGGAAGGTGGTAAGACCCCACACAGGGACACTATCAAAGCACATCACCCAATTGTTAACAGATGCTTTAGCCCAAGGACGGACTCCCCACAGTCCCCAGGAGAGGCTCTCCCAACCCCCGCGCAACAGCTCAGGCTCCAGGAGCACACCTGCAGGAGGGGAGGATGAGGCCTGTCCGGAGTGGGTTCAGCAGCACCATGGAGGAGCTGCTGCTGCATGCAGAGCACCAAGCTGGACTTGGGAGACGGGCCAGCCTCGGTGATGCCGCAGCTCAGGAACACTGGCCTGGAGGTGGTGTTTTCAGTCATAGATATTGTAATCACAGACGACCGGAGAGAAAGAAACATTTGCTTTATTTTCTCAATTTACTATCTCACCTTCCATAAATAAAGTAACAACAAACCAACCTGGTTTAATTATTTGCTTCATAGAAGCTGGTATTTATTCAGAGCTTAACATGTCCTAAGCTCTTGGCAAAAATGCTTTACATGGATTACTTCCTTTATGCTCCAAAAATAGTGACTTAGGTCTACTTTATCCCGATTTTCAGAGGAGGGCATTGAGACCATAGAAGGTTAGAAACACACTCCATGTGGAGGCGGGGAGATGAAGTGGGGATACCAGATGCAAAACCAGAACCCACAGGAGGTGTCAAGGGAGGAGGGAAACAGCCGTTCCCACCGCCATGAGCTTAGACTCTAGCTGGAGAGAAAAAAGCTGTGGTTACACATCGTCTATATGCATCAAACTAGCACCTGCTCCCCTAAAATATGTACCATGATTATATACCAGTATTTTTTTGAGATGGAGTCTCACACTGTTGCCCAGGCTGGAGTGCAGTGGTTCAAGCGATTCACCTGCCTCGGCCTCCGGAGTAGCTGGGATTACAGGTACATGCCAACATGCCTGGCTAACGTTTTGTATTTTTAGTAGGTATGGGGTTTCACCTTGTTAGCCAGTATGGCCTTTATCTCCTGACCCTGTGATCCGCCCGCCTCAGCCTCCCAAAGTGCTGAGAATGCAGGCATGAGCCATCGTGCCCGGCCGTATATACTAACATTAAAAAAAGAACAAGGGGTAAAAACTGTAAAACAGAAAGGTCACGTGCAAAATAACTTACACTATCAAGTAACAATGTAGCCATAGGAAGGGTGTGGCAGTGATGAAGCCACTTCTGCTGTGTAGACGCTGTGGCATTTGACTTTCCTGTTTATTTGGTTTTTTATCAAACTGTGAGCTTATGGGAGCTGAAACTTCATGGTGCTCATCTCTGAATTTCCAGCACCTCCCACAATGCCGGGTAAACAGTAAATGTTCAGTACATGTTGCATTGCGTGAAAAAAGACACAGGTCATTCCTGCATCTTGGTGAGAAACAAGCTCTAATTTTGCTCACTTTATGTGGCACGAAGTGGCTCAGACATAGCTTTGTACACAAAAGAGTGTGAGATGCAGCAGCCAGAAGAACACGAGGCTCAACAGAGAGGACCTGGCTCCCCACGCCCTCCTGTCCAGTGTCTTCGGAGTGAGCTTGGGCAAGGCCCTGACCTTTCTAAACCCACTGTCCTCACATTCGGTGTGGCATGGCCATGCCTGCTTCACCGAGGTGGTGTAAAGATTAGACAGGATAACACCCATCAGTGGCTCAGCATGGATCTCATGTTCGTTCACCAGGGCTGCCACAGCAAAACGCCATAGACAGGGCACCTTCTACAAAGAAAGTCATTTCCCACCATCCCGGAAGCTGGAAGTCTAAGGTCAAGGTGTCAACAGAACTGGTTCCTCCTGAGGCCTCTCTCTGTGGCTTGCAGGCAGCGGCATCTTCTCCCAGTGTCCTCAGATGGCCAACCCTCTCTGTGTCTGTCCCTCTGAGTCTCTTCTTATGAGGATACCAGGCCAAGTGGACTAGGGCCTACCCTCATGACCTCATCTTACCACAAGTACCTCTTTAAAAGCCCTGTCTCCAGCTGGGCACAATGGCTCACACCTGTAATCTTAGCACTTTGGGAAGCCAAGATAAGCAGATCACCTGAGGTCAGGAGTTCAAGACCAGCCTGGCCAACATGGTGAAACACCGTCTCTCCTAAAAATACAAAAATTTGCTGGGCATGGTGGTGTGTACCTGTAATCCCAGCTACTCGGGAGGCTGAGGCATGAGAATTGCTTGAACTCAGGAGACAGAGGTTGTAGTGAGCTGAGATCATGCCACTGCACTCCAGCCTGGGCAACAGAGCAAGACTCCTCCTCAAAAAAAAAAAAAAAAGGAAAGAAAAAAATACCCTGTCTCCAAATAAAATCTTACTCTGAGGTCCTGGGGGTTAGGACTTCAACATATAAATTTGGGGAAATGCAGTTTACCCCATAACACCCTGATATATGGAATGGCATTGATCAATAACCATATTATGCATAAATATGAGTTTTGAATGAATCCTTTTTTATTCCTGTATTCATCATTTTTTAATTTATTCACTTCTGCACTAAAAATACAGGAGTCAGTGGCCTTCTGTGTATTCAGTAAGATCAGCTCCCAGCCCTGCAAGGAGCTCCCTTCCCGGCTGGGGAGACAAAGTCGGCCCCCGAGGTGAGAGCAGCACCATCCTACGTGGTCACGAAGCTGTGAAAGCCTAGTGTACGTGAACAGCTTCTAGCGTCTTAATCAGATAAAATGAGCAACAAAGTTTCCCCGACACACTTGATGCATACATAATTGTCACCGTGCCGCATGCTAATTAAGCATCAGTCCTAAGTCATTTTCTAAATGACTGTGATTGGAACGACGCTTGCATAGCCACCCCCTGTGTTCAGGGGAGCAGAGCAGGGCTTTGGCGGGAGATGGGGCGGAAGAGGAAACTCCTCTGAAGCCTCCCCCATGGGGAGCTGGGGGTCCACGACCCCAGGAGGCAGCCTCATGGGCAGCATGTCCTCCAGTGAACGCTCACAGCCTGGAGTGCTGAGGGCCACCTGCCCCACGCTCTGCTCACAACAGCGGCTGCCTCTGGTTTTCTCCACCCACTGTCTCCTCTGGCATGGAGGCATTGCTGCAGGCTTCTCCTCTCAGCTAGGTGGCTCTAAACAGGCAAGGGTCTCCCACAGCAGCACGAAGGCTGCCATGGCACTGGGCCTCATGTCACCCTCCTCCTGGCAGCCAGCGCCCTGCAGTCTGGGAATCAGGACACACACTCTAGGAACCAGAGTCCCCTGACAGCAGATCCAGGGCCTCCCGAGGGACCGCAGAGATGGCCCTTCCTCTGCAGGAAGATTTCTCCCAGGGTATGGACTGCAGACAGGGATTGAAATTTCCAACCAGAAACGGGGGCAACAGTGCCAGGAAGCTGGACACGTGGGCAGGGCGGCCGGGAGTGCACGGAAGCTCCACACCTCCTCCCTAACCCCAGCAGCGCTGGCATTGACTCAGCTCTTTGAGTGTTCCAGACTCTGGGCTAAGCAAATACTGGATTTCATTTCCTTCTCATAAGAAAGAGGGAGCTGCATCTTAAGGAAATCCCCACACCTTACAGTAGTGAGATGAGGGGCCCAGGCTCACTCAGCCTGTTTAAGAAGGAAAAGAAAAATGTGGCTCTCACAAAAGTAGAGCAGTCTTGTCTTCCGAGCTGAGCTGCGTGGATATCAGGGTCAGTGGCACACGGCGGCCACGTGAAGGGTCCTGTGGGCTCTCGTTGCTAAGCCAGGACACAAAGAAGACCTCCACTCAGGGGCTAACTTTTAATTTTACGGTTTGTGATTGTGTCAGATAAGATAAGCCTTTCTGAAGTGAGCTGAGTCCAAAGGGGCAGCGTTTCCTCTCCTCATCAGCAGGGCCCTTGAAAAGCCCGGGGAAGGAGAAATCAGACATCCCCCTCTGTGTGTGCATGTGTGTGTGCACATGTGTGTATGTCTGTGTATTCCTGTGTGTGTACACATGTGTCTGTGTATTCCTGTGTGTGTACACATGTGTCTGTGTATTCCTGTGTGTACACGTGTCTGTGTATTCCTATGTGTGTACACATGTGTCTGTGTATTCCTGTGTGTACACGTGTGTGTATATGTGTGTATGTGTGTGTATTCCTGTGTGTGTACACGTGTCTGTGTATTCCTGTGTACACGTGTGTGTACATGTGTGTATGTGTGTATTCCTGTGTGTGTACACGTGTCTGTGTGTCTGTGTATTCCTGTGTGTACACGTGTGTGTACATGTGTGTATGTCTGTGTATTCCTGTGTGTACACGTGTGTGTGCATGTGTGTATGTGTGTGTACACGTGTCTGTGTATTCCTGTGTACACATGTGTCTGTGTATTCCTGTGTGTACACGTGCGTGTACATGTGTGTATCTCTGTGTATTCCTGTGTGTACACATGTGTGTACATGTGTGTATGTCTGTGTATTCCTGTGTACACGTGTGTGTGCATGTATGTGTATTCCTGTGTGTACACGTGTCTGTGTATTCCTGTGTGTGTACACATGTGTCTGTGTATTTCTGTGTGTACACGTGTGTGTCTATGTGTGTATGTGTGTGTATTCCTGTGTGTGTACACGTGTCTGTGTATTCCTGTGTGTACACGTGTGTCTACATGTGTGTGTGTATTCCTGTGTGTACACGTGTCTGTGTGTCTGTGTATTCCTGTGTGTACACGTGTGTGTGCATGTGTGTATGTGTGTATTCCTGTGTGTACACGTGTCTGTGTATTCCTGTGTGTACACGTGTGTGTACATGTGTGTATCTCTGTGTATTCCTGTGTGTACACGTGTGTGTACATGTGTGTCTGTGTGTTCCTGTGTACACGTGTGTGTGCATGTGTGTGTATTCCTGTGTGTACACGTGTCTGTGTATTCCTGTGTGTGTACACATGTGTGTCTGTGTATTCCTGTGTGTACACGTGTACGTGTGTATGTCTGTGTATTCCTGTGTGTGTACACGTGTATGTGTCTGTGTATTCCTGTGTGTGTACATGTGTGTGCACATGTGTGTCTGTGTATTCATGTGTACACGTGTGTTCCTGTGTACACGTGTATGTGTGTCTGTGTATTCCTGTGTGTATGTGTGTGCGCATGTGTGTCTGTGTATTCATATATGTACACATGTGTGTGTTCCTGTGTACACGTGTGTGTGTATTCCTGTGTGTACACGTGTGTACATGTGTGTATGTGTGTATTCCTGTGTGTACACGTGTGTGTGCATGTGTATGTGTATTCCTGTGTGTACACGTGTCTGTGTATTCCTGTGTGTACACGTGTGTGTGCATGTGTATGTGTATTCCTGTGTGTACACTTGTCTGTGTATTCCTGTGTGTACATGTGTGTGTACATGTGTGTATGTGTATTCCTGTGTGTACACGTGTGTGTGCATGTGTATGTGTGTGTATTCCTGTGTGTACACGTGTCTGTGTATTCCTGTGTGTACACATGTGTCTGTGTATTCCTGTGT